>CM053593.1:375478197-375500097 GCA_028646575.1 Pseudocheirus occidentalis
GCAGGGGATTGGGCTCGGAGCGGGGACCTGAGGAAGAGGACGGGGAAGGGGCGGGGCAGTGGGGGAGGGGAGGAGGTGGAGGACTGGGGAGGGGCGCGGGTCGCCCCGGGCGTTGGGCTGGTACCCCTATCCACCCCTGGCACGAGTGATCCCCGAGGTCGGGCCGCTGACCGGTGGGGAGATTTACGGTCACATCCTTGGGCAGATCGGGGTCAGAGTTCCTGGGTCACTGCCCAGCAGTTCTGGGATGTGGGGAGGCTTGTGAGTCATCTCGGTTTTCTCTCGCTCCCTGATTTCTTTTCCCTGGGGAGGGATTCTGACTTGAGGTAGAAAAGCCCCGGACCTGCCAAGGCTTCTGGAAATGATGGGTTTTGTGTGAAAAGTTTCCCCTTTTTAACCCTCCTTTTTGGTGGGGCCAGGCCACTTCCTTAAGCTCAGATAGCAAATTCTCTGCTCTTGGGAAGGCTGATTTTTGCACATTTTCCAATTCAACAAATATTTATTAAACACCTAGGATGTGCTACTGTCCTGGGCACTGGGAATACAAAGAAAAAAACCGAAACAGCCTTTTTTCTCCAGGAGCTTGCATTCTAATGAGCAAATAACGTGTAAATATTAACCAGTGAAAAAGATATAAGGGATAGCTGCAAAGTAATTTGGGGGTCTAGCCAGGAACCTGCCTAGTGCCCCAGGCTCACACAGACCATGTTGACCATAACAGGGTAAGTCTTCTCTCTTTAGTTCATTGCCTTCATCTTAAAACTTAATTTGGGGAGATTTCCGGAATGAAGTTTAAGAGATAGCCTATCTAAGTCTCCCCAAATGTGTCCCAGGGCCCCCCAGCTCCTCCTTAGCTCTCAGTGCCCTGGTGTAGAGAGTGCTGGGCCTGGAGTCAGCAAGACCCAAGTTCATATTTAGCTTCAGACACTAGCTGCGTGACCCTGGGCAAGTCACTTAACCTCTGCCTTCTTCAACTATAAAAGGGGGAATATTAATAGCAGCAGCCTCCCAGGATTATTGTGAGGATAAATGAAATCATATTTGTAAGGCACTAAACACTGTGCCTGCCACATAGCATGAATAAATGCTTTTTCCCTTCCTTTTCCTAAAAGCATATTGGGTGTGGGGCAATTGTTATTTTATACAGATGTACAAGCCTAAAAGGACTTGCAGAACCCATGAACAAATACACAAAGCCCTCAGAGCCCATTAGATTCCCCCCATGCCCCTTACAGGCATTCTTTTGGGGGGATGCACAGTCCTTCTTGTCAGACCTGCACTGTGCAATCAGCTCGTGCTGGACAGGAAACATTGGCAAGGTCCAGATCTCCAGGGTGAGTCCATACTAATGCAGCTGCTTGACCCCCAACTCTCGGGTTTTCTGGTGGCTTGAAATCAAAGACTGTAGCACCTTTCTTTGCCTTGCTGAATGGCTGTGCTGGTAAATCTCCAGAAGGAGATGTGATGTGGGTGCTCAGATCCAAGGGCCAGGGTGTGACTTTATGGTGTTCCCTCAGTGAGTTCCTGAGAAGAGGCTTGTGTGTGATCCAGTGGACTTTTGAAACGAATCTGCCCATGTAACCAGCACCCCAGCTACAGGGAGGCCGTTCACCAGCTGTGCTCTCTGTTTCCATTGCTGCTGGTTTTCAATTAAAATCTGATCTCCCTTGTTGTTGGTTGGCAGACAGACACAGATGGGCCTTGGAATTTGTGGGACTGAGTCAGCAAGCCTTTGAGATTGGCCTGGTTTCTGTTGCTCATGTTTTATATCAAAATGCAGATCAAAGCAAGAGTTTCCCTTCTGTGTAAAAGGCCGGGACGGAAAGGACACTTTAGCTTTGGATTTTGCCTTCCCAGAGTGGCTCTCCCAAAGGAGATTGGGGGCGTGTGTGGGGGCTGGGTGGGGGACAGAGAGGGGACAGGGACGGGGACGGGGATGGGGATGGAGCTGGGGCGGTATATAAATGAGGATGGCTTTCTGCCAGCTGCTTGTGTTGTTGAACCAGTCTTCGAGGATTACCTTTACTGCTCTCCCACTTGGAGATTTGCTCCCTCAACTGAGGGAGGGTCACTTATTAAAATCTAGAAGGGAAGCTTGTTTTTTGATTTTTAAATGAAGGATTTTTTTGTCTTCTGTAGCTTTGGTGCATTCTAAAACAATCAAAGTTATCTCTTAATGCTGGGCATTAGAGAGGAAGTTTCTTGAAGCCACCTGGGGAGGCCCAGAGGCTACACTGTTGGGTTTCCTTATGTAATCATCCTAGTGACATGTTGTATCATGCTGAGTTGCCTTTAATCTTACTGGGTCCTGCCTTGACTCCTAAGGTGGCACAACATGTAAGATGGAGGCAGAAACCTGGTTGTCCTCATGGTAGGACTTTGCAGGAACAGGCTGTTAGTCAAGTCAGAATCAGAAGAATCCCCGGGCTGTTCATGGTTTAGATGAAAGTTCTTTTCTTCTGCATTCAAATCCTCTCTGATGCGTCCTAATGGCACAGAGGCCACCCTGGGCTCTCAAAGACTCTGCCAGCAGAAGACAAGCTGGAAAGACTTTGAGTATCCACCTATACTGTACGTCTGTTGTCCACAGACCAACCTAGCTATATTGGGGGATTATTATTGCCAGATTTACTTTAGGGTTGAATTTTTTTGTTCCAACAACAATTAGAGACCATCTGTCAAGTTACAGAGGGGTTGTGTCCAAGCATTGGTACCCGCACCCAAATCGCCCATCCCTGAGGTATACTGAGCAAGGGGAAGGTTGGACTCTGTGGCCATTTGGGGTCTTGTGTCTCTCATGGCCCTAGGGACTGATGCCTAGTGTGCTTTCTAATTCTTAGAGGGAAAAGAGGACTCAAGGTCACTTAGGTCAAGAACCAGGGCTTGGAGTTCCGGTTCAACTCTGCTACCAACTAGCTGTATGACCTCAAACAAGTCAGTTCCCTGGACCTTGTTTCTCCTTTTGTGGAGAGATGGTACTAGATAAGAGGTTCTTTCCTGGAATTCATGGACAGGAGTCTATGGATAGATTTTAGGGGATTAGTGGTCTTGAATGGGAAAATAATTAAGTCTTTATTTCAATATAATTGGTTTCCTTTGTAATCTCGGGTGTTTTTCTTTGATACCTTTAAAAACCTTATTCCTAGAAGAGGTCTATAGGTTTTATTGGCCTGCCAGAAGGGTCCATGACACAAAAGAGGTGAAGAACTCCTGCCCTGAATCATCTTGAAGGTTCCTTGAGACTCTGACAGTCTGTTTCTCCTTGCCTGGCCTCCTGAGAACTCACTTGGTCCACTGAAATCCCAGGCACAAATCATGTGTCATTCTGACAGCCAAGTGTCGTGAAGATACGCCCCATGCTGGGCCCTCCCCTCTCAGGGGAAGGAGCTGTGGAAAACAGAAAAGCCTGTTAATTTCATTTCCCAAGAATGACAGGGTGGCACTAGTGAGATTCCTTTGTAGATCCCATTCCGTGACACCAAGATTAAGTCCTTTCCTCCTGTTTGCCAGCATCATTTGCGTGGCATAAGCAGCTGGCCAATCTTCTCAGCAATGTTAAGTTATCTGATTGGTCATTGGCACGGCTTTTGGAGCTGCTGTGTGAAAGAAGGTTCTGAGTAAATTTTGGCAAGTCTGTTTTCCATTGCCATTACTGCTGGGCATACATCCCAAATGGTGATTATTGGCATGTCTTTAAAGAGAGATTTTCTTCTGGAAACGTGTGTTCTTAAATATTTAAAGTAGCTAACCATAGAATCTTAGACTAGAGATCATTCTAGACCAATCCCTTCATTTTATGGGTGAGGAAACTTAAGTCCCAGAGCAGTTTGGTGATGGAAGTTTACACAGGTAGCTGTTAAGCCAGGATGAGAGCTCTGGCCCCCTGCCTTCACATCAGCTGGTCTGTGCAAGATGAAAGCTGGTGTACACCCATTCCCCAAGTCCTCTAAACATAGAACATTGGGCTTAACTTGTGTTGCAGCCATGTGCCGAAGGTCAGTGCAATAGTCAAGGTTGCTGTAGGGTGGCTCAGTGGATAGACCCAGGCCTGGGGTCAGGAAGACCTGAGTTCAAATCCAGCCTTAGACATTTACTTGCCCTGTGCCTCTGGGCAAGTCACTTAACCCTTAATGCACTGGAGAAGCATATGGCAAATCACTCCAGTGTCTTTGCCAAGAAAACCCCAGAGACAGTATTGACAGGGTCACAGAGTCAGACTCTGCTTAATCCTTTTGTTGTCTCCTTGATGTTGGTGTCAGATGATAGCATGGTCAGTCATAACCCCAAATGGCAGATCCACCATCTCCAGCGGTTTTGAACTCCAGCGGTTTTGAACTCCAGCATGGTGTGCAGGTGTTTTCTCTAAGGTGCCCAGACCTGAGGGCTTCTCACTGTCTTTATGTTTAAGTGGGGAGGGCTTTAAGGTTTCCTTAAGGTTTTAGGACACGAAGGACTTTGCCACATTTTCTTTTTCTTAAAAATACTTTTCAGGTAGAATGGAGGCATTCCTGTACCCCCCTGTGTGCTATGTTGTACCGTCCATGAGAAGCTTGGAAAATGAATCCACTTCCCTTATTCTCAAAACAGCAGTCCCTATTGGGGCTTTCAAAGTGAACTTTAATGGTATCTGTAGTTAATGGGATTAATATTGAGAGTGTCCCAGGAATGAGAAAGATCACTCCATTGGGATAGAGCGGGTGCAGGGTTCTAATCTTCTGGCACATTGAGAAGTCTCTGCTCAGCCATTCCTGGTATATTTTGGTGTCAAAGGCCTATTTCACTGCAATAGCTTCTTTTCCCTTCTCTCTCCCACCTGCTCCCTGTGCTCGCCCTCCTTCTCCTCTCAGTCTCTGTTCTCCCTGTCCCTTCTCCAGTTTTCTGCTGTTCTGAGTTCGGTTCAGCTCTTTCTCTCACCCTGTCTTCCTGCCCAGTTCTCCCCCTTCCCCCACTCCTTTCTCAGCTGTTCTTTGGGCCCATCACCCCTCCCTATTCTCAGCTCTTTCATCTCCTACATTGTCCTTGGAATCTAACCCTAAATTCCTGCCAACTCTGAATACCCCTTTCTCCAAACCTGACTTTGTGCCTCCAACTCCTGACTTTGTGCATACTCTAACCTTAACGTTAAATTCATTTCAAGTCCTTTCCCTAAATGACTGACCCTGCCCCCATATTTGTGCCTCTGACTCTGCCTCGGACTCTATGCCTAACCCTAAGTGAGTGCTTCTGTTGTCTCCCACCTGTTTCCTGTCCCCTTTCCTCAAGCCCCCTCCTCAGCTTTCAAAAGACTGGTGATCATTTTGAGAAGCTGAAGACTATTGAATTTCAGGTTTCCTTCCTTCCCCTTCCCAGTTCTCAGCTTGACCTCAGGGTGTAGGCTGGGCCTGTCCCCTGTGAATGCTCTGGAGTGCCCAGCTCATGTTAAGGGCACTAAAAAGCTGACTTGGAGAGTTCCGCTTCCTGGATCTGGTTTGGTTTGGAATTTCCTCATGAAGAATACAGCTCCCCTAGCACGAAGTGGTCCTGTGCTAGTTGGAAGGAGATAGATAACCTTAGAGACTTGGGAGTATTAAAGGACTCTGGGGACTATTCAGCTCCTTGTCTACCAGCAGCTTGACCTCCTGGAAGGGAAGTTCATTGAGGGCAGGTACTGTTTTGTTTCTTTTATCTTTGTAGCCCCCCCTGCCCCAGAGGGTGCCTGGCTCATCACTTGGTAAATCAGACCAGAGCATCAGGATGCTCATCCCCACCTGCCATTCTCTCTGACTTTGACACCAAGGGGTGTACTGGGAGAGCATGATCAGTAATCCCCTGTGATCTTCAGGAGCCAAGAATGGGAACCTCAATACCTCTAACTCCCTATTCTTGACTCTTTCTCCTTCAGTCAGTTTCTTAAAAGCTTTCCAGGGCAGTCAAAGATGCATTAGAGCATAATGGGAAGGGCACAGGTCTACGAGACCTCAGCCTGCCACGTTCTGCCTGCATACTTAGGCCCTGTCTGTTTTCTTATCTGTAAAATGGAGATGGCCTACCCACCTGCTTCACAGGGTTGAGGATCAGATGAAGTATGTGTAGACGGCTGTAAAGTGCTCTCTAGTCTGCTATTCCAGTAAAACGGGAAATTCAGAACAGCTGGGATGATTCATTTCGCCTAACACTTGTCATACATCCCCTCTCCTCAGAGGGCCCTGCTAAGCCTTGGTTCATAAGGGAAGTTCCTTCTGTCTCCTAATGAAGAGGGACCCAAAGAGGGTTAGGGCTGCCTGAGACCCCAAAATACCAACATGCCGGGTCCTGCTGAAAGAATTCCACTCAAGTCTTCTCAGCCAAGGAAAAAGTAAAGTTTATTGAAAGTTCAAGTTCTCCATGTGGGGTGCTAGGCCATTTCACTGTGCTCTCACAGAGTGAGTCTGTGTGCTAGGGCATTCTAAGGCGCTCTCACAGAGCAAGTCTGTGCCAAACTATTCCATGGCGCTCTCACAGAGCAAGTCTATGTGCTAGGGCATTCTAAGGTGTTCTTACACAGAGCAAGTCTGCCAAGCTATTCCATGGCGTTCTCACCCCACATGGAGGGAAGATGGGATTCTATATACAGAAAAGTTGTGGGAGGGATCTAGGGGTGGTCCAGAGGAGGAGATTGGGGAGGGTCTTTAGGAGGAGTCAGATGAGGTCAGACTCCAGTGGGGAGGGTCTTCAGGAGTCAAGATGAGGTCAGACTCCAGTAATGAGTGATTAAGGATGGGAAGTTGCTGGAGGCTACCTGGAGACCACAGACAATGGTGGACCAAGCCAGTTCAAGGGTGGGAAACTGTTGGAACAAAGGGGGCTAAAGACTTGGGCAGAGCCACAATTTAAGCCTCATGACCTCAGGCAAATGTCTTCCCTGGGAAGGTTTACTTTCCCAGAGCCTATACCTCATCAGTAAGAACATTCTTGTGAAGCTCACCCTGCTCAAAATTAACTATTCATTGGAATCAAACAAGCTCTAGGGTTTGTCCTTGGATAGAGTGAAGGTGCTAATTCCAGACCCTTAAGGGAGCTGCCTTCAGGCTGGCTCACTCCTGGGGCTCAGTGTCCCAGTGCCCCAGGATGCTTTTGTTGGAGGGATCCAGGAGACCTGAGGAGAGGCAGGTCTGCTTCTGGCAGGTGCTAAAGCTGGAGCCAGCCATGCCCTTTTCCTCACCTTCCAGGTTGGTTTGGAATGCACTCAGCCAGCTCTGAGGCCTGCTTTCTCCACTCTAGAGTATACCTACCTGTCCTAAAGAATTCTTGACTTCTGCTTTGAAACTCTGAAGACTCTATTGATTCTCTCGAATCTCTACAAGTTTCCTTTCCTTCCCTTTCCAGATTCTTAGCTCAGACCTCAGCCTTACTTCCCCTGTGAGTTGATGCTCTGTGTACCAGGCCCATTTTCAGGACACTTAAAAGTTAATGCCAAGAAAAATTCACCCCACCCTCTTTTAGGTTGTATGCTTAGAAAGCACAGAATCTCAGCAGTATGAATGACAAAAGCCTAGAGAGAAAGGAGCTTTCCCAGTAGCTTGGAGCTGGGACTCCCAGTTACTGCCTGTTCAGTTCGTCTTTGAATCCTGCCTTTGCAGTGGACTCTGCCAATCTTGTCCCTTGTCTCCAAGGTCCCATGGAGCCTGACATTCTCCCCATTCCCTGCTTCTCCACACTGCATATAAAATTTTTTTCAGTGCCTTTTTAAAAGTTAAATCTTTTGTTTAACAAGTGTTTATTTTCTTAGAAAAATCAGGGTCAGTCCCAGGTGACTCCTCTGTTTAACACCCTCCCCCAAAATGTAGAACTGCCTTACAACAAATCAGTCTATCCACAAGCATTTGTTTAGTGGCTGCTAACTCCTAGGCACTGGGCTAATTGATGGTGATTAGAAACAAAGAGAACTCCCTAATCTGAATTTCTAATCTATCTGAGGAGAGAGCCCAGAGCCTTGGGCACATACTGAATATGTGAAAAGTAAATACATCCCACTTGATTTTGAAGGGGCAGGCACTAGAGCACAGGGCTCTAGCAGAGTTGGGAAGGGAACCAAAGATTCTCTGTTACAGGAGCTGGGGAGGGAGGGCTTTCCTAGGCCTAGAGAAGAGCAGGGGTGAAGGCGTGGAGGTGGGAGAGGAAGAGTGTCATGAACGGGGAACTGCGAGAAGACAGGTTTCACTAACCCACAAAATGCAGGAAGGGAAATAATGCATAATAGCTTGGGATCAGATTATGCCCAGCAGAAAGGTTTCTATTTGATTCTAAATGGTAATAGTGAGCCACTGGACTTTATTGAGTAGGAGAGTGAACAGTCATATCTGTGCCTTAGGAAAGTCACTATGACAGCAGCGTGGGGGGGGGGGGGAATGGTTTGTAGAGAGTCTCTAGGGAGGGAGGCAGACCCGGACAGAGGGAGGCTATGCAGTGGTACAGGTGAGAGGTGAGGACCTGAGCTAAGGATGGGGGGGTCACATCCAAGAGGTGTGCTAATATGGGGGAGCTAGTCGGGCAAACCAGTGCTTTGGTTCTGTCTGTAATAACGTGCCTTTGATTCCTGCTTAACAGGATAAGCTGCTTTCCTGGAAGACAGGCGGGTTTTTCCCTTTCTTCTGCAGGCGAGATTGGTCATTTAGTTCCGTTGGGCATCCGTGTTTATCTTTGGTCTCCTTAGGATATATGCCCAGCTTTTGTATCACTAGGTCAAAAGGTATGTGATCGTCTTTGTACAGCCTTACATTTTTTTCCTGGAACGATTGGACTGACTGATAGGCCCCCCCAAGGGTCCCTAGTGGGCCTGGCCTCCCATAATCCCTCTGATACTTCCTGTCTTCACCTTTTGTACTCTCTGGGCATCTAACATCTGGCAGGTGAAAACTGAGTTATTTTGCTTTGCATTCCTCTTATTAGTGACTTGGCGCATTCTTTGAAATGGCTGTTCAGTTGGTTAGTCTTTGGAAAACTGTACATGCTGTCTGTCCATTTATTGTGGCCTGGCTCTTGTTCTTATACATTTGTACTAGTTCTCAGGCCTTTATCAGAGATCTTTATTCTCCTTTTCTTCTATGCATTGATTTTTTGTTTATGTAATAACTTTTTTATTTTATGTCATCAAAAATGTCTAGTTTCCTTTTTAAAATCAATTCCAGTTGTGAAACACGCCTTCTTCCATTCTCTTTTTGAAAAAAATGATTTATTTATTTTTAGTTTTCAGCATTCATTTCCAAAAGATTTTTGAGTTACAAATTTTTCTCCCCGTCTTTCCCGTACTCCCACCCCAAAATAGCAAGCCTACTGAATACTCCTTCCCCAATCTATTCTGTCTTATATCCTTCCCCATCCCCTTCCCCCAACTTTCTAGTAAGGCAAGATAGATTTCTATACCCCGTTGTCTGTATATCTTAGTTCCCAGTTGCATGTAAAAAAACAAAAACAAACAATTTTTTAAATACACATTTGTTTTTAAAACTTTGAGTTCCAGTTTTTGTCCCTTCTTCCCTCCTCACCCACCCCCACTGGGAAGACAAGCAATTCAATATAGGTTGTACATGTGTAGTTACGCAAAACATTTCCATAGTAGGTGTATTGTGAAGGACTAACTATATTTACCTCCATCTATCCCTTTTCAAAAATGTTTGCTTCTAACTACCCTCTCCCCCAATCTGCCCTCCCTTCTATCATCCCTCCTCTTATCCCCTTCCCCTCTATTTTCCTGTAGGGTAAGCTACCCAGTTGAGTTTGTATATTATTCCCTCCTTAAGCCAAATTCAGTGAGTAAGGTTGACCCATTCCGTTTTACCCTCCTGCTCTTCTCTCCATTGTAACAGGTTTCTCTTGCTACTTTTATATGAGATAATTTACCTAATCCATCTCTTCTTCTCCCAGTATATTCCTCTCTCACTTATTAATTTTATTTTTTAGTTATCATCCCTTCATATTCAACTCGTCCTGTGCCCTCTGTTTATGTATACATGTACATGTACACGCACACCCTCACATACATATATTTATATACACCTACACCCTCCTATACATACATTTATGTGTATATATACGTATATGTACATATATATTCCCTTGAACTGTCCTCATACTGAGAAAAGTCTTGTTACAATTACTGTTTTTCCATGTAGGAATGTAAATAGTTCAACTTTAATAAGTTCCTTATGATTTCTTTTTCATTTTTACTTCCTCATGCTTCTCATGCTTCTTGTATTTGAAAGTCAGATTTTCTGTTCCATTCTGGTTTTTTCATCAAGAATGCTTGAATCCTCTATTTCACTGAATGACCATATTTTCCCCTGAAGCGTTCTACTCCGTTTTGCTGGGTAGGTGATTCTTGGTTTTAATCCTAGCTCCTTTGACTTCTAGAATATCATATTCTAAACCCTTCGATCCTGTAATGTAGAAGGGGCTAGGTCTTGTGTTATCCTGATTGTGTTTCCACAATACACAAATTGTTTCTTCCTGACTGCTTGCAGTATTTTCTCCTTGACCCGGGACTCTGGAATTCGGTTATAACATTCCTAGGAGTTTTCTTTTTGGGATCTTTTTTCAATAGGTGATCGGTGAATTCTTTCAATTTCTATTTTGCCCTCTGGTTCTAGAATATCAGGGCGATTTTGCTTGATAATTTCTTGAAAGGTAGTTTCTAGGCTCTTTTTTTGATCATGGCTTCAGGTAGTCCAATAATTTTTAAATTGTCTGTCCTGGATCTATCTTCCAGGTCAGTGGTTTTTCCAATGAGATATTTCACATTGCCTTCTATTTTTTTCTTTTGTTTGGATCTGTTCAATAGTGTCTTGATTTCTCATAAAGTCATTTGCTTCCATTTGCTCCACTCTAATTCTCAAGGAATTATTCTCTTCAGTGAGCTTTTGAGATTCTTTTTACATCTAGAAGATTTGACTTTTTAAGGCATTCTTTTCCTCATTGGCTTTTTGGGCCTCTTTTGCCATTTGGGTTAGTCTGTTTTTTAAGGTGTTATTTTTCTTCAGTCAGGATGTTGACTCACTTTTCATGATTTTCTTGCATGATTCTCATTTCTCTTCCCAGTTTTTCCTCTACTTCTCTTACTTGGTTTTCAAAATCCTTCTTGAGCTCCATGGCCTGTAGCCAGTTCATATTTGGGGGGAGCTTTTGCTGCAGGAGTTCTGACTGTGTTGTCTTCCTTCCATTCTGTGCTTTGATCCTTTTTGTCCCCAGAAAAGGAATCTATGGTAGGGTTGTGTTTCCTCTGCTTGTTCATGTTGACAGTCAATTACTTGAGTTTTGAACTCTTACCCACGGTAGAATTCTGCTTTCAGAATAGAGTTTTGTCCCAAATCGCTGGGGTTTTGGCAGCTGCCAAAGCAATTAGGAGGGTGCCCTGTCTGTAGCCCCCACAAGCTCTGACACACTGGCCACACACTCCAGGACCTCCACCCAAGACCGTTATACAAATTCAAGTAGGTCAAAGCAAGAGCCATTACCTTCTGAATGCTTGCTTGTTCCCCCTACAATCTTCAGGCCAGGAGCTCCTGAGACAGCCATGGGGCCACTGCTTGGGGGTGGGGATTGGGAGCCAGGGGCTTGGCTGTGCTCTTCAGTCCACCCTTGTTTCAACAGAGTTCCATACTGATCTTTTACTTTGTCTTTGGTGTTTATGGATTGAGAAGTCTGGAAACTGCCACAGCTGCTTGTGTCTCACTCTCCTGAAGTCTGCTTTGGCTGCTGCTGGTCAGGGCAGCCCTGGGGCAAAACCACATGGCTCACCAAGGGCTGGCCTCAGCTTCTCAGCTTGGTGAGATAGCCCCTTCCTGCCAGACTGCCTTCAGAGGGAGATTTGTTTCTCTCTGTCACTTTGTGGGTTCTGTAGCTATATGTTTAGAGTCATTTTTTACATGTGGATCAGGTGGAAGCTGGAGCCACAGGGATTCCTGTTTCTACTCTGCCATCTTAGCTCCGCCCCCTGCAACCCCTTCCATTCTCTTTTATGCCATGATCCTTTATATTTAGGTTGCTTGTCCCTCTGGAGCTCATTGAAGAAATGGTATAAGGTGTTTTTACCTGTATTTTATTCTAAATTACTTTCCACTTTTCTCCCAGTTCTTGTTGAATAGGGAACAGGGTGTCCTTACTCTAGTTATATCTGTCTCACTGCCTTTCCCAAGAAACTCCTTTGCTTCTTGAGGTATGATTCCCAGGCACCAGGAAGATAGCTACCGCTGCCTTTTTTCTGCTAACTTCCACCCTTCCCTTTGAGGCATCCATCTCTTACAAGATGTGGTCATTCAGGTTGATAAGAACTGCTGTTATTCCACTTTTCAGGTCTGAAGGAAGTGACGAGCAATGAACTTCAGAGACACCCACCAGCTGGTGTAGCCTGAAGACCTTCTGGGAAGCCAGGCACCTGGGAAGATGGCCACATACCCCAGCCCCATAGTGGTGGCTGTGTGGGAATGGCAGGATGAGGTTGGCACCTGGCACCCCTACAGTGCCAGTGTCTGTAGCTATATAGAGCAGCAGTTCATGACTCAGAAGGGCCAGCGCTATGGATCAGGAAGCTTGGCCAGTAGCATTCCCTTGGGCCAAGCTGACCCTGCACTGGCACCCTACATCATCGACCTCCCCAGCTGGACCCAGTTTCGTCAGGACACAGGTAAGGCATTTTCTCTCGGATTGATGGACTGGGGAGTTGGAAGAAAACAGGGAGTCTGTTTCCTAAAATCTCAGATTTGGAATGACAAAAGACACAGCTGACTGTCCAATAACTTAGCGGTGGCTACCATAGTGAAAGAGCTTCCGTATTAATGATCCAGAAGGCTTAGGATATCTGATAGCACAGGACTGTTGTCACTGACTCCCGTAAGAAGTCAGGTCTGAATGGCCCACAGGGGATGCCTAGTAAACACTTGTCCCCTTAGATGGGTCAAGAGGCTGCAGGCCGATTTCTGACTGAAGACCAAGAGATAGGGGTGAACAGCCTTTGGAAAATACATTGGGTGGTGCCAGCTGAGCTTTCTGGCCCCCTGTATCAAACGCTAGTACAGGTCAAGAGCAAGTATATCCACAGCCATGTTTTCCCCCCTCTATCATCTGCCCAGAGCTTTATTTCTCTCCTCTTTCTCCATCCTTCCTTCTCTTCCCCCATCTTCCCTCCCTCCCTCTTTCTTCCCTCTCCCTGCCCCCCTTCTATCCCCCTCCTCTCCCTGCTCCTCCTCCCTTTCTCCCCCCACCACCTTGTCATTGGTGGCCCCAGAAGATAGTTCCTTTCTCTGAACTGTCTGCCTCCTGGGGCCCCAGCTTGTTGGTCAGTTTTTACTGGTTTCAAATTTTGTTTTTATTAAAAACTTAGATATTTTTAGGCAGGCAAAACTCTCAGAACCAAATTGTAGGAACTTAGCCTCAAGACCGAAGATGACTTTGGAGAACATTTTTAGTCAGTGCCTAGAGTTTGTCACCAGGACTTAGAATTCATTGGGCCACCTGGTTCATTCTGCTGCCAGTGGAGTTAGAGACACTTTGACCCACTGTGTGTGAGCCAAGAATCAGCCATGATTGGCCTCTAGCAGAGCCTGGAAATTGCATCTGCTTCTGGCAGACTCTTGGCTTTTCCTCTGTCCTTTTCTTCCAATTCCTTAGTGTTTTTCTTTGCCTCATTGGATGACTGATGCCACATTGTTCATTTAACAGAATTCTTTGTTGATCACCTACTGTGTGTGCTATTTTGCTATGCACAGTAGATGATACAGGGAAAGCCCCTGTCTTTACTTGGACTTTGTAATCTCTGGGGAGATGGGAACTGAAGTTAGTCTGGTGCTAAAGAGAGCTCTTGGAGGTGGGTAGTGCTAACGTTATCCCCATTTGACAGATGAGGAATATGAGGCACAGGCTACATTTCTTAGCCTTCCTATTGGAGCTCCTTTGTGTGGGGCTGGATCAGGCCGTTGCTGCTGAACAGTGGCTGCTGATAAGCCTCCAAGCCTTTCTTGCTGGGATTAGAATATAGGAGAATTCTCCCTTAGCAGCGTCCTGTGTGCTTCCTTTCATTCTCCTTGTTTTCAGAGGGTAGCGTCGACTCTGCCCTCACTCGGTTTGGGTCTCTCAAAAGGAAATAACAGGAAGCCCCATCCTAGCAGACCAGTGACAGCTGCTGAGGGGGCAGGCGCTTCGAATGAACCAGAAGTAACTACAGTCGTACCTTGACCTAATAGTTTAATCCCAGTCCGATACTGACCTCCTAACTAGATGGAATCAGTTTTCCCCACTGACATTAACGGAAATGCCATTAATTTGTTCCAGCCCCCAAAATGCCACCCCAGTATTTTATTGTTATGTGTTTTTAAATAAGAAAAAGTATAAATAGCAAATATTGTATAAAAACATAATAAAGGAGAATGTAAAAAAATAAACTGGTTTTATCAAATGTATAATTACCGTGGATATGAGACGACTTGAGCTAACAGAAGGTACTGGCGGAAGTGGAGGGAGGAGAAGAGAGATGAGGAGGAGGTTAGAGGAGTTTTGTTTTGCTCTCTTTTGGTCACTTTCTTTGACTTACTTGCTACACTCTTTTTTGGGGGGGGGAGGGAAATTGGGGTCAAGTGACTTGCTGTAGGTCACATGGCTAGGTTTTGTGTTAAGTGTCTGAGGCCGCATTTGAACTCAGGTCCTCCCGAATCCAGGGCCGGTGATCTATTCATTGCACCACCCAGCCTTCCCCCGCTACACTTTACCCGGAACTTAATTGCTACAATTTTTTTTTTTTTTTACTTTTGCTTAACTTAATTTTCTTCACTGGTGGCGTAAACACGTGGACTGAAGGAGTGAGGCATGGGTGTTATGTTGTGGCTTTTGCTGTTCCAACTAGTGGCAGCTCATACCTCAAATTTTGGCTCACAATTTCAAGGTAAAAAAATTGACCGAATGCCAACTCATATCTCCATGCACTCAGTATGTCAAAGTACCACTGTAACTGGGGCTCTCCCAAGTTACCTATTTATGCCTCCCTTGATTAATTGATAAAGAATCTATTTTTCTGGTCCTTCTGGAGTCCAGCAGGTGTCCTTTTCACCTAATCCCTCCCCCAGCCCACTTATGGGTCAGTGATGGATGTGAACAGAGCCTTGAAGCTTCTTGCTGGACTTGTCTGTTCCCAGCTTAGTTCCCCCACATTCAGAGTTTCTCCCGCGGGTTTCTGATGGATATGGTCTTGCCCCCCCTCCAGTCTCAGACCACCCCAGCACTGATTCCCTTCCAGGAACTAGACAGTTGTTTACTGGCTGGATGGTAGCCCTGCTACACAGCCTGGGTATATGGCCTACATTCTGGAGTCTGAAAGCCTTGTGACCCTCTCTCCTGCCTTTACTTTTATGGGACTCTCTCCCTGTTCTCACAGCCACCCTGAGACTCCAGAAAGTTGCCGAGGTTATTCCTGAGTCCCTTTTTGTCTCCTAGAGACTTTGCTTGGGGCGTGTCTTGACGTTGCCTTTCTGGCTTGTGTGAGGGGCCTGCTTGTTTTTACTTTCTCCTTCCTAGAAGAGAAACTGTCTCTGAGCTATACCAAAGGTGGTGCCCTTTATCTGTGGATTTAATAGGAGGCATCAGGTGAAAAGGAGAGAGTCAGCGTAGACAGGCTCTGCAGCTGTATGCCCCTTCCCTGACTAGTTCAGATGAAATGAAAAACATTCCTAAAATAAATATTTTATATCGTACTTAGAATATGACAGAGAGTCCTAAGATTTAGGTCCTAGAAACTGACTGTGGTGGTTCCTTTGGATTGTGCTTTAAATTTGGGGTGTCCCTTGGGATAGTGGGTATTTCTTTTCCTTTGGGGATGGTTACTCAGTTCGGTTCAATAAATATGCCAGCCTCATTCTCTAACCTAAGGGATTGAGGGCCTGGCCTCTAATGCAGCACTCTTTGACGAGCCTCCAGGATTCCCCTTGATGTTGAATCCCAGTGACCACAGTGGGGAAAGAGTGGGGGACTGGGGGAAGTTCATTCTCAGGTCCTCCAGCCATGGCTGAGGATGAAAGTGCTCATGGAGGGCTGCCCTCCAGGCCTGTTTTTGTTCTGTTATGTCTGGCTCTTGCCAACATCCTCATCTTGTGAAACCTGGTGTCATTCTGAATGACTAGTGTGGAAATCAGTGTTGGGGGGTAGGTCGAGTGAGGAGGACCCACCTGTAAGGCCTGTATCTGGTGTGTCTGGCTCCCTTTACTGTTTTCAGGTAGCGATGTAAGAAGGGTAGGGGATAGGAGGGGTTTTCTGAGTGACATATGAACTGACCTTTTGATACAACCTTCAGCTGGGTAGAGAAGGAATTTTGTGAAGTCCTTGGACATCCCGGAAGTTGATTTTATAGTGTTAGAACTGAAAGGACCATTAAAGATCAACTACTACTTTGTTTCATGAAGGCCTGGGAGTATACGGAGAGTGTTCAAGGGAGTGTGGGGTGGTAGGTGGGGCCTTGGCTTCGGGGTCCCAGGACTTGGGTGTGAAGCCAGGCTCTGAAGCCAGGCTCTACCTGGCTCTACACTTAGGACTGAGGTCATAGCACCTCCTGGGCCCCACTTGGTATCTTCCTCTGAATCCTTCCAGAGATGTGAAGAACTGTTTTCACAGTTTGAGACAGTGACGGCAGGAAGTAAGGGACAAGGCCACCAAAATCCAGGAAAAAAATAGCAATTTGTGTTTGGCCTCCTGCCCCAGATCGCCCCCATCTGCCCTTTTCTCCCTCCTCTCCCCAGTTTCCCTTTGCTCCTCCCCAAGGCATCCTCAGAGCCATTCCTTTCTGCCTCTTCTCAGAAGGGCTGTGCCTGGGTCAAGCCTGTTCCTTTCACTGTGAGGGAGGAGGGATGCCTGTGTCCAGTCTGGCCCGGTACCTGTTGGGTTCCAGGATCTCCAGGCCCTCTCAGAGACACACAGCTGGGAATCATGTTCTCCGAGAACATCCAGTGATGGATTTCCTTTTCCCGCTTCATCTTTAAGTTTGACTATTAAAAACAGAGCAGCAGTCTGTAATATAAGGCGGCTGTTTGCCGCCTGGTCCTCCAGCCTCTGCCCTCTGGAGATGCCTGATTCCTGAACTCATCTCATCATTCCTATTTCCCATTTCTTTTGAAACAGGGACCATGCGTTCGGTGCGGCGCCATCTCTACCCTCAGCAGTCAGCCCCAGGGAGGGGGATCGTCTGGGAGTGGCTGAATGACGATGGCGCCTGGACGGCCTACGAGATGAGCATCTGTGAATACCTAGAGCAGCAGCTGGCTGGGGGAACCCAGCTCATCGACCTGTCTCCCATGGGCTACAACTATGAAGTGGACTGCGGCACCTACACTCAGGTCAACAAGACGTCGAGTTTCCGCCGTCGCGTGCAGCGCCGCCAGGGTCCCGCTTACCCCGTGACGGCTGTCATTGCTGTGCCTGGCCACACGGGAATGGCTTGCTCCTGCCACCAGTGCCTCGCAAACAGTGGGTCTGGCCCCGTCACCAACCGCTACAGACACTCAATGACCCACCTCCCTGCGTATGTGACGCCCCAGCCTACCAATCGGACTGCCCCCGTGGGGATCTACACAGGCTACGCCCCCTACAGCAAGCCTTCCTTGTCTGGGGCCAGGTCTGCTCCGAGGCTCAACGTTTCCAACCCCTGGAGCGTGATGACCCCTGTCATGGGAGTGGTCTCCGTCTACCCATCCAGCGTTCCGCAGCTTGTACCTCAGCGCCCACCCCCAGGACCAGCTCCAGCAAAAATCAGGTATTTCGTTTTATCACTTCTTATTCTGCATTGCTTATTGGGTCTGAGCCTGGGCTTTCCATTCATCAGTCTGGGGAAACTTAACCCACAGCCCTTCAGATAACGGACACGGCCTTTTCAGCAAGGCTTTCTTTGTAGCCTGAGCAGGTTCTGAGCTGGCATCTGAACCATGAGAAGCATTTCTCTGCTACTCTTGATCCTGTTCCTTGTCTTTTGTTTCCCTTTCTGTAACATGAGGGGTTCCTAGGCCCTGACTGTTCTGCCTATATCCAGCCCTGGGAACCCTAGCCGCTGGCTCAGCTGTTCAGCCCCCTGTTCTGAGGGAATGGAAGATATTTGAGGGCAGGGATGATTCTGCTTCTCTGCAGTGCCTGGCACGATGCCTGCTCATACAGCGCAGGTGCCTGGTGAGAGCTTGCTGGTTGGGATTCTGACCAGTTATTTGGGATCTCAGAGAGTGGTTAAAGCCAGTCTTTTTCCTTAGGTAGCTGCACCTGGGTAGAACCTTTTCTGTGCTCAGCCTATGCAGAAGGTTCCAAAGTATGCCTCCCTCCTACCCTTGAGCTAGCTGAGGACGTAGAAGGAATGGACATGAGAACATGAGACACGTTTCCTTGTTGGCCCAAGTGTAGGCTGTGCCCCTCAATGAAATCTCTTTGTAGATAGTTCTCAAACACATGGGAGTAATGGTGTTCCAGCCAAGGAAAGCGCATGTGCCCTTACTGAGCTGCCATCAGAAAAGCATCATGTTGAGGCCCAGAGAGATCAGAGTATTGCTCTGGGTCCTCTGACCTGGTCAGACCCTTTTGGAGGGTTTCTGTTCACTGAATTTGACAAGCTGGACAGAGAAGAGGGTGGTCACAACCATGAAAGGTCTCAGGGTCATGCTTGGTCAGGGGGCTCAGTCGAAGAAACTATGGTCCGAAGAGGAGAAGATTTGGAGGTGTATGTAACAGCCGACTTCATGTGCTTAAAGGGTTTTCATGTGGAAGAGGGTCCAGAAGGTAGTGGATTGATTGGTGGTGCAAGGAGGGAGGTTTTGGCAGGGGTGGACAATGGGTAGTGCATTGAACGAGGAACCAGGAATTACCAGTGTTTGAATCCTGTGTACTCTGGGCACCTAGGTCATTAACCTCTGCTTGCCTTGGTTTCCTTTTCTGTAAGATGGAGGTAAGAACAGCACCTACTTCTCAGGGTTGTTGTGAGGATCAGGGGAGATCTGTAAACCTCAAAGTGCTGATAAATATTAGCTGTTGTAATCATTGCCGTTACTGTCTAAAAGTCACAACTGTGCAAGGGGGAGTGGGTTATCTGAAGTGGTACTGAGTCATTTTAGAGACCTCACAAAGGCTGAGTGATTATTTCTCAAGAATTTTGTAGAAAGGATTTTCATTTACTTGTTGGACAACGTTAGATGAATTCTGACTTCCATTTCAAGATTCTGTGATGTTCACTGGAAAATATTATTGGGCTGCATTCTGGCTATATTATAGGCGAGATTTTTTTTTGGTGGGGGAGGGTAGAGTCTGCCTTCAGAGTAGGATGACCTGCCCAACCCCATGGTACTGACTCAGTGCACTTAGAGGGGAAGAGAAGAAGGGAGCCCTTGGGGCGGATGAGAAGACGTTGGGCTGGAGGGAGCTGGAAAGGATAAAGAGGGCTTCTTTACTGTCTTTGGGGCGTGGACCCTTTGGCAGCAGGCTGGTGAAGCCCCTGAACAAAGCCACTCTCAGCATCGCATTTGTGGAATGTGGGGGATTATAGAGGAAGCCAATCCTTATGAAATTTAGTGATCAAAATATTTTTAAAAATCACAGAGCCCAGGTTAAGAACTCCTGATTTAGAAGAATGAAGAGGAGAGAGGGCCCTCATTCTACTTAATGAAAATAGCGAGAACAAAGGCCAACGAGGTAGGAATAAATGTGGCACCAGGAGCTGGTGGAAATGGTTGGTATTAGGGTATAAGGGCAGATAAGGTTGATGAGGGAGCGTGGAGCCAGACTTTTGTTGACAGATTTTTCCCAGTTTCCCTCTTAAATCAAACAAAAAGATCCCCTTCTTTTGTCAGGAAGAAAAATAAGCCAGCCGGCTGGTAGCCGCAACGCTTGTAGTTTGCCATCTCTCTGGAGAACAGGGAGGGGTTTCTATTCTCTGGAGCCAGTACTGACCCTTGCCTTTCATGTGTGTTTGGCTGTCTTCTGATGCCTTCCTTTACAGGACTGTAGCCATTGCTCCGTTCTCCTGGCTCTGCTTTCTTTGCTCTGCATCAGTTCATAGGAATCTTTGTGTGTTTCTCTGAATTCCTCATTTGCAATAATCCTTGTCTATTACCTTCCTACACCAGTTTGTTTCCAAGTTGTCGGTCACCTACTTTCTTGCAAATTTTTTTACTACCACTAGAAGTTCTTCTGGAAGTGCTTGGGTGTGTATGGGCCTTTTCTGTTCTTGGCTGACTTGGGGTACTCATCCAGTTGTGGGGTCGCTGGGTCAGAGCATGACTAACTTGAATGAATGAAAAGCATTCTCTAAGTGCTCACTCTGGGCCGAGCGCTTCATGTGGCACTGGAAGTCCAGATAGGAAAAGTTGGATTGTTCCTGCTTTCAAGGAGCTCCTACTCTAACCCACGGAAGAGTTCACTTGCCAAGAAGATGGAAAGAGTTGGAGCTGCTTTGGGGCCCATAGAGCAGGGCTCACCTTCAAGCCTTCATGGTTCCAGAATGACCAAACCAATCCTTGGCCCTGCCAACAGGGCGTTTGTGGGCTGTCTTCTACAGAGCCAGCTCACAGAGGACCCTGAAAGACTAGTGGAGGAAGATGAGCTTGTCATCCAAGCCAAGGTGGGCTCTTGAGCAGGGAAGTCGTCTGATGGCTGTTTGGGGATGCATTCTCTGGGTCCTGGGCAGAATAGATTGAGGGCAGATGAGATAGAAGTAGGGCAGACCACCAGGTAGGACCGGGGTAATCCAGGGGTGAACTGATGGTGTCTGTTAGCAGTATAGTGCAAAGGAAAGAACAGTGTTTAACACAGCTGGACCCCTGGGCCCCTGTCCTGGCTCCGTGCCTGCCTCACCACCTAATTCTGGGTAGTCATTTAGCACTGGGTCTGTTTCCATGGGAGCGAGCTGGTGATAATGCCTGTCCTTCCCAGCTCACAGTGGCCAGGAGACCAAATGAGAGAGTGAATAATCACAGTCTCAAAGACAGTGTCCAAAGCAGGCAGCTCTGAGGGGCAGCCAGGACTTGGGAGGACGCTGGATAGAAAGGGAGAAGGTGTTTAAGGTGACGTGGAGCGAGGGTGGAAAGGGGTGTCGGAGGGGCCCACAGCAGCATTCATTCAGAGCCCTGGGTGTCAGTGAAGGCAGAGGGGGTGTCGGAGGGGCCCACAGCAGCATTCATTCAGAGCCCTCGGTGGCGGAGCGAAGGCGGAGGGGGTGTCGGAGGGGACCCACAGCAGCATTCGTTCAGAGCCCTCGGTGGCGGAGCGAAGGCGGAGGGGGTGTCGGAGGGGCCCACAGCAGCATTCATTCAGAGCCCTCGGTGGCGGAGCGAAGGCGGAGGGGGTGTCAGAGGGGGCCCACAGCAGCATTCATTCAGAGCCCTCGGTGTTTCATATTCGATCCTCCCAACCACCGTGGCACAGGGGCACTGTTAGATGAGGAAACAGAGTCTGAGAAAGCATTGATAACTTTCCCAGAGTCACATAACTAGGAAGTGTCTGAGAAAAGATTTGAACTTGGGTCTTCCTGACTCCAAGTCTAGTACCCACTGTGCTGCCCAGCAGCCTTTCTGGTCGCTGTGGAGGGTAGTTGAGCGTGTGTGTGAATGTGGCCTTTCCTCCCCCCCCCCCCCCCATAAGAAAAAAGGGTGAGTGCTGAGGCCTTGGCCCGAGCAGAGGGAGACTAGACCAGTCATAAAGGGAGGTTAGGCTTCCCCCCAGCATTCTGGTAGGAACTGAAGCTTATGTTTTTAAATGGTGGCCTTGGATGCTTGGGCAACTTTTGAGTGAACAAGTTCAGTCTCAGGGAAATTTTAATTCTCTGCTCGTACAGGGCTGGGAGTGTACCTTAAACTATCCCTTGGGTGGCCCTGGCTGTAAATGGCAGAGCAGAGGCCAGAGAATAGTGGCCTACAGGAATGAAGTGACATTGGGCAGCTGTCA
>CM053593.1:375500597-375520439 GCA_028646575.1 Pseudocheirus occidentalis
GTTTCTTCAAGAGAAACTGGTGAGAAAGATGAACACAAAGGGCCTTTACTTGGTCCCTCTGGGCTTGGCATAAGGGATGCTCCTGCCTCTAATGCCCAACACTTCTGTTCTGAGCAGTGCTAATGGACAGCAGTGATGTGGGGGTGGATATAGATCACAGCTGCTGAAGCCAAGGCTTCTCCCAAACAGCCCGAGGCTCTGCTGTTTCGCCTCATCAGGGGGGTCTCCCCAGTGAGGGAGTGAGGATTGATTTGCATTGCTTAATGAGGGGAGGTAGGATGTACTGAGGCCGGAGAAGGCCAACCTGGGTAGTGGCCCGGAAGCATCTCAGACATAGTTTGTTATCAGACCCTCTCCCAGACTCCTCCACTGTCCTTGCAGCTACCTGGGCTTACAGCTCGGGCGCTATACCCAACTCTTCACTCTCCTTCACCCCATTTTTCAGGTCTTGTGATTTCCTGCTCCACCGTGTTGCTTACATTGTTTTTCACACAGCCTCCACTCTGGTTTGGGGTGGGCAGGTCAGCTGAGGGGAAGTCTGAAGGCACCCTGGGAGGGAGACAGAAGACAGCACATGCTGGACAAATCCTTTACCACCATCTCCCCACCCAGGACCCGAAACCCAAGAGCTTTGGGAATAGCCGTGTGTCCCAGACCATCTCTACTTCCAGCCACTGAGACTGTCACTGAGGCAGGAAATAATTGCGGAGAAGGAACCTGCCTTTCTCATGACCATGGCTCACCAGTTGCCACTGGCAGGTGAATAAGCAGGGGATGCATGGAATGGCAGCACCTCCTTTGTACCAGTTATCATCTGGAGGGGCCAGTGGCGCAGCAGCCAACTCTGCCTGCCATCCTCTAGCCAAGGAGCAGGGGAGCCTGTGGTAGGAAGTGTCAGGAGGCAACTCGAAGCACCACCGTCTCCCTCCAGACCCTGACACAGACAGCCGTGGATCCAGACCCCAAGAGTGGGGCATAACAGTGCTTCCAGCCTGGAGAGATGGCTCCTGCCAGGGCTCCAGCCCCAGCTACTGAAGACGCAGGAGTTGATCAAAGAAGAGGCATCTGTACCCCTACAGTCCAGGGGCCCTTTCCATCTGACTGGTGGCTGAAGCCCCTAGTACATGCCGTCTGCCCCGTTAGAACCTGAGCTTCAGGAGAGGAGAGACCATCTTTTCTGTTTGTGCCTCTGCAGATGTGATGAACACGCAAGAAGTCACTGTGGTAACTCCTCATTGATCTTCCAGCTTCAAGTTTCTCATCTCTCCAGCCCATCCTCCACATGCTGCTAAGATGATTTTGTATAAAGCCCTGTTTTATAAAGCTCACTGTTCCACCTCCTTATTTTCACAAGCTGGCCCCAACTTCTCTTTCCAGACTTAGTGAGTCTCCTGTGGCCAACCAAACCAGCCTTGTTTCTCCCACTGCTCCTGTCTGTGCCTCATCCCCCATCCCTATAACAGACTCTCACCTCACAGCATCTTCTAGTTAGTGAGAAGGCCCAGAGCAGCACGCAGGCAGGGAGTACATGGCCCTGCCACAACCAGTGTGCTTCCCCCCCACCTCCCCAAGAAAGCTTTGTTCCTGGAATGACACCTGGAGAGAGCTTCACCAATAGTAAGAAAGCCCTGGACAGCATTAAGCAAAAGCACCTGGTCTAGGGAAAAGTAGACCTGGAGCTCTGCCAGATATGTCAGTTCCAAGAGGGAAAAGGGCTTCCAACAAGAGGGGAGCTGCTGGGGACCTTTAGTCCAGGTGTAGACCGAACTGACTTCATCTCCAGAAACGAGTGTGCCAATTCACAGTAACAGCATGGGACTGCAGGCCACACAGACTCTTGTGAGCCAAGAAGCAAAGGAGAAGCTTCAGGGCCAGTTTTCATTATCTTTGGACTGACCTGTGCCCCGCTGCAGGCCCTTTGGGCATAAAATGAGTTCTAGGATTTTAGTGGAGACCTTCTGGGACCCCAGGGAGCACCCTTGAGAACTGTCTCTTAAGAGAATTATTTATCTGGACTCCCTAGGCTCTAAATGGTTCATTGTACCAGATACAGAACCAAAACTGGGACAGTAGCCGCCAGATGATGGGATCTGTTAAAATGACCTCTTTAAAACAACTGAGAGGCTGAGGTCATGGTAGCCTGGTCCTTGGTTAGCTGGGAGGAAGTGATGAAGCAGTGATGTTAGGCCTGATGGTAGCAGTTTAGACATCTCTGTCAAGTGACAGGATAATGAGAAAACAGTGGAGTCCTGAGAGCAAGGGACCAGTGATGTTGGTGATGCCCTGGAGTGTTTGGGCAGCAGCTCTGACGGCATCTTCAAAGTCTGATGGTAGGAGACAGTGGGAGGCCAGCAGAAAGCTGTGCAGGCCGAGCAACAAGAGGGTTTGCTGTTTGGTGGCTTCTTTGATGGACCCCCACCTCACCCCCCACATACTCTTCAGCTTTCCTATAAAGAACAGAGGGTGGGAACTGTCAGGCTGTGAAGTGACTGTTTGTGACCCTTGATTGCCTGGGTTATTGGCAGCCAGGTATCACAGTGGAGTGGGGGAGCTTGAGATAATGCCTTACTGAGGTACCACTACTAAAACCATTGTAAGAGTAGAAGCGTCGGAGCAGATCACGAGCTTTGCCCCTAGCGGGCTGATCAGCTGTGGGCCCTCCGCTCACAGAGGACAGCTCTCAAGACCCTGGGGAACCTGCTTGAAGATTGCTTTGCACGCTCTGTTCTTCCTGGCAGCTTTTACCTGCTTTTTACCGCCGTGGGGCTTGCTTGGGGCAGGGGCAAGGAGAAATATTTAGATATATGATTATAAAGAAATTCTTTATCTGACCTCTTCAGCTCTGAGTGATCTGTCCCAGAGACCTGGGCTTGGGACCTTCCTAGGCATGAGGCTTTCAGTCTCATCATAGGGACAACATAAACTGGAGCTCACCCCACAGTGGCATCAAGGCATTGCCTTGAGGTAGCCACATTGTTCTCCCTGTGCTGTCTTTCTGGCCTCTTCCTCCTCCTCCCTGATCCTAGTTTCTCAGCAGGAGCTGCCTGGCCACAGGTTTCTCTAGCAAGTCTTTCCTCCTGCCCTCTTCTCCCTGCAGGCTGTGAGCTTAATCTGACAGAGTGACAGCTTTAGGGCTAGCAAGGTCCAGCAAGGTCCTCGGGTCCAGCTCCCTGATTTTACACATGGAAAAATGAAATCTGCCTAGAGAAGGAGGCTTGCCTAAAGTAAGTGACAGAGCCAGCATTTGAACCCAGGCCCTTGACTGGGTTCTGCAGTCTCTTACCACCCTGTTTGCCTCTCCGTTACTCATTCTTTACACCTGAATTCAGCTGCGCCCCCCTCCTCTGCTCCACGAAACCTCCCCCTTCTAGTGAACTTTGGGGTTCTTTTCCATTACACTCTTTGATTTATTTTCCACTTTGCTTAAGTCATGAGAACAGGTACGTTTTCTTTTTAAGTCTTTTGCACCTCTGTTCTATTCCCCACCCCTATCCCAGTACCAAACAAAGGTGTTTAAGAAATATTTATTTGGTTAAATTGAATTTCTTAGTGTGTGTGCCAAGGCTCTCCAACCTAATTTGCTAATCTATCATTGGCTTGGTCTCAGATGGTGTCTCACCCTGCTCAGTATCAGAGGAGGCTCAGACATTTAATAAACTTGAGCATCTCTCCATGGTCCCCAAGTAGATTCTTAGCGAGTGTCGTCTCCATCAGTCATCATTGACTGACCCAGGTTTCTATCGTGTCCCTTCCAGCGTCTAAGTAGGTCTCAGTTGCCTTTGGTGGAGGAAGGCAGCACTTTGTTTTTGTCACAGAGGCCTCAGGTGAGGCCAGATTTCTGTTTATTTTCAGTTCTTCTCTCCTAGCTTCTCAGGTGGTCACAGCAAAGTCAGAAAGGTCTCTGATGGAGCATGAGTCACAAGGTCCAGACATACCGGAACCTTACATTAGGCAGGGATGTATTGCAGCCCGGACTGAGTGACTTTCCTAAAGACGCACTACAAATCCTTCTTTGTTTTCTTCCTTCTCCAGTAGTTCCTTCCCAGGCCTCCCTGTGACCCTTCCTGTGACCGTCCCTGCGACTGTCCCTGCCAGCGTCCCCAACAGTATCTCTGTGAGTGCCCCTGCTAGCATCCCCAGCGTGCCTGTGCAGATGCCGAAGCCAAGCAAAGTCCAGCAGGCCCTCACAGGTATGGTTTCAGGGTGTCTGGGCTCCTTTTGGGGTGGAGGTGGGTTTGAGGGTTGGGTCGGGTGGGCCCTGCCTTGACATTTGGAATTTCTGATGAAATCCAAAAACCTTCTAAGAGCATTTGAACTATTATTCCCCATTATGGTAGGGCCTCTGGGGGCCCCTTGGCCGTGCAGGTTCATGCTCCTGGGTTATCTTCCACCAGTCAGATCAAGGGTTGGACTTTTTCTTCCTTCCTAAAGGATTGGTAATACATAATTCAGAAGATTCATTTTTGGGAAATTGAACAGTTAGAGTTAACCTCAAGTCCTTGGACTGGTCTTATTGTGGCCAAAAGGGCTTTCATACTGGGAGTGGGATCCTGTCCCCTTTACGTCTGGCCGCCTGCGCTGCTACCATGGGATAAAGTGGGACAAACCCCTGCATCCTCATGTGACTTAGATCTGGTCTGTGTGGTAAGAACTTAGAAAAAAATCAGCAGTGGTGAGATGACATGACATTGCTGTAACCATGCAGAAGGTGAAGCCTGGATGGGGCTGTGTTCTCCATGAAGTGTTTCCCTTCTTTCATCACGAGGACTTGCTGATAAATTGCCTGTAATATGTGAGTGCATCCAGCAGGCATCATGGAGCCCAACTAGGGACTTGTAATTGAAAGGTAGCATGTTCTCTCCTGACACTGTGAGGGCATCCCCGGGGCTCCACAGCACATCTTGGCAGGTTTCAGAGAGCCTGGGGGAGCTTCTGGGGCTTCTGGTCTCTTTTCCAGGTCACTTTCTGGTCATCTGATGTTCCCAGCTGAGGTCTGTCAGGAGGAAGCTGAGGGAAGTTCCTGATCTAGGCTCCCTTCAGCCTCTGTCCTCAGCCCTGAAGAACCCAGTGTTATTTGTCATTGGAGCTGTTTTTTTTGATTCACAAACCTGGGCCCATTTTAGAAGCTACAGTAAAAAGAAAAGTTTTCACTGTGATTAATTGCTAGGGTAGGGAATCCCCAAAGCATGGTTTTCCTTCCGTTTCCCCCCCCCCCCCAATTAGGCTGTCTTTGTAGCCTGTGTTTTCTTTACACCTTGGCAAAATACCTACTGTGTGCAGGAAGGCTCTGTGGGTGGGATTGAGAGGTCTGTGGCATCCTTGACCGTGGAGGGAGGTGAGACAGACAAATCACCTGCAGTGTATCTCCTCCAGACCCCTCGTGCTGGCCAGGTGAGGTTTCTTGTGGAGGTGAGATGTGAGCTGCCCTGGAAGGATGAACAAGTGTGTGGGGGGAGCAGGGGAGTGTATACTGTGCAGTGGAAAACTGTAATTTCAGGAGCACATGGCTTCAGGGAAGCCCCAGACATAAGCGTAAGGAAAAGGATAAAGAAAGCAAGCCTGGCCTTGGATTGCTGGGAGCATGCTGTGGAGGTGTGGCCCCAGAGGACCCCCTCCTGATGAAGTCATGTGTTTGTTAAAGAAATCACAATTAAGGGGCTTAACCAGGGGCATGGGCAAGTTAAGGGAGAGAATGTTGTATTAAGAGCTGGGTTTAAGGTAAATTTCCCTCCTGCTTGTGACTGCGGACAAGTCCCTTAAGCATCTGTTGTACTCCAGACACCTGAGGCTCTAGTGTCTTCCTGCATTGGCAGAGGGTGTTGCCTCTCAGGCAGGTCCATTGCCAGTGAAATCACAGAGGTCTCCTCTAAAAAGACACTCGGTGAATGCCCTTTTGGCACACATGATTTGGTAAAGAAAGTATGAGACATGACCTTGGACAAAGGTTCTTAACTGTCCACAGCTGGTGACCCAGCCCTCTTGAGACTTCCTTGCACAGTGTCTTGCCTGGCAGGAAGACTTCTGATGCACTCGAGCTGTATAAGCTTCCTCTAAGTCGAGGAGTGGAGGCCCTTCCCCATTCCCAGATCCCTTGCAGATCTGCACCGTAATAATGCTTT
The DNA here is from genome assembly GCA_028646575.1 of Pseudocheirus occidentalis. Lineage (NCBI taxonomy): Eukaryota > Metazoa > Chordata > Mammalia > Diprotodontia > Pseudocheiridae > Pseudocheirus > Pseudocheirus occidentalis. Next base: position 375,506,717 of record CM053593.1, read on the forward strand.
GCCGGTGCACCAGGCTTCATACAGAGGCCTTCTAAGGCCGGACGGTAGGCAGGGACACCCCGTGCAGCGCCTCAGGATTGAGTGACCAGGCCATCAAAGAGATGGTTCAGAAAGGGGACCCAGGCCCAGTGTCCCTGTGATAGCCCTTGCTCAGTCTTAGTTCCAGTACTATACCTACCCTTCTAAGTCCCACACCATCTTTGGAGCCCTCCCTCTTGCTTCCTCCGTTAATATTTGGTAGTGCCTGGTAATGTGGAATGTGCCAGCCAGCTGGAAGGCATTTTAGATCCTTGAGGCCCATGTTGTCATCTTTGGGTCACGTCCTAAAAACAATACTGTTGCTTTAGGCTTCTGTGGTCCTGAGCCTCCCCTCATTCCCCAAGGCTTTCCTGAGCATTTATTTACTCTGGACACTTTGTTCGGCTCTGCTGTGTCAGTTATAGACCACAGTCCCTGCCCGATGGGCGTTTAGACCTCTCCAGCTGTCATTCTGTACCTTGTGGATTATTCGATAGTGAGTGCTCAGTAGGTTGGGCCGAGGAGCCAAGGCACATGAAGCAGTCATCGTAGAGCCAGATGGTACTTAGATCAGAGGAGAGGTCACTTGGGGCAGGGGCACCCCTCTGAGAATAGGAGCCCACATGCACTAGCCTTCTCAAGGTTTACAGTCAGGCAGTGCTTGCATTACTGGAATTGGACAGGTAGAGAGTCAGGAGGAGCATGGCTCAGGATCCCTCATTGTCCTGGTCATTCATTTTTCAATCATGTCCAATTCTCTCTGACCCTCTGTGGGGTTTTCTTGGCAAAGATACTGGAGCAGTTTCCCATTTCCTTCTTCAGTTCATTTGACAGAACAGGCAAAATGACTTGCCCAGGGTCACACAGCTGGTGAGTGTTTGAGATCTGATTTGAACTCAGGAAGATGAGTCATCTGGGCTCTAGGCCTGGCACTCTGTGCGTTATGGTGCTACCTAGCTGCCCTTTGTCCTCACTTTCTGGTAAACCTTGAGTTTAGGGGAGACCTTGTGAAGAAAGTCTGTGTCTGAGTTGTGTCTTTTAAGAAAAAACAAGCTTGTGACCAGGTTTGCCACATGAAGAACTGCTGAGAATTTCACTGAAAAGATGATCCAGGAAACAGTCACTTCACTGCATCCCAGGCTTGACTTGTTTGCCCAGGGAATGGCCCAGTCTGACCGGCCATAGGAAGATTCTTTGGCAGGTGTGGGAGTGGGTGAGACCAAAAGCTGGGTAACTACTGGGGTGCTTTGGCTTTTTCCATAATCCAGGGTGGCTGGGGCTCTGGGAGTGAAGAGAAGGGGGCCGGCTGTACAGAGGGTAGCTGAATGAAGTAGAGGTGAGGTGAGGCGAGATGACCTGGATTTCAGACCTGTGAGGGAGGATGGTAGAAACAAGGGAGCTTGGACAAAAGGCTGAGGGAAAGAGGGGGGTGGGGATGTCCAGTTATTCACTGGTCCTTGAGTTGGCTTCCTCTGGTTCTGGGTACTTGAGAACTTTATTCCCTGTACTGTGGCCTCATTTTAGGCTTCTGACCAAAGCCAGTGCCCCTGACTCTGCTGAATTGTCTTTCCTGTGCTACTCCAGTCTGCCTCAGTGAGAGCTTTCTTCATTCATTAGTTATAATTAAATTAAAGCTAAGAAGTCCTGATTGAATCAGTGGATGTCTAGAGGCCCATGGCTTTGGTCCCTTGGCTGGTCCTACCAACCCATGGATGCATCCCTTTTCCTGTTGAAAGAGGGAAAGGATGGATGGTACAGTGCCAAATTCCATTTCTGCATATTTAACCCAGGATCAACAGAAGGTTGGGCCTAGAAGAATTGGTGCTTTAATATGAACTCAGTAGTCCAATTCATCTTTGGAAATCCCACCAGCATCTGGTGACCCAGTAGTAATAGTAAGGCCAGAATATCCGGGAATCCACAGTATTGGATTTAGGGCAGTAATTTCAACCCCCACCCCTCCCCCCTGCACCCCCTTCACAAATGCAGTCATTTAGAGCGATTTTGGAAGGTGTGAAGTACTTGGGGGGGTATGGAAGGGGGGAGGTGCAGCTAGTCTGCACAGACTTCCATAGGCCCCCTAATGTTGTGACCCTCATGTTTGTGTCAGGCTCCTGCAGCCTTGATATCATTAGAGAAAGGCACTGTTTGCACTAGCAGGGACAGGGCTGTGTGTGGAAGAGCAGAATGCAGTTGGGGGGTGTTGGGAAGCCTCACCTAGGACAGTCCTGACTCCTCCGGGTAGCCCTGTCCTCCCCAGCCAGGGCTGCTGTAGCTTTTGTGCTTCTAACACATCTCCTTTCTGTTGTCTCTCTGACTGTCCCGTTTTCAGTGAAGCCTGCCCCAGATCGGCCAGGCAGGGATAGGGTGGCTCTGTCCCTGGGCGCTGTGAGCACTGTGTGATGCTGCTCTGGCGGCTGTTACACGGTGTCCCTGGAGATGCGCCCACGTGCCCCAACCTTAGGGCCCCATTCCCCTGGAATGCTTGTGGGCTCTGCTGGGCGTCTTGGCTCCACATCTAGTGAGTGGTTTGGGTTTGGGTTCCTCGATGTCACTGGCTTTGACTTGGATTTGATTTGGGGTTTTGGGGGCTTGTTTTACTTTTTTACTTGCTTAATTGATTCCTTTTCTTGTTTCTCCCCCGTTGTTCCTCCCTGTCTGCATGTTTGCCTTCACCCCCCACCCCCATCCACCCTGCATAGGCATGACGAGTATTCTGATGTCAGCCATCGGACTCCCTGTGTGTCTCACCCGTGCACCACAGCCTGCCAGCCCTCCTGCCTCCTGTATGCCCACTAAAAATCACAGCTCAGTCAAGAGACTGAGGAAAATGTCCATGAAAGGTAGTTGCTGTTCACCAATGCTCTCTGGTCTCCTCCTGTCTTTGCTTACGCAGCGCTCTTTTCTCATTTCCACACAGCCTCTTAGGCCCTCCTTTCTCAACTTCCTTGGGTTTAGCAGTGAGAGGCTGGTGATTTCTCCTTTCTGTTGTCCACAGTTACAGCACCGACTCCATCTACTGTATTCCCGTGATGCCCTAGTTTCAAAGCTCTTTCTAGAGAAGCTTGGATAGTGAGTCCCTGCTGTTTTCACAGGCTATAGTGACCATTTAGGCAATGGAACAGATCCCTTGAGCGGGGGGATCTTGCCCTGTTCAAAACCAAGTATGCTCCTCTTGCCTCGTGTAATGTGGATTAAGGTGGAAGTTTCTCTATGGAACATGAAGAGGGGCACCCAAGCTAAAATTCCTTTCCTCTTCACCCCTTCAGTAACTGAATCTTCTGTTAAAGCACAAGAGCTGGCAGTAGGCCTGCGCACATCTATCCTGCATTGTGGACATGAATAATAATCACTCACACTTAAACGTAGCACTTTAGGGAAGTGCCCACAGAATGAGACATTCAGCCAGACTTCCCTAGAGACGTTTGTAAATACCTCATGGCTCAGTGGGTGGACGGCTGTCTCCTAAGCCCAGCCCAGCCCTGCCATCCTGCACCTCTGTGACCTTCCCTGGGCTTCCGTGTCTGCCTCTGTAGCATGCAGGGGCTGGACATTAGGGGGCTAGTGTCCTCCTGGGCCTAGACCAGAGATCGTCAGTATGTCTGCCAATGTTAATTTTTTGGGGGAAAAAAAACCTTAGAAGGTAAAATTGATCATGGCAATGATCATCATGAGAATGATAGCAGGCATGTGAGACCCTGCAGAGTTTTTAGGTGCTATACAGAGGTTTTCTTACGCGTCCCACAGCCACTCTATGAAGTTAATGCCACTGTGCCTGTTCTAGAGATGAAACTCAGGTGAAGTGACTTGCCCAAGATCACACAGGCAGGATCTGAATTCAGGTCTTTCTGAATCCATGTCTAATATACCAGCCATTGCAACAGGCTATAAAATCTTAGACTAACCCTAAATGTGTGCTGTAATTTTTCAATAGAAGAAACCAAAGCATTGTTAAGCAGCCAGCTAATAAGCATGCCTTTCTAACCTGGCCCTGCTGTTTGGATAGGGACCCCTGTGGTACAGCATGCCAGCAGTTTCCCCTCAGGTTTGGGTTGGCCATAGAAGAATTGTGCCCTAGGTGACAGGCAGCTGACTGACCTTCCTGGGACCCTCAGCCAAAAGGCAGCTGAGAAGCTTGTCCTTCTGGACCCTGAACTCTCTTGGCTGGTGAACCTCACCTATCTCCCAGAAGGGCTTGTTTTGTCCTGGGACCTAGTAGGTTTAGAGCAGTCTGAGTGGTTCTGAGATGGACTGGGGAGACACACATTCAGAGTATTGGGCCACGTGACCTTTGAGCACAGGCTCACCCTGACATAAAACCTCCAGTACTCTGGAACGTCCTGCTGGTCTTTCAGAATTGATCCCTAAAAGAACTGAACCCAGGCCAAGGTCCCCTCTCCCCTCTCCCCACTGTGAGTGCCAGCTTCTCAGTTATCTTATATTTACATAGTTATGTGTCTTAGGGGTACGGGTTTTGCATCTTGTCTCCGCTGTTAGAATGTGAGCTCCTTGAGGGCACAGAGGGTATATTTGCCCTTTGTATCCCCAGAGCTCCGCACGGCGCCTCATAAGCCTTTAATAAATGCTTCTAACTGACTAAACCCTCCAAGTCTGGTTCACGCAGACTGAGGTTCAGTCTTGGCGGTGGCCCTAAAGTAAATATCCACATGTCTGCTACCACCCAGAAGATATTCAAGGAAAATAGTGAATCATTTGTGTTTGGGTTACCATTAACGTGGGAAGTGACAGGGCTTCCAGCCCTTTCCTGTACAAACACAAGGTAGGTAGTAAACGTCGACTGTATAGGACAGCCTTTGTTTTACCCCACAGAGAACGTGGAAGGTAGAATTCACAAACAGGTGCAGAAAAGGTATAAAGTACTCACTGTAACTTGGAAGCAGTTGAGGCAGTTATCCCACTCCTCCATGTGAGAAAAACTGTGGTTCAGAGCTTTGAATGGGAAGCATGCTGTCCGCTAGAGGCACAGCCTGGCCATTGAAATCACTGTCAGCTGGAAGGAGCCTCAGAAACCACTTAATATGCTCGTGGACCCTCCCCTCCAGTTTCCCAGTTTCATTCATTAAAATCCCAGGTTCAGAATATTCCTCTCGCCTCAACAACGTGTCCTTGAGCTGCTCACATCTCAGGGCTTTATGGCTGAGGATGAAGAATCCAGTCCCCACAGGGAGCATCTGTCCAGCCTTGAACTTTTTTTTTTTTTTTGCTTTTTGGAGGACAGTTGGGGTTAAGTGACTTGCCCAAGGTCACACGGCTAGTTTTTTTGTGTTAAGTGTCTGAGGCCAGATTTGAACTCAGGTACTCCTGACTTCAGGGCCGGTGCTCTATTCACTGCGCCACCTAGCCGCCCCAAGCCTTGAACTTTTCCACCATTCTGCAGACCTCACTAGGAAGTTTGGTCCGGCCCAGGATGGAATGGATTTTACAAATGCCCCTTGAGCTGGAAAATGCAGCCCAATGTTGTGTCCCAGCTTCCACCTTTTCCCTTCAGTCATCCTGAGGAAAGGAGAGTAGTGTTGGCATCCTTAACTCTCCCGAATGCAGGATTACTCTGAGAAATGCTCTGAGAAATGCCACGGACAGTTCTGAGGCAGCCCAGAAATCAAGAAACTCAAGAGGTCATGCAGAAGAGCGGCTGCCCCTAGGCTGCACAGGGGGCTGTTGAGCTTCATTCTCCTGGCTTGCTGTGGTGTGTGCTCTAAGATTAAGGCTACAGTGATCAGCATCATCTATTTATAATTGACTAGGTTATAGTAAAGAACTAGATGAGGGACAGTGGACAAAGTGCTAGCTTTGTAGTCAGAGGACCCAGGTTTCAGTCTGAGCTCTGCTGATTATTATCTGAGATGCCTTGGACAAGTCACATAGCATTTCTAGGTCTGTGTCCCAGCTTTAGAATGAGGAGGCTGGGCACAACCCATCAAATGAATGGAATTAAACTCTCCAAGGCAGCAAAGTCATTATTGGCTTTTTCCTAGGGCAGGAGGCAGTGTGAGTTTGCTTTGGCATCTTTTCTCACCTAATAAGATGAAGGCCCAGGGATTCTCTGTTGGTCTAAGAAGGGATCTCCTTGACTCCAGCATACACCAAATCTTTTTTAAATTTATGTTTTTATAAATCTTCCATCTTTCCATCATCTACATTTCCCCATATATCCCCTCCCTGTCACAGAGAATTATCTCTTATAGCAAAGAATAAGGGGGAAAAAAACTTAAGCAAAAGTAACCAACACTATTAATAAACTCTAAAATCGGCAGCTTTCCTCCCATGATTACCTCTCTGCTAAGGAGGGAGGGAGGTACATTCTCAGAGCTCCTTTGAGGGCCAAATATGGGCATGATTTCATAAAAATCAGTTTTGTTATTGTCCCAGTAGTTATTTCTTAAGGGTCTGCTCTAGGCACTAGGGATATAGAGAACAATATTAAATGACCCTGCCTTCCAGGAGCTTACATTCCACTGGTACTCCTTGAAATATTGTTTCCCCTCTACCTAGGATAAAAAACAAGAATCTTATAATAGGGACTAGAAATGATGGTGAATTTTTGAGGAACTCATCGTTAATGGGGTAGAGCCAGTATCATTGCCTTGTAATTGATTCCGGCAAGGTCTCTTTCTTCCCTGTTTGCTCAATCTAGGAAGGGTGTTGAGTGATTGATCATATTAGAAGTTTTATTCCAATTCCCTTTAGGGATCAAAGAACCTGGAAGACTGTTTTTCAAAACACATCTTCCCTAGGGCAGGAAATCTACCTTCTCCAGGATAGAGAGAAGTGTATGTTAGGAAGATTGCTTTTTGTCTGTCAGGGAGACTCAGCATTTGTGTTCTTGACTCTTCCACCTTCACCAGTGGCTTCTCCACAGAAGCTGCCCCATGTTGGGCAAGGGATTCTCAGCTGCCAGGGTCAGTATAAATGGCTAGCTGGGGAGTTATGGGCTCTGATTCAAAATGAAGGGAATTATTCACTTCTTAGGGCTGTACTTTCTTCATCAGGTAAATGAGGGGGTTAGATTAGAGGGTCCCCAAGTCCCCTCCAGCTCTAAATCTGTGTTTCATTCCCCCTTTTAAAACTTAGCTTCACTGTCCCTTTCTTCGATTTCATTGCAGTTAAGTTCCACAAGCCTCTTAGGGTTTCATTTGGGTTTTGGTCCTTGATTCCCGGCTCTGGGATTATCTCCCGGTGGGGGCTAATTTCCACCCTTTTCTCTGTATTCAGGCCAAAGTCTCGCCTGCTTCCCACTAGAGCCTCAGCTGCTGTATAGAGGGGCCATCGGACCTTACTCTTTCTATAATAATAGCCCACTTTCCAGTTCACTCATTTATTCTCTGGTCAGTTTAACTTTTTTAAATTTAATTTTCAGTTAACGCACATTTATTTTCTCACTCCCCAATTGAAGAAAATAAAAATCCCCTGTAACAGATGTGCAGAGTTTGCCAAACCAATTCCCAAAGTGACCGTGACCAAAAATAGACACCTTGTTCTGCACCCTGAGGCCAGCCCCTCGCCCAGGGGAGTTGGGTGGCGTGTTTCCTAACTTGTGTGATGGAATTATGGTTGATCATTTCATTGATGAGCATTCTTAAGTCTAAACAGTCTCTTGTTCCTCCCAGTAGTAAAAGCCCTTGATTTATACCTCACTTTACACATCCATCCATCATTCACACAGCACAAGGACCCTAAGAGAAAGGGTTGGCCATGGCCCCATTTGGGGAGTTCTGAAATGAGGGCTGGAATTAGCTCAGTCCAAGCCCCCTACTCAGTTGCTCTCCCATTTAGTCTTTGTTCACAGTCACCTGCCCCTGCCCAGTTCTAGACACTGCATTTTGGGAAAGGCCATGGACTAACTGTTGCATATCTTTAAGGCAGAGTTATAACTAAATGGGGAAAAGACTCAATCTCACTTTGGAAGAACGCTTTGAAGGGACTGCTTAGCCCACAGAGTAGATAGAGGCTGGCAGAGGGAGGGAGAAGAAACTCGGTATCTGTGTCTTTGAAAGACTGCCCTGCGAAAGAGGGATTAGGTTTGTTCTGCTTGGCCCTAGGGGACCGGAGTAGAAAGAATGGATAGCAGTTACTCAGCTTCGAAATAAAATGTAGATTGTACACAGGTCCTCAATTCCATATGGAAGCATGGACACTGGCCTTGTTTAAGAGAGAGCATCAGGGATGGGAGCAGCGGCTGGGACAGAGCCAGCCTCTATGGCATATGGCATCCTGGCCCAGGAAGGCTCTTTGGGGCCCTCACTTTGGAGTCTCTGGTCACCATGGATGGAAGCAGGGGCTGCACATGTGAGCCCTGACATCAGCCTTTCCTCGTTCCAGGGTCTGGATGGTGGTAGCCTCCGTGATCCCCTGGGAGAGGCCAGCTGTAGTTTGCCGCAGGTGCCTCGGCTTGGGGCTGCTCTCAGCTCTTGCTGCCTTCTCTTCTTGCCACCTGAGGGTTTGACCGAGAAGCAGTCATGGCTCTTGTCTTGTGCATGGAAAGAACAGCTCTCCGGCCTCTTGGAATGCGTCTCTTCTCTTTGTTGTTCGTTAACCTTCTCCAATCTTAACCTTCTAACTGATTTTTCCCCTGGCAGCTTGGACCTCTCACTTGCTCTTCTCCCTCTGGCCTCAGTCTGTCCCCCTGTCTCTGCCATAGGGAACATTGTGCTCTTCCTCTCTTGGGCCTTTTTTTTTCAGATGCAGCATCCCAGGATCCTGAGCAGGTGCTTAAAAGCTACTCAGAAGAGCTGAAGACGCCCCCTGATGAGGTGAGCTTATGTCATCAGGGTTAGGAGGGGGTCTGTGTTTGTGCCGGCCACCCCTCCTTTCTGGTCTGAGCATGCACGCTTCCACATGGGGCTGTCCCACGGAGGCAGATGTGGGTCCCACTGACACACGGCTGGAATGCTTTCTTCCCACCTGCTGTCACTGCTTTTCCTTGCCTAGCTGGCAGCCGAGCTTCACACACCATGCCTTGGAATGGGAGAAGAAACATGCTGGTTGCCCAGTGTAGCCCATGCTGGTGCACAGTAACCCATGGGACACCCCAGTTAGCAAGGCAGGTCAGTGGGCATTTATTGAGTGCTTACCTGTGTCCTAGGTGCTCTGCCAGGCCTGGGGATAGAGATCCAAGCAGAAAGAAAAGCAGCGCCCAGTGCCTGCAGGAGCAGGGGCTTCTGGGCTACCTTGTGCCACCCCTTGCTGGAAGCCTTCCTGGGAGGCAATGTGAAGGAAGCACCAGCTTGGTGTAGAGTTGGCTGCAGCTCAAAGTTCATTGTGAATAATTGATCAAACATTTATTGAGGACCAACTGTATGACAGGCAGGTGTATTTGCAGCCAGGGGGTGCCATAGGGCGTGGAAGCAACAAGATTCAGTTTCCTGATGTCAGATTTGGCCTCTGACACAACAGTTGTGTGACCTTGGACAGGTCACTTCACCCTGTTTGCCTTAGTTTCCTCATCTGTAAAATGAGCTGGAGAAGAAAATGGCAAACCGCTGCAGTGTCTCTGCCTAGAAAACCCCAGATGGGGTCATGGAGAGTCGGACATGACTGAAAGATGACCAGACAGGACAGCACGTGAAAATGCCATGCTGAGCGCTGCTTATCAGCACCTTCTGGAATCTGAGGTCTCCAGACAGCTTGGGGGTTTGAGCTTTACCCCTCTCACAGTGTCCACTGGTTTCCTTTTTCTGGGTACCTGCTTCTTTCCCAGAAGTTAAATTTAAATGCTCAGAGATGCTTTGCCCAATCAGGATTTTACTGGCTGGAGCATCAGCCCTCTCCTGAGTCAGACACTTGCTGTTCCCCTTTGGGTGCACCTCATTGCCTTTCCTCTCCCCCCTCTCTTCTTGGCTTGTCTGTAGGACTGCATCATCTGTATGGAGAAGTTATCCACCTCCTCTGGCTACAGCGATGTGATTGAGAGTAAGAAAATCGGTCCTGATGTTGTGGGGCGGCTCATCAAATGCAGCCATGCCTTCCACCTGCTGTGCGTGCTGGCCATGTACCGGACTGGGAACAAGGTGGGTATGGGCAGATCAGCTTGGCTGCTGTCCATGTTCTGGATGGGAGAACTGAGGAGCAGAGCCCAAGTCTTCTCAGGGGCCTTGTGGCCCTTTGCCCCGGCTCTTGACATTTGAAAATTGTGTTCATAGTATAAAACTTAGCCTAGGGCACCCCACCCCCCCCAAAAAAGGTCAAGGGGGCTGCTGGAAGCCTCTCTCATTTGTACTAGAAAGATCCCAGGATTGGGAGTTGAGACAACTGACTTCATTCCCATATACACCCGGTCCTGGCTCTTAGAGACCCAAGGTGACCACAAAGACCTGGGTTCAAACCCTCCTTGATATTTCCTCACTGAGTGAAGTCACAGGCCAGGAGCCTATGTTTTCTCTGTGGAATAAGACTGATTATTCCCATACTTCTAAGGATTGTGGTGCAGGTCAGATTTGCAGTCTTCACTTCTGTGATTTGATGAGTGACGCCAGCCCTGTTCTGACTGATTTGCCGTAGGATGGAAGCCTTCAGTGCCCTTCCTGCAAAACTATCTATGGGGAGAAGACTGGAACTCAGCCAAAAGGGAAGATGGAGTTTGCGGTGTTCAAGGCCTCCCTCCCAGGCCATGAAGACTGCGGGACAATAGAGATAATTTATAACATCCCTCGAGGAATTCAGGTAGCATGGCTAGGGCCCGTTGCGTCCCGGGGTCCTCACGCTTTGCTGCTGCCCACCCCTCCTGGCTCTGGTGTGCCAGCTGGGCTAGGCCTTCACTGCTTGCTCAGAAGTGAGGACTCAGGAGAGCAGTGGGCAGCCAGGATGGGAGGGAGTGCCCTGCTCCGGTGGTTTTTGTTGAAATGTTCCTGACCCTTCAGGTGCCCCTTGGGCCTCTGGACACCTGGGCCAGGGCCAGAGTGTGTGTTCTCTCTTGTGTGCCTCTGGCTCCATTTTGTTTTGACATGCTCAGACTCATGCCACACTGACATACTGCTCTAAACCAGAGAGAAAGTCCTTCCTGAAGGTCCTGAAGGGGAAACCAGAAGATGGGGAGAATCATTGCCTGAGAAAAGTACTTAGTTATGGAACAGGCGCAGACCCCCAGTGAAGGCAGGTTGAGAACAAAACAGTCTGGGGTAAAGAGTCTGGTGTCTCCTTTTAAGTAGTAGAGGTACTGCGGCCTCAGAGACTGCAGGTCCCCGTGGTGGGAGGAGGAACCAGTTTGCTCACTTAGCTCAGTTTGGAGCCAGAGTTGTTTGGACACAATGATTGATATTTGTTGAATTGAAAAGGAGAATCAGCTTGAACTGGAACAATCACAAATGATCTCCTAGAGGAGGAAGAGATCGAGAAGGGTGTGTAGGATTGGGCGGCAGGGCAAGGCACAGCTCTCTGATACTGTGATGGCAGGTGAAAGGCAAGGTGGTGGAGAGAGGCAGGCAGCCCAGCCTGGAAAGCACTCCCACAGTGCCCTGGGCCCAGGCATGTGGCATGGCAAGGGACAGCATGGGCCAGGCCGTTAGCCCTCAGATGTGGGATCGAAATAAAACTGTGCTTGCTTCACTTGCCTAGAAATCTGAGGGGTGCAGACTTTGTGTGTTTTCCTGTTGCAGGGTCCTGAGCATCCAAACCCAGGAAAGCCATTCACCGCCAGGGGTTTTCCCCGGCACTGCTATCTTCCTGACAATGCCCAGGGCAGAAAGGTAAAGAAAGGCTTTCTCTTCTTGACTGAGGGTGTCATTTTTAGTTATAACTCCTGAAGATGTGGAATGGTTGAATGCAAATAACCCAGCCCCGGGGATCAAGCAACTCTTACTCAGACCCCGGCTTTGCTGCTAACCTGCTGTTACATGTTGGCTTAGCTGGGCCTCAGGCTCCCAGGAGCTTGAACTAGCTGGTGTCTCTGGTCCCTTTTGGGGTACTTGACTGTGATTCGGGTGGAGTAAAGACTTTGTCCACATCATCTGCCTGGTGCGAGAAGGAGGCTAGTACCACGCTGCCTCCGTCTCATTCCAGCTTGGGCACTCCCCTCAGTCAGAGAATCAAGAGCCGCCCTTGGGCAGTGGTGCCTTGATCAGTTAACCCTTTCTGCTGTGGACTTCATTTTTTATTCTTTTCCTTCAAAAGGTTTAAGGTAGATTTTTTACTTCCCAGGTTTTAATCACGTGCAGCTTAGATTAGTGTTTATTCAGGTGATTAGCATGGATCAGTCTACACTGGATCATTGGTTCCCTGTGCCAATCCATCCAGAGGGAGGGGGATCAGAGACTGTAAGTGGACTTTGCCCCTCCCAGCCTCCTCCACCTCCAGAAGACCCAGCTCTGCACTTACGACCTTGTGTCACTTCAGAGCCATTTTGGAGGTGATATTTTGGTGCTGATCACTGAGCCAGGCCTGTGACTTTTGAACAGTAACAGTGATAAGCAGCATATAAGGTTTTAAGGAAACACTTCACATAATTAGCAGATTCAGTCACATTTAAAAAGAGACAGTGATTCATCCTGTGTTTCTTTAAACAAAACTTGTGAGTGGGAGAATTAGTGGCAGAAGGGGAAAAGACTGCAGAAAGAATTCAGAACTGCTCACTCAGCAAATTTCTACAAAATGCTTACTGGGGGTAGAGCCAGGCATTGGGGGAGAGACAAGCTTTAGAAAACTGTGTCCCAGGCTTTGTGGAACTCACAGTGTCAGGAGTCCTGCAGTGGTAAGCCCTATGTGCTACTTGGCTTCCCCATGGGTGACTGGAGTCAGCCTCCCCCTTCAGATTTCCCTGAGCGGCTTGCCTTGAGTGCCCTATGGTTTCCCGACCAGAGTCCGAGACCTTTTCTTTTTTCTCTTAATTGGAAATTTTACCAGCTATTTGCCAGTGAGATTTGAGCTTTCCCGTGCAAATGTAACTGGGTGCTAATACCTTACTCTACATTCTGCTCCAGATACTAGCTCTGTGACCTTGGGCAAATCATTTAATGTTTCTGAGCCTCAGTTTGCTTCTCTGTAAATTGGGAATGATAATAGCACCTACCTTAGTCTTGTTGTGAGGCTCACACGGTTTGCTAGGGTGGTGAAACACCCCTTTAGAGCTTAAAATTTTTTGAGGCTTCAGGCTCTACTCCGGGGGTTTTGGTATCTTTTCCATTAAACTCTGAAGGCAGTCACCTCTTCTGCCTGTAAAGAGCATTCAGCTTCCTCCATGAGTGATTCACTCTACCAGTTGGTTCATCTTTCCCACCTTCCTGCCTAGGTTTTGGAACTTCTAAAGGTGGCCTGGAAGAGGCGCCTGATCTTTACTGTTGGAACCTCAAGCACCACGGGTGAGACGGACACGGTGGTGTGGAATGAGATCCACCACAAAACAGAGATGGGCCACAACGTGACTGGTCACGGCTACCCCGACCCCAACTACCTGGACAACGTGATGGCCGAGCTGGCCGCACAGGGAGTGACCGAAGACTGTCTCAACCAGTGACACCCTGGAGCCCCCAGGACTGAGTCGCCGGCCGACTGGGGCCTTGCGGTCATCCCTTGGAGCTCCTCCCCAGAGAATCCACTGACGCTCTACAGCTCGTACAGCCTTACGTCCCCATCTCGTCCTTCATCCTGTCTGGAGCAATAATGCATTTGGGGCTTGGTCATTGACCAAGCAGTCCACAGGTCATTTTTATCCAAGGTCTCAATATTTTTCCACAATGTCGATGCCGTACACCCG
>CM053593.1:375520939-375550098 GCA_028646575.1 Pseudocheirus occidentalis
CCAGACCCGTTGTGTCTCCCAGCTGTGGTTGGCTCCAGACTGGGTGCCTGCAGATCCAAGATGGCGGGCGTCCTTTGAGGGGACAGCCTCTTGCCCACCTCTTTGAATGGGCTCTGGGTCAGCTCTTCCTTCATACCTCACTGCTGGTTTTAGGAATTTCTCTACTCTTTTTTCCTTGCAATAAACTCAGAATACCTATAACCGCATGACTCTGTTACTTCCTTCCACGCACACATACTTCAGGGATGTCCTTTAAGCAGGAATGCCAAGGGCAGGGGTGTGGCCAGCCCTCCCAGAACCCCAGCTCTTTAGTGACTGGGCATAACTTCCTTAAAGACAAGCTGCCCCTCTGATCGCAACAGCTGCTTTTCCCACTCCCCACAAAGCCAACTTCCTCCTCTGTTTGACCGGGCTTGTGATGCTTAAACCTACAAAGAAATTTCCAAAGACCAAGACTTTCCCTGGCCCTGCACACATTCCTCAAGAGCCAAGTGTAGGCTTGGACCACCTCCCTCTGTGGCCTCTTAAGTCTGTTTTGAGATCCTTAGTGCCTTTCCTCCATAGAAAGGAGTGGAGGAGGCTGGAACAGGAGCATTTTAAGCCCAAGGGCAAAGATCAGAAAGCTGGGAGGGCTCTCATATGCTTGTACCACATACCATGTTCATGCTCTGTTGTTTGGGTAGAAACTTGTGACCAGATTCAGCCATGACTGGTCAGGCTGAGGCCTGTGGTCAGGGAGGCAGGGAGACCGGGTCTGAGCCTAGTCTGGGAAGGGCTTAGTCAGAATCTGAGCATCCACGAGTATTTTTAAATGTTACTTATCTTTTTACTGACCTCTTTAAGGACTCACACTGCTGGCTAGCTCATCAACAGATTTAGGAATCAGGAACAGGATAAAGGTGTGGCTCAAAATGCCTTGTCTAATCTAGTGTGATTTTTTTTTTTTTTTCTCTTTTTGGAGGGCAGGGCAGTTGGGGTTAAGTGACTTGCTCAAGGTCATGTGGCTAGTGTTAAGTGTCTGAGGTCGAATTTGAACTCAGGTCCTCCTGACTCCAGAGCTGGTGTTCTATTCACTGCACCACCTAGCTGCTCCCACCGGTGTGATTTCTCAGGAATGGAATTAGCCAGGCACCCAGAACTAAGCCTGAGCCCAAGCTACAGATGAGGGGAGAGATCAGAGTAAAGCTGGACCATCTTAAGAGGAGGTGGGGCAACTTCAGACATAGCCTTGAAGGATAAGGGATTTCATATGGGGGATAGGGAGAGGGCAAGGCAGGAACTGGAGCCCTAGAAGTCCTCTGACTACCGTGGGAAATGGTGTCTCACTGTCAGAAGGGTCTCCTCGGACATCTGGGGAACCTAAAGGTCCACAGGCTGTCTCACTGCCATATGAACCAGTTTGGGTCCTTGTACCCCGAGACAAATCACGCAAAGGATTTGTGCCAGAAACAGCCTGGCTAGAGCTGGGTCTTGGGCTGATGTGCAGGTAAGTAAGCAAGCCAAAAGACTCCAGTCGCACCCCTAACCCCTCACCGGGATCACGGATACAAAATTTGTCCCACAATGCACTTTGTTCAGCACATGTGCCAAACTGTTGGACCCTGATAAAGAGTATGAAGAGGCCAAACTGAAGGAGGGCCAGGAACTGATAACATGCTGAGGGGTGGGAAGAACTGACTTGGGAGTCTGGCTCTAACTTTGAGGTCAAGTTCCTCATCTGGGTAGTGAGTGTGTATTTAGGGTTGTGACCTGAGAGCTTGGCAAACCCTGGGCCGCTCTGTGAGTCCCTTATCTGCTGGCTGTTGATTTTATAGTGAGAGCCAGTGCCAGGTACAGATACCCATCAAGAGACGGAGCTAAAGGCTGGTACAAAGGGCTGAGCAATCAATGGACTTGCACCCAGCCCTTTCTATGTGCCAGGGACAGAAAGACAAATTTAGAAAGCTTCTGTCCTGAAGGAACTCCCATTCATTTAGGGAAAGCAACATATACTAGCAAGTAGGTAGAGATGAAATGTAATAAAAATGGTAGTTTAAGGGGGAGGGAGGGAGGACCTTGATGTTACATCATTTCAGGGAGGGGCCTTAAACATCTGATCTGCTTCCCTCATCCTGCAAGACAATCCACAGGCCTCGGCAACAGCTTGGATGTGGGAGGTGAGTGAGGATGTCAGAGAAGCCGGAAGAACATTGCAGTCTAGCTGGACAGAAAGGAAATGATGAAAAGTTAGAGCTAGGTCACAGATGTCAGCCAGAGGCATACTCTATAGGGGGAAGGGGGCTGGGCGAGTCTTTAATTACCAAAAGCAAGGCAGCCAGTAATTTATTGGCTTGCCTTAATGATAATTTAAGAGTGAAAAAAGAATACACCCAACAAAATGAATCGGTGTTGGAGCAGCTTGGTAACGCTCTCTTGGAAGAGTTGACTTGGTCCAATCATTCTGGAAAGTAATTTGGAACCATAAGAAAATGACCAAAATGTCCATTCCCAATGCAATGAAAATCAGAAGGGAATCATTTCACTCTGTGTGTGAGTGTGAAATCTTTGCAGAAAGTTTCTGATAAAGGTCTTCTATGCAAGACGAGAACTGATTCAAATTTATAAGAACAAAAGCCATTCCTCAATATGGTCAAAAATATGAACAGTTTTCAAGGGAAGAAATCCAAGCTAACAACCATATGCAAAAATGCCCCAAGTCACTCATAATTAGAGAAATGCAAATCAGAGCAACTCTGAGCAACCTGGCATCTGTAAAATTAGCAAAGATGACAAACACTTTAGGAAGGCAAATACATTAATGCACTGTGTGGGCAGAGCTGAGCAAATTGGATAGAATTCTGGGGAGCAATTTAGAACCGCACACCAAGAGTCACTAAACTGTCTATGCCCTTTGACCCAGTGATACCCTTACTAGGTCTCTATCCCAAAGAATTCAAGGAAGGAAGGAAAAAGGCCCATATGTATAAGAATATTGCTGCTCTTTTTTGTAGGGGCAAAGAAATGTGAACGAAAGGGTTGCTTATGTCTTGGAGAACAATGGCACATGATTGTAATAGAATACTATTGTGCTATAAGAAATGACAAAAGGTGGTTTTGTAGAAACATGAGAAGACTTGTTTGAACTGATGCAGAGTGAAGTGATCAGAACTGGAAGAACAATGTGTGCAGTAACAGTAATATTGCTAAGAGAAGCAACTTCAAAAGACCTGAGAACTCTGACCAACCATGCTCCCAGGGGGTTGCTCCCCACCTTCTTTCAGAAGATGGACGCACATTGCAGAATGAGGCACACTTAACACTTCCTACCCATGTGACCTTGGGCAAGTCACTTAGCCCCAATTGCCCTGCCTTCTCTAAAAAGCAAAAAACAAAAACAAAAAGAGAAAAAACAGAGAAACAAGGAGACTGGAGTAGAAGGCTCCAAGGTTCTTTCTGACGCTAAATTAGTGCTAGGAAACACGGAGCCCCAAATGGGCAGGCCTTGCTAAGGGGAGATACAACAAGAAAGGGCAGTCAGGGAGGGTGGAAATAGGTCAGATCCTCTGGGTCCCATTGAAAAGGGGCACCAAACTGCTCCAGCCTGGTGGGTTTTGTTTTTTTTATAAAGTTTTTATCTGGGTCAGGCACTGAAGGAGGGGAACTAAGAGCCAGGACCTGGGGAGTGAGGCTGATTCATGCCTGGGGAATCTGGCAGCTGGCTGATAGACTCCTTGATGGTGGGAAAAGGGCCTTTTTTTTCCTTTTTTGCTGGTCCTAGTTTTATGAGGTTGCTTAGGGGATTTTCCCAGCATCCCTTCCTTTACTGGTGAAAGGCCACCACATTTGGGGTCCCTGTTTTAAGTCAGCTGGGTGTGTTCCTGGTGAGAGGCCCTGGCTAGTCTAACCAGGACTGGTGGTGAGGGGGCAAAGTGCCCAGATGGCATTCTCCCCCTCACCAAACTTAATATTAGAGTGATATGAGCATAGCAGCCTCAGAACCTTAGGCACATAAGATTTCAGGGCCATCAGAGGCCATCTAGTCCCCATCTGACAGATGAGGAAACAGGCTCAGCATGCTGGAGGGTCTCTCACTTGTGAGAGTGGGACTCAGGGAGGATAAGCATGAGCCCCCCAGACCACCCCTGGAGCTCCCAGCAGGTGTTTGTATGTGGTTTCACCCATCAGGACCAGAGCTCCCTGAGGATAACTGGGAGGGACTGGGGTTTTGTCTTTCTTTGTGTTGCCCAGAGCCTAGCACCCTGCCCAGCGCATAGTAGGTGCTTAATGAATGTTCACGGAGCACTCCTGGGTCAGAGAAACTGAGGGGCAGCTTCTCTGGCTCAGAGCAGGTCAGCAGCCACAGAGGGCCCCAGGGTGGGGCTGACAAGGGGAAAAGATCAATCATCGGAGGTGGGGGGGGGGGGAGAGCTGTCCAAGCCCTGGGGTGCCTGCAGCCAGGAATTTCAGTAATGCCCAGTTCCAGTTGAACCTGGGGTTGGTTAGCCCCAGTGGAGACAGGGGTGGGTGGTGGAGGAGAGCTCTGCCCACCACTTCCCACCCCTCGCCTCCTGCAGGGAAGGGGGGTTGCTGTAGCCTCTAGGGCCACTCCCTCGGGGGAGGTGGATGGCATCTCAGCTGAGCACCACCTGGTACTGATCTCACCCAAGTGCCCTTTCACAGACCCCTCCTGTGGCTGGAGAGGGGAGGGAGTTAAACGTACAGGTTTTTCTAGCCTCGGACTGTCCAGACAACCTGCCCAACCAGCTTGTCCATCAATCTCCATTCCTCACAGACCAGGGGTGTGTGTCTGTCTGTTGAGGAGGGGGCTGTGAGCTCCTGAGGAAGGAAGGGAGCCAGATGAGGCCCCTCAGAGAAGACTGAGCTCCTTCCCATGGGCCTCCTGCCCCTCCTACCCAGACCAAGACCCAGCCAGGAGCACAGACATCACCGCCCCTCAGGGAGCCACCATCAGAAGCTGTGTCCACTAAGGCAATGGGGCGAACCCAGGAGGCTCATCTCTTGTTGTTGCTGTTACTCATTAGTAACCACACAGGGACCGGCCTGGGTGAGTGTGCTGGGGACCTGAGAATCTGGAGAGGGAGGCCCTGATACTGCTGCCAGGGGTCTGTGAGAAACAGAGCCGTCTAGAGAGCAACCCTGGGCATGCCCAATGTGAGTCTGGCCTCCATACCCTTGGAGACAGGAGAGACCTGAGTTCAAATCCCAGCTCTGACCCCTACTAGATGTGGGACTTCGGACTAGGAACTCAGTATCTTATCTGTGAAATGGGGATATTTGTTCTATCTAATCCAAAGGATTGTTTTCCACAAAGTATTCTTAAACTTTGAAGTGCTATAAATATATGATATATTTATGATATATTCAAATATATCAATAATATATATATTCAAAGTAATTTATTATTTTGATTATTATGAAGAAAATACTCACTGAGTCAGTAGGCCTTCCAGGGTAAGGATCTTTATTTAAGGAAATAAATTATTTTTCATTCTTTTCTTTCCATAAAGGGCATCCCTTAACAGATCTCCCCCAAAGAGACCAAACCTTGGTTAGGCTCTGTATAGGAACCTTCGGGCAGTCCACGAATGGAGCCAGGTGGGAGACACAGAGGTTATATAGTCCAAACCCTTGATTTTACAGTTGAGGAAACTGAGTCTCAGAGGATGGAAGACTTCACAGAGGCCCTCTGATCTAACCCTCTCATTTTACAGAAGGGGAAACTGAGGCCTCAGGACAGCAGGGGATTTGCTCAAGGGCAGAATTGGGATTCAAAGCCAGGTCCTGGGGTCCCAGGATTAGTGTTTTCTGGGAGGTCCCCTACAGGACAAATTCCTTCTCCCATCAATAAGACAAGCACTAGAATTCTTCTCACCCACATGATCCCAACCTCATGAAGCAGAAAGACACTGGATTTTAAGCTGGAAGAACTGGGTTCAAATCCTGCCTTTGCTGCATGACCTTGGGCTAGTCACTTCTTTCTGGGTTTCAGTTTCCTGCACTGTAAAATGAGGGGTTGGCCTACATGGCTTTTGGGGGTCCTTCCAGTTCTGGGTTCTCTGAGGCTCACATTCACATCACACAATGTGAGAATCAGAGGGAACATAGACATTCTCTGGTCCCATTTCTTCATTGGACATAGCTGGGACCCTGAGGCCCACAAGGGCTTGCCCGATCAAGGTCACAGAGATAAAGGCAGAGCACAGATGAGAACTGAGGGTCTCCTGGAGAGAAATTGAGAAAATGCATTTGCTTCCCTCTTTTGCAGAGGTGGGGGGGCTATGGGTTTGGAATATGGCATACATTGTCAAATTTGGTTGGTTTACTGAACTGCTTTTTTGTTACAAGGAGATGGCTTGGTACGTAGACTTAGGAAGGATATATTCAGGAGTGTATGGACAGAAAAAATGTATCCAAAATATACTTTTTTTTGTTGAGGTTTTGGGGTTAACTGACTTGCCAGGGTCACACAGCTAGTAAGTGTCTGAGGCTGGATTTGAACTCAGGTCTTCCTGACTCCAGGGCCACTTCCCAACCTAGCTTAATTGGCATTAATAATTTTCTCCATCACTTTCTGAAGTCTTAGACAATTAACGAAACAATCACTCAAGCCTGGATTTACACTGAACATTTCATAATCAGCTAGTCTGAACCAGTTTGAGCTGGCTCCAGCACACTCGGGGTGATGTTCAAAGTAAAGGTGACAGAGAAACAAAAGATAAAAATGCTAAATACAAAACCCAAACCTCTCCCAGGGGGTCCTGTTCTTCTGGGGTTCTTCTGCTGCACCAAGTGGTCTCTTGACACCATCCCCATCACCCGGCCTGCCCAGGCTAACTTGGGCCTGGGGGGGCCCTGGGCTGCATGCTACCCCAAAGGGGCTTGAGAGTTTGGATGTAATTATTGATGAGAGCCAGGAGACCCTGGAACCTTGTGGGGAGACTGGTCACTGAACTCTGGGACAAGGCCCAGGCCTAGATCCGGCTTCTCATCCCATTGCCACACACACCCGTGACTCATCTTCAGGACTGAGAAGTGGATAGACAGCCTGTGACAGAAGGAACGGAAAGGACTCCCACCCAGCTGTCCAGGAAAGTTATCTGGGCTTCCAAAGCCACTCAGCCCCATCCTTGTTCCATCCGGAACTTCTGGACTCTCAGGAATGGCATCCCTGGGCTAGGCTCTTGAGGTTGATGCCTGCTTTCCTCCCACCCTTCCCAGAGAGATCTTTAACCAAGCTCTGTGGCCTGGGGATTATAAGCTGCCTGTTCTCTCCTATAATCCCCCACCTCAACAAAGATGGCAGCCAGGCTCATTTCCTCAGCTCCTCTGGGCCAAGCTTGGTCCTTTGAAGGATGGAGCATTTTATTTCATGGGGGTTTTAAAAACAAATTATCTATGAATCACCTGCTAGGTGCAAGGTACTTAGTGCTGTGATGATCCAGACAAAAAGGAAATGGACTCCATCAGAGGAAACTGTGGCCCAGATAAGTTAGTGACTTGCCCAAGGTCACCCAGGCAGTGACTGGCCCCGTTGTCCCTCCTGCCTCCCTCAGGGGACCAGTCCCAACTTCTTTTGGCCACACCATCAGCTCTCTCCTCCTCTCTCTTCTCTTGGTTGGATGTGCCTTAGTGGGAAAAGAATTTACAAACCAGTCACACTGAAGCGCAGTGATGATGACCCACTGTTACTAGGACAAGAGGGAGAATGTGGCTGCATTTTAACAGGGAGTAGTGCCTTTACTCAGAGGGGTAAAACTAATGGTCAGATTTGAGGCTTTGTGGAGAATCATCCCGGGGCAGATGCATTCCTCCCAGGGAGAGTGTAAGGCCTTGAGACAGGGCCAGGTGGACTGAACCCTGACTGAGGAGAGTCTGTGCTTCCAGCCCTCCCTTTGACACTTAGCTATGTGACTCTGGACAATTCACTGAACCTCTCTTTGCCTCAGTCTCTTCACCTGTAAAATGGGGATTATAGTACTGGTCCTACCTGCTTCACAGGCCTGGAGGGGAGGAGAGCACTTTGTCTGCCGGGTGGGATCATCTTGCCTCTGTCAGTGACTATGAAAGTGACCTTGGGCGACCACCTGACTTCCTTGGTCTCAGTTTCCCCATCTGTAAAACGAGGGGGTTGGACTGGATGGCCGTCTGAGGTTTTTCCAGCTCTAGGATCTTATCTCTTCCTCTCCTCTCACTTCTTCGGGGAAAGGAAGAAGGCTGAGGGTCACGGGGACAGGAAAATCTGGTTGTTGGAGCTGGTTAATATTTAATATTAATATTCCCGGGCATGTCCCAGATCTCTTCAGGAGGTTTACAGGAGGTATGGGACATACATGCTGCCCAGCTATCCTCAGCAGAATTAGGAGGTGCCCTCTCTTTCTTGCTACCCCTCCCCCCATCAGTCACTGGGCCCCCACAACAGGGAGAGGGTAGTGAGACTGCTTCCGCATCTGCAAATGGAGGGAGGTTCGGCAGGGGGGCCTCTGAGGTCCCAGCTCTAGATTAGGTTCCTATGATATTAGGACTAAGGCATCCCCTTAACCATAATAATTAAAGGGAGGGTAGGCATGGAGTCAGGAAGGCCTGAGTTCAAATCTAGCCTCAGACACTCCTGTTGCCTCAGTTTCCTCATGTGTAAAGTGGGGAGAATGATCCTAGCCTCCCTCCCCCAGGGTTGTTGTGCGGATACAATGAGAGGATACTTGTAAAGCCCATAGTAGGTGCTGCATAAATCTTAGCTATTATTATTGGAGATAACATGCAGAGAGCATTTCGCAAACCTCAAGAACACTAGAGCAATGTTAGCCCTGCCAGGGGTGGTGACAGTGACCCCCAATGGTCTTTCCAGAGCGCCAGAGGTTTGGCTAGCCCAGCGAGACCAGAGAAGCTGAGAGGAGAATGGGGCTCCAAATCCTATTGGGTAGATGAGACCCCCGGCCCAAGGCTTACGCTCTGGGAAGGGCCCCGAGTAACCCAGCCCAGGGGCGTCCCTGTTGGACGGCTGCTGAGGAATGGGCTTCCTAAAGCAGAGTTTGGACCAGAAGAGCATAATGCGCTGTCCAGGCACATCCAGGAAGGGTGTGGCAGGCGCCAGCAGATGGGAACTGGTAGGTAGAGCTCTCTCCTTTGGAGAGGGATTGAGGCAGGAGTCAGATGTACAAACCTGGGGGAGAGAGAAGACACAAACATGGACCATCATAGTCTTGGGTTCAAAGGACCATAGACAGAGCTGGAAAGGCCCTTTGAGGTCATGAAATCCAACCCTCTCACTTTACAGTTGAGGAACTGGGGCTGAGGGAGGCTAAGGTCACAGAGGCATAAGCAGCAAGGATTGGATTGGAACCCTGATCCTCAGTTCAGGGCTCTTTCATGGCACTATGCTGCCTGGGGGAACACAGGAGCCCACCCCATGAGGCCCTGTGGTATAATGGATGATGGAACTGGGAAGAGCCAGGTTCAAATCCTGTCACTGACTTACAGGGCACCTTGCAGAGGAAGAATCCATCTACCCAGGGGGCTCTTCCTAGACCGAGAAGATCCCAGGTCTAGTCCTCCCCAGGACGTACAAGTACTGTGCATTGTCTTGCAAAGAGAAGCATGAAGTCAGCTCTGTCCACAGGGAGCTTACATTCTACCTCCTGTAGCTAGTATGTCCCCATCTCAGCACTCCCAATCCCTAGTCTTCTCACCTCCAAGATAACCACTGTGACTTCTTTCAACTTATCTTTGCAAGGTATGGGTAATTCCAAAGCCCTTCACCATCCTGATTTCCCTCCTTTCCTCTCCAACTTACTAATGTTCTTCCTAAAATATGGTGCCCAGAAGTGACCACACGACTCCAGGTACAGCTTGACCAGGGCAGAGGACTCAGGGGGATGGACTGTCCTCTCCTTTGCTGTACCTTTCAATGCAGCCTCAGATCATACTAGCTTTTTTTGCTGTCACATTTCACTATTATAGACCCACATGGAGCTTGTGGTCCACTAAAACCCCAAGACTTTCAAACAAATCACCATAGGGCCTCGCTTCCCTTATCCTGTATTTGGGAAGCTGGTTTTTTTAGAACCCAAGCATAAGATTTTTTTTTTTTTGGTTACTCCTTCCATATTCCAGTTGGCCCATCCTTCCAGCTTATCAAGATTGAGGGTGGGTAAGTAGGAATTCCGACCTTGTGATTCAACAAAGATGCTTCCCCTCTAAGCTTTGTGTCACTGGGAAATTTGACAAGTATGCCCAGTAATTCTTAAAAATGTTGACCAGCACAGGACCAAGCACAGATCACTGGAGACCTCCCTCCATATTGTCTTTGTAACTGACAGGCAGCAGGGTATGGTGGAGACAGTCCTAGGCTTGGAGTCGAGAAGACTTTGGTTCAAGTCCTTCCCTGACACCTTGTGGCTTTGTGATTGCTAGCCAATGACTTCTGCCTCAGTTTCCCTATGTGTAAAAGGAAGATCTATGAGGTCCCTTTCAGCTCCAAGCTCAGGATCCTTGGACTACTCTTGGCTGCATCCAGTCAATCCCAAATCCATCGAACAATAAACTGACCTTTCACTACCCTTTCCCACAGCAGCAGCATAACAGATTTTGTCCCACGCCCTGCAGAAACCCCAGCATCCTGTGTCTATGGCCTCCCCTTCACCTGCCAACCTAGTTCCTTCAGTGTGACCCATTTTTCATAATGCCCCAGGGCCTCATTGTGTTCATTGCTTCCTTTTTTGAGAGTTTACAGGGTCAGAGATTTAGGGCTGGAAGGAACATCATTTAGTCCAACCCCCTTCATTTTACAGATGGGGAAACTGAGGCCCAGATTAGTTAAATGACTCCCCTAAGGTCACACAGCTAGTAAGCAGGAGACCTGGGATTTGAGCCCAGGTCCTCTGACTCAAAATCCATCTCTCTTTCCATTATGGCACACTCTCTTTCATTAATCTTCTCTTGAATCATCTGCCCATGTCTCTGCCAGGAAGGATGCCAAGAGCATTGAACACACAACTTTCCTGCCCTCCCCCTCCCAAGTGCTCATGCTTGTCTCTGATTTTCTGCAGATCACATCCTGTACACTCCCCAGATCACCTCCCAAGCCCTGGAGGGGAAGGTCACTTCATCCACCTTCTCCCTGGACCAGCCAAGATGCATCTTCACAGACCATGCCAACTCAACAGATGCCATCTGGCTGGTGGTAGCTTTCAGCAATGGTTCGTCTGTTGCGCCAGGGGTGGGTAGGGGGAGAGGAGGCATATTCTCCCAGCCCTGGGTGAGTCTAACGGGAAACTGACATAGACAGATCTCCATTGGAGCAAGATCCTCAGGCCCAAAGCATCTTCTCCACCGACATGGTTTTTTTTCTTGTTTTGTTTTGGAGGGGGAAAGGCAAGGCAGTTGGGGTTAAGTGACTTGCCCAAGGTCACATAGCTAATAAGTGTGTCAGGTGTCTGAGGTCAGATTTGAACTCAGGTCTTCCTGACTCTAAGGCCAGTGTGCCACCTAGCTGCCCCCCAACATGTTTTTTTTCCCTTTAAGTCTGAAATTATACTTTTAGGGATTCATTCCTTTGAGAGTTTAAGATGTTTTGGTTTCTCTCCTAATTGAATAACACAAAATAATTCCCATGTGGAAGGGTATCTTAAAGCCAGATCAGCCAATAGAGTGGGGTTGGAAATGAGAGGATTTTTACAGTGGCTGAGCCTGCCTGATCTAGCAACAGGACATCTAGAAAGGGTTATGGATGAAGTTGTAAGTGAGAAGGCACGAGAGTCTACCAGAACTGGATTGGAGATAAGGGCTCAAACCCTGAGTGGAACCTACGCCCGTTCCTGGGACTTGCTAAGGTCTCCCTTTCTCTCCTACTTCTAGCCACCAAGGATTTCCTGAACCCTACGACTGTAGCAGAGATCCCCTCCTACAACAAACTGCTAACAAGCTTTTACTACATGACCCTAAAGCTATCTCCTGACCACTACCTGTGTGAGAAAGAAGACATCGCTATTCTCCGTGTGGGCAGTGACACCAGCTGCCTCCGAAACCTAAGTCAGGAGTATTGTAATGCTCCCCTCCCGGTCCCTGGCCCTTACAGGTGAGCCCCACTGAGCTGGTCTCCTGGGAAGGCCAGCCCTGACTCTCTCGGAGGCCCTGGCGGCTCCTCTGTGTCTTGATTAGACTCTGCAAAATGTGATTTAAAAAAAAAATGCCCTAGCTTGAAGGAGTCAGGACATCTGGGCTCTGGTCCCAATTGTGCCATTGACTAAACGTGTGGCACTGAGTTTCCTCCTCTGCAAAAACAAGAGCAGTAAATTGACAGATAAAGTAAGAATAAAGTCAGAGCTGTAGAAGCTATAGGGAAGACAGGCAAACTACTACATTGTTGGTGGAGTTGTGAACTGGACCAACCATTCTGGAAATGTTGGAGAAAATCACTAATCTACTCACACCCTTTGAACCAATAATCCTCATCTACACCAAGGTTATGAGATGGAATGAAAGGCCCCATATGCAATACAATTTCCATACTCAGAAGTGTGTAGACACTAGAAACAAGGAGGGTGTCTATTGACTGGAGCATGGCTGAATAAACTGTGATGTATTTTACAAATGCCTCATCCGTAAAATGGATCTAATCTTAGCATCTACCTCCCAAGGTTGTTGTGAAGAACAAAGAAGGTAACATGTGTCAGGTGCTTTGCAAACCCATATGAATAGAACAGAATAATGGTGCTATGAGAAATTATTTCTTTGAGAAACTCAAAGAAACTTGGGAAAATTTTAATGAACTGATAAAAAATGAAATAAAAAGAACCAGAAAGGAGACCAATATATCCAGTAGCTGGCTACCATTTATAGGTGGACTGCTGGGCAGCACAGTGGATGGGGTGCTGGGACTGGAGATGGGAAGAAATGAATTCAAATCTGGCCTCAGACACTTACTGACTGTGTGACCCTGGGCAAGTCACTCTGTTTGCCTTAGCTTCCTCATCTGTAAAATGGGTGGGAGAAAAAAAATGGCAAACCACTCCAGTATTTCTGCCAAGAAAACCTCAAATAGGGTCATGAAGAGTCAGACATGAATGAACGACAGGTGCTATCATTAGCCCCATTTTACAGATGAGAAAACAGGTTGTATTCATTGTCAGACACAGTCAATGTTATATTTCATTGTTTTCCTTTCAGTGTCAAGAGGATAACTGAGGTAAGAAACTAAGGCACCAATAAAAATTAACTTTAAAAAAGTAAATGCAATTCTTAGATTGAACTAGATCTCTAAGGCCTATCTCCAGCCCTGGGGTCCTGTGGACAAGGCTAGGAGGAGACTGGCTCATGTTTCTTTTCTTGTGTGAGCCTACATATAATTTTTAAAAATACTATTTTATTTTTCCCCAATTACACATAAAAACAATTTGTAATATTAGTTTTTTTTTAAGTTTTGAGTTTCAAATTCTATCCTTCCCTCTCTCTCCTTCCCCTTCCCTGAGATGTTAAGCATTCTGACATAGGTTATACATGCACAATCATGAAAAACCTATTTCCATATTAGTCATTTTGTGGAAGAAACTAGAACCCCCCCCCTCCAAAAAAAAAAGAAGAAGGAAAGAAAGTGAAAAAGAGTCTGCTTCGAGCTGCATCCAGATCCCACCAGTTCTTTCTCTGGAGGTGGGCAGCATTTTCCATCATGAATCCTTGGGGATTGTCTTGGATCATTGTATTGCTGAGAATAGCTGAGTCATTCACAGTTGATCATGA
The DNA here is from genome assembly GCA_028646575.1 of Pseudocheirus occidentalis. Classification (NCBI taxonomy): domain Eukaryota; kingdom Metazoa; phylum Chordata; class Mammalia; order Diprotodontia; family Pseudocheiridae; genus Pseudocheirus; species Pseudocheirus occidentalis. The sequence goes on from CM053593.1 coordinate 375,534,674, forward strand.
TACAATGTTGCTGTTACTGTGTTACAATGTTCTCCTGGTTCTGCTTACTTCACTCTGGATCAGTTCATGTAAATCTTTCCAGGTTTTTCTGAAATCATCCTGCTTGTCATTTCTTACAGCACAATAATATTCCATCACAATCATATACCACAACTTGTTCAGCCATTCCCCAATTGATGGGCATTTCCTCAGTTTCCAGTTCTTACTGGCTCAAGTTTCAAGCCATGAGTTTGAACTCAGCTTCCTTTGTGTGTTGAGCTCTGTGCTCAAATCAGTGGGTGTATTATGGGAGAGTTGGGGGCAGGGGCCAGTGGACAGAAGGGAAGAAAAGCAAGAGAAGAGAAGATGGCCAACATGGTGCTGTGGGAGCTGCTGAACTTGGAGTCTGAGGCCTTGAGTTCAAGTTCTAACACTGGCATCACCTGCCAGTGTGACATCCCATCTCTAGGCCTCCATTTCCTTATCTGCAAAATGAGGGGGTTGGACTTATAGTCTCTAAGACCCTTCCAGCTCTGTGTCTATGAGCCTATGACCAAACCCCACTGTAAAGTTTGTATCCCCTGGCATTGCTCCTGCCCTCAGGAAGTTTGTAGTTGAACAATTAGAATATAAGCCCAGGCAGACTGAGCTATCAGTAATAGACAACAGGTACTTTATGTGTTCTGAGATCAGTGTGATCTGAGGCAGTCAAGGGAGGCCTCCTGAAGGAGGAGAGACTAAGGCTCTTCTTGTTGGGGAGAGAAGCTGTGTATACTCCAGGAAGTTAAATTATGATCCCAATGATCCAAGATGGAGTCTGGTCAACCGCTTGATGGCTGGGCTTCCAGTGAGTCTGCCCTCTGGGGGCCTCAGTAGGCTCAGAACCTCTGGTTTGCCTTCACTGACTGTCTCAATTTCTCCCCAGTGTGAAGTTTCTTGTGATGGACAGCAACAGTCAACCCAAGGCTGAGACTCGGTGGTCTGACCCAATCACTCTCAACCAAGGTAGGATCCATACAATATCTGGGACAATATCTTCCCTCTGAAAGAAGAAAAGTCCCCTTCTTTGCTCAGTTTGCTTGGTCACACAAACATCAGCTGGGCAGTCAGTCACCTGTCTGTGGGGGCTCAGGTTTCCCTTCCCTGCAACATTAGTGGGTGTCTTAAGAATGCTCTTGTTTTTCCTGTCCCTCCATCTGCAATGTCCTCTCCCTGCTCTATCAGGTGCAGTCTGACCCTCCTTCAAAACCCAACTTATAATTCTAGAGCTGGAAGGGACTTCTAGGGATGTCTAGTCCAACCTTTCCACTTTACATATGAGGAAACAGGTTCATAGAGATTGGATGACTCCCACATAGGTCATAAGCATCAGAAATGGAATTGGAACCCCAATCCTGGCTTCCTCCTCTGATCACTCCTCTGTCCCCTTACTGTTACAGGGCATCAGCCTCTCTATGGCCCTCGACCTCCATTCATTCCTTCAACAATCGCTCATTAAACACTGATGATGCAGAGTCCTCTGTTAGACTCTGAAGGACATGCCACATTTAGATAACACACTGTGCCTCTCTCTGTAACTGGGGGAATATGTCCAGCTAAGCTGGTAGAAAGAAAGCTATGTTTTTGCCCTCTTAATGCCTGGCTCACAGGTGCCTGAATCCAGAATCCCTGCAAGGCATACTACCCCCAGGCTCATCCACGGAGAGTTTCCCTGTTTCTTTCTCCTCATCCATGTTATTTTTTCTGAAGCACTCACCAGATTCTCACAACTGTATGGGAGAGATGAGGAAACGGGGCCCAGATGAGTGAAATCTTTGTATTCATTTGACCAGTATTTACTCTGTGTGGCCTGGGCCACATCCACAGAACAGAGTCCATTGGGACTCCTGCCTTTATGCTGGAATGTAAGCTCCTTGAAGGCAGGGCCTGCTTCATTTTTATCCTTGTACCCCTAGCTTTTAGCTCAGTACCTGGAACATTGTAGGGCCTTAATAAATACTAGTTAAGTTGAGTGGAAGTGAATGAAGTTGAGCCAAGCTGTGGCAGTTGAAGGGAGTTGAATACCCTGTCTGAGGTCACACAATGGAATCATGATAGAGCAAGGGCTCTAGTCTGGCTTCAGCTCTGGCCAAGCCTCCCTCTGTCCAGCTAGGGCTCAGAATTGCCTCAAGGCTAGCAAGTGGGAAGAGAAGGGCATTCCTTCCAGAAGGTGGCTTTTCCTTAGCCCTGACTTGGCCCCTGACCAATCTCAGGGCCCCTGGTCCCCCAATTTTCCCACCCTCATCACCCCTGTCTCCCCTCCCCTACCCCCTCCCCTGCTGGGCTGCCTGTCAGTGGAGCACTCAGTACTTCTGTCACTCCAGGGAAGGACCCCCGAAGCATTGACACATGGCCTGGCAGGAGAAGCGGTTGCATGATCATCATCACCTCCATCCTGTCCACCTTCGCTGGCCTCCTGGTGCTTGCTTTCTTCATGGCCTCCACTGTCCAGTTGTGAGTCCTGAAGCCCTGGACCAGGGCTGTTCTTATCCTCTAGTTGTGGGCTGACAACCAGAGATTTAGAGCTTGAAAGGGCCTCAGTGACCTTCCCTCACTTTACAGATGAGGAAACTGAGGCCCAGGGAGATGATGTGATTTTCCCAAGGTCACACCCATGGTAGTGTTAAAGGTAGAATTTGAACTCAGAGCCTAATCAGCATAGGAGTGGTATTTGGACCATTCCTCTGTATTCAGTACTATCTTCTCCAGGTTCCTAAAATGCTCCCTGCCTTTTGTAGGTCCAACATTCCATCCTGTACTCCTAAGGGAAAAGGAGGGAGGACACCCAAGGAGGCTGTTGGGCTTCCTGGGGTGGAGTTTGGGGTCGTGGGGGCTCGGAGGGCACAGAAAGGGAAGCAGATTTTCCATTAATTCCAGCAGCTTCTTGGCTTATCCTTCAACAATCCATCTTGGCGCATTCAGATATGCTTGAGGGGGATCAAGTGAGGAGCCCACTCTGAGATGGAGAGTAGTCCCCGGAAGGCTCAGGCATCCTTATACCCTGGGGCAGGATTCTACCTGCAGACAGGCTGCAGAGCTTAGTACAGACCACCAGGGGGCAATGCCAACCTCCATTTTTCTCTTGTGAATGGTCCAACAAGTTTCAGGGGGCATCAGTTCATAGAAAAAAGGCAAAAGCCGTGTTTGCTGGAGAGTTGGCCTTGAATTCAGGAGTAAACTGTTCTCAGAGTGCCTGTTGGACACTCTTTGGAAGGATGACCATTAACCTTTCAGTGCCCCACCCAACTCTAAAATTCTAAGGTGAAATCTGCACTGGTGGAAGGAATTTCCTTCCTGGGAGTTCCTATTCAAGTGAAACCCCAGGTTTGGTCCTACCCCATCATGTGGTAGGCATCATGCTGGAGAGGGCCGACTCTACCTCCCAATTCTGCTTTACGTTTTAATTTTTTGCTATTTTTTATTTGGGGGGATAGTTGTTTCATTTTTATTTTGCATTTTAAAATTAATGTCTTTCTCCCTACCCCCCTTCATGACCTTTTCTGGCCGTTTCCTGATTTTGAGCAGGGATTGGTTTCACTCTGTACTTGTGTCCTAGCCCAGCTTGGGGTATAAAGTGCCTAGAAGGCATTTAATACATATTTGTTAATTGAGTCATTGACATACTGTCCCACACATTCATTCTGCATTCTCCCACTTCCAGGTCTTTGCCCGTGCAGTTCCTTATGACCAAACATCATCCCTCCCTTTCTTTGCTTATTGAATTCCTACCCATTCTTTACAGCCTGATTCAAGTCCTACCTTGTTTTGGAAGCTTCCCCGAGTCCCACAGACCTCATAATGACATTCTTGTGGAGGAAGACTCAGAGAGTGCCCCATCCCTACCCAGAAGAGATCCCCCGAGGCCATCTGATTCAACCCCTTCATTTTCTAGGGGAGGAAACTGAGGCCCAGAGAGGTCAAAATGACTTTGTATCATAGCCTTGAGCTGGGTGGGACCTTCGAGGCCACTGAGTCCTGGGATTGAAATTGAGACCATTGGAGGGGAAGTGACAGAGAGTTGTGGATCTTGACCTGGAAGGGGCCTTCAAGGCCCAGAGGTGGAGTTCTCAGACTCCAAATCCAGACAGTTCTCAATGTTTGGGACTTATCTCCCCACTAGACAAGAAGTTCCATGAGGGCAGGGACTGGTCTTGTTTGCTGAACACAGCAGAATACGCTCAGCAGGAGTAAGCGTTTATCAGATTCTTGTCATCTTCTTTCCCCCTAGCTCCAGCCTCTGGTGGCCTGAAGAACCAGCCCCACCCGAGCAGCTGCACGTTGGCTCCTTCATTGGGAAACGCTACATGACCCACCACATCCCCCCCAGCGAGGCGGACACGCTGCCTGTGGGCAGGGGCCCCCACCTGCTGCCCAGCCCCTGCCCAGGACCTATTGTCTAAATCTCACCTCTGTGCTAAGGGTCACCCTAAGTTCTCCCCCATGCATTTGGCATGAATTAAAGAAGGACCCAGAGGGGTCAGGGCTGCTTCTTCTCCTGTCTCCAGGCTGTCCCTTCCCAGTCTCAGCCCCCATCCTCCCACCCTCCCACAACCACTGACGGCTCATTCTGCTTCTCATTATCTGCCTGAAACTGAGGAGCTGGACCAGGGGGGATCTCCTAGAGGGTAGGTGGGAGAGGCCTCATGGGGTGATTCTGAAGGGTGGGAGAAGGAAGAGCCTGATTCCCTCTTCGAATATCTCCTCCCACTTCTCTTAGATCTCCTTTGGAGCAATTATTGTCCTTCCCAGCCTAGCCTCTTAAAACACCATCACTAATTGGGAAAGTTCTTAATATGAAGAGGATTCTCTAGAAGGGCAAGAAGGGGCGAGGACGGGAGAGAAGTCATGGGTGGGGCAAACTTCCTGGTTGGTGGAAGTTTGGTTCAGGCCTGCCCAGGGTGTGAAGGGAGCATCAGCCACACACAGTAACTGGATGCCTGGAGTTCTGTCCAGACCAGCCCACGTTTGAGGAAGGATTTCAGGCTCTGACACCCTTCCTCCCCCGCCCTTTGGCAGGTGCCTTTCCCCTTAAGCTGTTCAGGTTCCAAAAGAGGAGCTGTTGAAGTGCAGAAATCGCCCCCTCTGGGGAAGGAGGCCTGGCCTGTTGCCCTTCCACAGCCTGACTCATTCCCAAGAGCCTGGAAAGGAGAGGGGTGGAGAGGAAGAGAGAAGAGAAGGGGTCAAGGGGAAGTAGGAAGCATCAGAGGGTCCTAGATTTGGAGCTGGACGGGACCTCAGAAGCCTTCTGGGCCAGCCCTTCATTTTACAGATAGGGCAACTGAGGCCCAGAGAGCTTTCCCAAGGTTGCATAGGTAGTAAGCATCAAAGAGGAGGTTCGAACCCAGGTCCTCAGACTCAAACACCTCAAGATTCTTTTTATGATATCAAGAGATCATGGGTTTTATTGTTTCATTTGATCAAACAATTACTCACCAAGCATCCATTAAACACCTACCATTGTTCAAGACCAAGGTGAAAGCAGGCCACGCCCTCAGTGAAAGAGGAAACTGAGTTCAGACAAGTTAAATGACTTGCCTAAGGTCACGAAGTTGTAAGCAGCTGGTGAAGGGCTTAAGGAAGCCCGGTAACTTCAGTCTTCCTGCAGAGGGAAGGAAGGGAGGAAATGTCCCTGAGGCTACTTGTTAGTTAAAAGAAAAATCTGAACACTTCCCTGGGATGTGGGTATTAGTACCTGGTCATTCACTTCATTCAACCCTCCCCAGTTCTCCATAATGCTCCCTGAGAGGGGCAGAGATAAGGGTGAGGGTTTTGTGGCTCCCTTCAGCGGCCCCTCACCCTTGGGCTGTGCTGACCTCCCCTAAAGCTGCCCCATCTTCCTCCTAATATGGGATGAGTGGGTGGGTCTGGGTGCAGGGACGTTCTTGTGCCAAGGACATTGAATTCTCTCCTCTGCCCCCTTACATTCTCTGTCTTTGGCCTGGAACAGAGCTACATCACTCCACCCCCTCACAGGGCTGTGCCTGGGAAAGATCCCAGGAAATGTCCCACCCTGGTTATATTCCCATAGGAGTTCCTCAGGACTTGGGCCCTCGGGCCTCAGAACATTGGTCTCTCCCCACCCCTGAGCCCAGTCTCGCGGCTGGGCCCTCTTGGACTCAGTATCCCAAGAACATTAAAAACTCCTCTCCTTCTTGGACCAGACAATATCCAGGGAGCCTGCCTGGGGAGAGGAGGCCGTGCCTAATGATGTCACAGGATGAATGGGCCGGCCGCTGAGAGCTGGACGGGACCTTCTGGTCCAGCCTTTAAACTGATTGTCTAGGAAACTAAGACCCAAAGAACTTCTGACCTGCCCAAGGTCACACAGGTAGTAAAAAGCAGAACCAAGATTGGAATCCAGATCCTCTGACTCCAAATGCAGTCATCTTGCCCCTGCTCCCCACTGGCCTGGCTCCAGGGAGCCGGCCTCTCCCCACCCAGCTCCCAGTGAGAAGCCTCACATGCGGCGCTAGTTCCATCTGCTCATTCCTTTATTTGTTCACTCATTCTTTATTGACGTCCTGCCCCCTCACCCTAAGCATCTTTCATTTTTGTTATGTTTCTATATGTTTTATAAAGTAGGCGCTTAATAAATGTGTATTTCCTTCTTTCCCACCTTCTTTCTTTCCTCCCTCCCTCCCTCCCTTCCTACCTTCCTCCCTCCCTCCCTCCCTCCCTTCCTTCCTTCCTTCCTTCCTTCCTTCTTTCCTTCCTTCCTTCCTCCCTCCTTTCCTCCCTCCCTTCTTCCCTCTCTTCCCTCCTTCCCAGACTCATCTAGTTCCTTTTCCTGTCCAAGTGTATTCTGATAACAATATTCCTTTTGTTTCTGCCTTCATTAGCTTTCTCTCAGATGTCCTCTGTCACACTTATATATAATGCCCTACCCAATATCCTAAGACTAAAAATCACAGAACAGTTGATCTGCCTTGGTAGAGGGAGTTTGCCTAACGGGATTGCCCTATGTCAGTGAAATCACACGTGTGGTAAAAATAAATCAATGACCATTTTTTTTGGTCTGGGTGAAGAGGTAACATTTGCTGCTGGGCTCCTCCAAATCTCAGTATCCTTATGCTGCCCTCCTTAGGTTTCCCTCAGATGAAAAAAGATCAGAGAAGGGGAGTTCTTTAGGCTTATCAGCTGGAGCCAGGGGGGCCAGAAAGGGAATCTTTCTTGTGAGGCCCATGCCCAGGAGCCAGGCCCTGAGGCTGAGGATCAGCTCTTCCTTTCCCCACCCCCACCCCACCAATTCCAGCCCCCCTGCACCAACCTGGTTTATGACAGGGGAAGAAGCAGATGCCAAGGGTGTCAAGTCCCCCACACCTGCTGATTCATCTGTGCGCCCCACCCTCGATAAGTGCTCTCCCCAGCCCAAGAGCCCCCTCCCACCAGGAGCCTTAGCCAGCCTTCCCTTACACCATGGGCTCTGAGACTCTACACATGTTGACTTTGCTCCCCGAGGAAATGCTTTGGATAATGCTCATTTCTGCTGCTTCCACCCAGGGTCCAAATGGAGGGGGGGTCTCCTCTTTCCCCTGCAGCAGTAGGACCCACAGGCTTCACCCAGGCCCTACCCTGTGCTCTCCTCGGGAGTGAATCACCAGCAGAGAACCCAGCCCCACCTAGGAACTGGACCAGAAATGTAGCGCGTCTCAAACCAAGATCATCTCCCTTCCAAACCTCTCCTTCCAACTTCCCTGCGTCTGTAGAGGATGTGGTCACCCAGCTCCAGATCCCGGAGGTCTCTCCTTCACCTTCCCTGGTCAAGCCTGGTAGCCAGTCCTTCTAGCCAATTTCTATTGATTCTACCTCTAACACTTCTTCTAACACTCCCAGACGGACAGATGGAAGGGATATTAGAGTGGACAGAGCACTGTACGCAGAGTCAGGAAGACCTGAATGAAGGGCTTGCCTCGAATGCTTACTGGCTGTGTTAATGAACAATTTTAGACCTCAGTTTCCTCACCTCTAAAATGGGACCAACAATATTAACCTTAGGGAATAAGGAGGGAATAATTGCCGCTACCTCACAAGGTTGTGGTCCCATGTAAACCCTAGGTATTATTATCCTCTAGCTCAGCCCCTCCATTTAAGAGATGAGGAAACTGAGTCTCAGAGAAGGGATGTCACTTTCCCATGGTCCTAATAGGTAGAGAGGAACCGAGATTGGGACCTCTCAGACTCTACTAGCAGCTGTCACAGGGCCGCTCACACAACCACTGCCAAGATTCGGGGCCTTGTCATCTCTTAGGATGCTATCCTTTAGTCTCTGAGGGACTGTCAGGCAGAAGAAACACTAGACTTTTCTCTCTAGAGCCAGGAACAATGAGTGGAAGAGGCAAAGAGGCCATTCAAGGCCTGAAATAAAAGGCTTCCCAAGGATGAGAACCATCCAAAATTGGAAGGAGCTGCCTGGATGTGGAGGCTGGAGGACCTGTTGCCCAGTATTCCTTTCATGTATGGGCTGGACTATCTGGTCACTGAGGTCCCTTCCAATGCGCAGATTCTGTGATTCTCATGTGGATTACTGAATTAACTGCCTGATGGGTCTCTGCCTCATCGTTCATCTTCCTAGAAGATGGGAGTCTAACCCTCAATTTTACAATTGAGGAAACTGAATCTGCATTACATGATTTAATGATCTTCAAAATGGAAGTCATCTGACTTGAGAGTCTGTACTCCTTCCATTGGGCTACTCTGCCTCCCACCAGTCTATCCTCACACTACGGCCAAAGTAAACTACCTAACGAGAAGGTCTGCTTGGGTTTCTACCCCACCTTCTGTGATTCCCCATTGACTAGGAAAAAATCTTTTTGTTTGAGAGAAGGGAGGGCGTTCAAAAGCTTCTTCTTCTCCCCTTCACCTCTGCCTCTGAGCTTCTGAATTCTTTCAAGATTCAAGTCTCTCTTTCCCAATCCCCTTAGTTGCTAGTGTCCTCTCTTCTGAGGACACTACTCTATGCGTCCCATCTACTCTGCATGTATTACGTATGTACTGAGATACTTATATGTTCTCGGAACATATTGGGAAGCCCCATTAGAACACAAGCTCCTTGTTGGCGGGGACTGTTCTGGGCTTTCTGTGTATCCAAATCCTTGGCACAAGGTCTGGTCCGTAGTAAGTGTTTGCCTTGACTGATGTCAAGCTACCTCTTAAGACTTATGTCACAATGATTCCTTTGTGTTCTCACCAGACTGAACCCTAGTTGTTCTGAGGGCTTACCCTGTTTTTGTCCTTCTGTATTTGGGGTGCTCTCTTCATGCCTGGGATGCACTGCAGTTCCAAAATGCAAAGCAGTTCCAAAGCAGAATGGGCCGCCTGAGCAGATGGCTTGCCATGGTGGACTCCATCCTGCTCAAGGTCAAGTTGATGACCTCAGAGCTCCCTTTGAACTCTGCAATTTTATGACTTGGACCATGTAGGAGAAACACCCTTTCCCTGGGAAGCAAGACATCTAGAATTTGTCCCATTTTTCCCTCGCTAACTTGCTCTGACCTCGGTCATTTCTCCTGCCTGGCTCTCAGTTTTCTCATGACCAAAATAAGGAAGTTTTTAGATGAAGTGCTCTCAAGCCTCATACACCTCACCCATCCTCTGAAACATGCTCTCCTTCTGCCTCCTGGGGACGAGCACCTTATCATGCATACGCTTCTCTGCTCTGTTCATTTCCCTGCCTCTCCTCCCAAAAGCCCTTTGCCCTTGATCTTGAACATGAGCATGTATATATATATACCCTGACATTGGATGGGCATGAGATAACTCCTTGTCTAAAGCCTATCAGAGTGTGGTACAGGTGGCACCCTAAAACAGGGAGGGGGGATGGTTCAGTGCAGTTGGCATTAGGAATACTCTATAAGTGCTCCATCCTGATGCCAGTGGTTAGGACAAAGTCCCAGACACTTCACCCTAGTTACACATCTGCCCTGGTGAGCATTTCTCTTGTACAGTTGAGTGACCACACATTTTACCATTATCATTTCTCTCCTCCTCCTTTATCATCATCATCATCATCATCATCATCATCATCATCATCATCTTCTTCTTCTTCTTCTTCTCTCCTCCTTTTCTTCTTCTCCTTTTCCTCCTTTCCTTTTCTCCTCTTTCTCTTCTTCCTCTTCCTCCTCCTCTTCCTCTTGCTCCTCCTCCCCCTCTTCCTCCTTTTTCTTCTCCTCCTCCCTATTCCTCCTCCTCCTCCTTCTCCTCTAATGCCCCCTAACTGAGATGATCCAGATAACCACAGTTTTGTTGAATCCTTAACCAATAGATAAATGATCAAAGTAATATGAACAACAATTTTCAAAAGAAAAAAGGCAAATGATCAACAAGAACATGAAAGAATGCTCCAAACCATCCTAACTAAAGAAATGCAAATTAAAACAACACACACATCAGACTGGCCAACAGGCAAAAAGATGACGTTGGTAAATGCTGGAAGGGCTGTGGAAAGACAGGTACACAGTGTACAGTGGTAAAACAATGAATTGGTTCAACTATTCTGGAAAACAATTTGAAATTACATGAAGAAAATCACTAAAAGGTAATAAGTTTTCAACGCTTCTGATAAGTATATATCCCAGGAAAGTCAAAGACAGAGGGAAAGGTGTTAAAAATTCACATATGAATATGTATGTAGATGTATAGACATATGTGTATATATACATATATAGAGATGTATAGATCTCTACATATATACATACACTTACATATGTACAAACACGTATTTACAGCAACATTTTTTTTGTAGTAGCAAAGAATTGGAAAGAAAGTAGATTCCATCTACTGGAGAATGACTGAACAAATTGTGGCCTATGGATGTAATGGGGTATTATTGCACTCTAAGAAATAATGAATAGAAAAAATTCAGAGAAATTTGGGAAGATTTGTATGAACTGATAGAGGTCAAAGCAAAACCAGAACAATGTGCACAACAAGGTCCCTACATGGGTGGGTAAAGCTCTGGACTTGGAGTCAGGAAGTCCTGAGTTCAAATCTAGACTCAAATCTATGACCCTGGGCAGGTCCTTTAACCTCTCTGATTCTTGATTCCTTCAACTGCAAAATAGGGAATAATAATAGCACCCACTTCCCACAGTTTTTATGAAGATCAAATGCTGTATCAATTCTAGCTGTTATTATTTAGTGCAATGACCCAAATAATGACAAGAAAGATGGTATTGAAAAGACATGAAAACTCTGATCCATTCAGTGACCAATTATGATTTCAGAGCATTGATGGTGAAGAATGCCTCACCCCTCTTGGAAAAGAGGTGGTTGCCTAGAGGTATGGGATGAGTCATACATTTTGAAAGACCAGGGTCATGTGTTTATTCACTTGCTTGACTGAATTTATTTGTTGCCAGGGAGGGTTCCATGGAGTAGGGGTAAGGACTAATCAGGAAGTAACAAGGAGGGAGAAAAAAAAAGAGAGAACATCAATAAAGTGTAAACAAATAAAGCTTATTCTCACCCAACCCCATGATCTTTCTGACTCATCGTGAGGATGGAGTGGAGGGTGGGCACTGTCATGAAAACCTAGAGAAGAGAGAGGTTCAAGAAGAGGGGAATCTTGACAAAGGTGGCAGAGAGGTCGAGAAGGACAAGGATTGAGAAAAATGTGGTGATTAAGAGGCCACTGGCAACTTGGGAGGGAGCAGTTTCCAATGCCTTTCAAAGGCATCTAAGTCAATTGAGGATTTCCTCACTTGGTCTAAAGTCAAGCTCTATACTTGATCTATTAATTGCTTCGATGGAAATGTCCAAGCCTTGTTCACATTAAGTGAACACTTTTAATGTATTCTCACCCAGTGTTGTATTAGGACTATCGATTTGTCACTTATTTTAAGTGGGGAGGGGGTGACTAGATAAATTTATTCAACCAATCCAGTTACCCAAGCATTATATTTATTTTACAGATAAAGAAACCCAGACCTAGGTGAAGTGACCCATCTTCAGTCACAGGGACATGTGGCAGAGCTGCTTTGCCCCAGATATCTTAGTGGGGTCCAACATATTTTTAACTATGCTACATTGAGTCTCAACAGGCAGTGTAATGCCCTCATGCCCAATAATAGGGGAGTGGCTAAGCAAGCTCTGGGGAATTAACATGTTGGAGTCCTCCAAGGTTCTGAAAAATGTCCAGCTTTTGGATGATGTCAGTACTTGGAAAGGTCTAGATGAAATCATGCTAAAGAAAGAATATAAAATGCCAAGTACCCTCCGATAGCCTCTTCTCTTTCTACAAGCTTTTGTAGCTCTAAGTCCATGAGCATGTAAGTCTGTGGCACTAGAGGAAGAGTGTTGGTGGAGCTGAGTTTGAACACAACTTCAGACACTTACCAGCTCCTTGACCCAAGGCAAGCCCCCTACCATTTCTCAGCCTCAGTTTCTTAATCTGTAAAAAAGGGATAATAATAATATCAGTGGGCAGCTAGGTGGCATGATGGATACGGTACAAGGCCTGGAGTCAGGAAGACTCATCTTCCTGAGTTCAAATCTTACCTCAGACACTTACCAGTTGTGTGACCCCAAGCAAGTCACTTAACCCTGTTTGCCACAGTTCCTTATCTGTCAAATGAGCTGGAGAAGGAAATGGCAAACCAGTCCAGTGTCTCAGCCAAGAAAATCCTAAATGGGGTCACAGAGAGTCGGACCTGATTGAAATTACTCAACAAATACAAATAGCACCAACCCTCCAGAGTCATTCTGACGATTAAATGAAATAACACAAATAGTCTTTTGTAAATCTTAAAGCCCCATATAAATTCTGGCTATTCATCATCAACCTCATCAAGGGTGATACTCACACTATGAACCTGACAAATATTGGGATGTCTGGAGAGATCTTAATCTGTCTGAGAGTTTACTAGTCAATGAATTTGCTCTTTCTGTCCAGTCATTAAAGTTAACTCTGAATTTGGACATGAATTTGAATCCCAACACTGTCATCTACCAGCTGTGTGACCTTGGGTAAGTCATTAAACCTCTTGTTTCCTTCTCTTCCAAGTGAGGGTATTAAACTAGCTGGCCTCTGATTCTAAATTCTGCAATACCATAAACTAAAACAGTCAAAAACACCATCTCTTGCTTCTACTCTTGCAGTTTATATAAGGCTAAGATTCAATGAAGATTATTCGGGGAAAATTTCCCAAAGAAACTGTCTACACCTAGAAGAAGGCTGAGCAGGGAGAATGATGGGATCCAGAGCAAACTGGGAGGGACGTCAGGGGTCACTGAGCTGACACTGGACCTGAACAATACAACACCGCAAGGGAACCATGTAGTCCTTTCCCTCTTTTTTTCCTCTGGCTGAACCATTTACTACGTTATTAAATTATTTAAAATCTGTTTTCTTTTCTTCCCCCGTAAACCCCCCATTGCAAAAAATAAAAAAGAAACAGAAAGAAAAAAGAAAAAAAACCCTTTGTAATGAATGTGCATAGTCAAACAAAACAAATCCCTTTGTTGACCATGTCCAAAAGTGGACATCTTAACCTGCCCTGAGTCCGTCCCCTCTCTGTTAGGTGGTATGTAGCTTTATTGTGAGTCTTCTGGAATCATTACACTCTTCAGAATTCTTAAGTCTTTCAAAAATGGTTTGTCTTTACAAAGTTGTTGTTGCATAAATTGTTCTCCTGGCTTGCTTGCTTCACTCTGCATCAGTCTATCTAAGTCTTCCAGTTCTTTCTCTTTTTTCCCTTTTCAGTTTATTAATTTGCTTATTTTTAGTTTTCAGCATTCACTGCCATAAGTTTTAAATTTTCTCTCCCTTCCCAAGATGGCCTGCAATCTGATATGGATCTACACATATATATCTATTAGACGCATTTTCATATTAGTCATGTTGCATAGAAGAATTATAATGAATGGGAGAAACCAAGAGAAAGAAAAAAACAAAACAAAACAAAATAGAAAATAGTCTGCTTCACTCTGCATTCTGACTCCATAGTTCTTTTCCTGGATACGGATGGCATTTTTCACCATGAGTCCTTTGGAATTGTTTTAAGTCCATTTACCCTCTTTCTTCACGACCACCAGTGAGGGGAAACACTGTCTCCTAAGGTGGCCCAATCTACTTCTGGATAGCTCTAATTGTTAGGAAGTCATTCATTTCCATTAATTAATTGTTAAATTAAATTTAGTTAATTAAATTAATAAAAATTCATTAATTAATTTGAATGTCTTCTGTGGGCAGAGCCCTGTATGACTGACTGGAGGAAAAAATTGAGCACTCTAGCGTGACCCTGGACAAGTCACTAAACCCTGGTTGCTTCTGTTTCCTCATCTGTAAATCAAACTGGAGTAAGAAATGGCCAGCCAATCTAGTATGTTTGCTAAGGAAAGCCCAAATGGGGTCACGAAGATTCGGACACAACAGAACAACAAGAAAACAGAAAGCTGAGTTACTGTGGGCAAGTAGTAAGATCCAAGCACCATCAGTCAAATGTTCATGTCTAGCTGCTATATGCACCATGCAACACCAGAGGGCGCTCTTGAGTAACCACAAGCTCCCTCTGGTTTTCAGACAGCTGGCAGCCTCTTGACCCCTAGCTCTTCTTTTGCTGGTGGCAATGCTTATTTTCTTATTCTTCAAGTTTAGAGTGAATTTAATTAATCGGATTCTTAACCCGTTCCCCACCTACTTAGGAAAACTTCCTTAGGCTTCCTCCTTGGTTTTTCTCCAGTAATGGGACAATCCCTTGAAGGGTCAGTGTCCAGCCAGTGGAGACAACTCAGGAAGCCTGAGTACCTATCTCTTCCTCAATGGAAGGTGGAACTCAGGCAGATTGCATTGGGCATTGATCTCTCTTCTGGACAACCATCTCTCTTCTGTCCTTGACTTAACTTCTCATGCATTCATTTCATTTTGTCCCTGTTTGTTTTTACACCCAGAAGTGTAAGAAGTAGAAATTTCTTTTTACAGACCACAGGTAGCCTGGTTCTTTGTCTTGTCCAAGTGTCCAGAGGGGAAGAAGGCCCAGGTCCTGCCCAGTGGTCACTGTCTTAGGCTTCCTCCTTGAGGTCAATCAACTTCTCTTTAAAACACCCCTCCCTTAGTTTTTTCCATCATCCTTCTTTTAAGCTTTCATGAACTTGACATGGGCATGGGCTGACTCCCTACCCCAGTGATTTTTAAAAATAGTTCCTTCTTCATGGTGCACAGAGTCTCACAAATAGATACCTTTAACACTGAAAGATACAAGACAAGTGTTCACAAGAGTGAACATACGAGTACATATAAAAATATATACATATATGAGAGCATATGAGTACCAAGCTGTATCAATAATGAGATATTCACAACACCCATGATGGTTATGAATATGTTGGTGTAGTTTTGGATCACAAAATATAGCAAACTCTCCACATGGAAGGCAGAACCAAGGTCTTTATTCAGAAACCATAACACTGAG
>CM053593.1:375550598-375576593 GCA_028646575.1 Pseudocheirus occidentalis
TTTCTCCTGACCACCCTGGGGCCAGGCCTCACTGGAAGTAAGGAGCTAAGCCTTTGAGGTGCTAAGTGCCTTTAGTAGGTGCCAATAGAAAGGGGCATGGAAGATCTTCTGATTTCATTAACATTACACAAGCAAGGGTGGAGAAAGAGGTGACTGGGTTTTTTCCTCTTTAATAAATGATTTTCTAAAATTGATATTTATTTTTAACATTCCTTTCTTTCTAAACTTTGAGTCCCAAATTCTCTCCCTCCCTTCCACTCCCTCCCCTGTCTACTGAGAAGGCGATCAATGATATCATTGTGAAATGATATGTGAAATCATGCGGAACATATTTCCACATGAGCCAGGATTTTTTTTTAAAGTAGGACAAAATAAAGTGAGACAATTATGCTTCAATTTGCACTCCAAGTTCATCAATTTTCTCTTTGGGTATAGAAAGCATTTTTTCATCACAAGTCCCTTGGAATGACCTTGGATCATGCTACTGATCAGGGAAGCCAAGTCTTTCCCAGGCGAGCATCATCATGACATTGCTGTTACTGTGCACAGGGATTGCCTGGCTCCTTTCACTTCATTTTACATCATTTTGCATCATTTCATAAAGGTCTTGCCTTGTTTTCCTGAAACCACCCCTTCCTCATTTCTTAGAGCACAAAAGTACCTCATGACAATCACATGCTGCCACTTCTTCAATTAGAGGATGATTGTTCTTGCCTGGGGGTGACCAGAGGATCACTGCTAGTCTTAGGAAGAGGTGAGAGATTATAGAATTGCTGTATGATGGAGCTATTAGATAGGAGCCCTCGAGTTCACGTAGCTGAAGCTTCTCATTTTAGCAACTACGGAATCACACTTCACCCCTTTCTCTCCTTCACATTCCATATCGGAACCTAGCAGAATGTTGGGGAAGATTTTTTTTCTATCAGGAAATTCCTCAAACCTCACCTCTGGAATGAATTAATGAATGAATGGAAAAGTGTTATTAAGTATTAACTATGTGTTCAATTCTGTATTAGGTTCTGGGGCTATAAATGTAAAACGGAGGTGTCCTAGTCCCTAAGGAATTTACATCCTAATAGAGAAAGAAAGTGACCAGAGGGGACCTCAGAGCCCAGGAAAATGGGTTTGGTCTGGGGAATTTTGAATAACCAAATAATGAGTACTTCCATCACTTCTGGAAAGGGAACAGCAGTCACTATCCCTGTATAGAGGCTTTTCTAGCTCATGAAGATGAGACAAGCCAAGTTCACCAGCCTGCTCTGGGGTCTCTCCAGTCCTGGGAAGCTCATGGCTGATGGAGGCAACAAAGGTCACTTGGCAAACACAGGGGAACAAGGTTGCCTTCTGAAGGCTGGGGATATTCCCAGAAGCTGGGAATTCCTCTTCAAAGCCTGTCATTGGTCCTGCAGCCACACATTTATCTAAACTCTTCTGAAACTCCTTTATAACCTCTCATGAGAACAAGTGGGAGAGATAAGACAAACACACAATTAGCTACAACAGAGAACAACTGGTGATAAATGTCTGGGGAGAGGTACAAAGAGCTAGGGGAACCAGAGGTAACAGTGGTCATGGGAAGGTGGTGGGGGAGAGGAGTCCTGGTGCTACCCTTCTTGGCTCTGTGACCTTGGGTAAGTCACTTCCCTCTCTGGGCATCATTTTTCTCTTCTGTCAAATGAAGTAATAGGATTGCCATCCCAGCTCTGGTTCTACTGTTCTAAACTCCCTATATTTCCTGTCTCCTGTGCAAAACAACCAGTCAGTTGTCTCCCTGTAAAACTTTTAACTTCTATGTTTTCTGGTATTCTGCAATTAGACAAACAAGTCTGTATTTTCCCTGATTATGTTCTGGTTTTTCCAACCATAGAAGACCACGTTTAATCCCATCCTCAAAAGAGAAAGGAGAGAAGAACAGAGATTCCAGAGGAGAGGGAATGTTATGGATATGGAGAACCAGTTGGTCAGTCAACGAATAAACATCAATTAACCAATTACTATATGCCAGGCACTGTGACATTTAGGTCTGAATCCTCTGCAGACACCCTAGCTGATAGAGGTAGGCCATCTCATTGCTGTCCATTCATGCCTGGGTAACTGGAATTGTACCTAAGGAATGTGTTGAAGTTGCTATATCTGCTTCTGGTGTTCATGCTCGCTCAGTGCTGATGGACTCATTAGAGAGGATCTCATCAACATGGGCAGAACCACAACCTGGGACCTGGTTTTCCAGAAGACATGAACCTGGAGGGAATTGTTTGGACAGTACAGGGCTGAGGTGAAATATAGAATGCCTGTTCACTAGTCCTGCAAACTGGATCATGTCTTGACGTTTGAAGTATCAGCTTTTCAGAAGATTGTAGTAGTAGTTATGTTAATGCTGCTATTTGTTAAGTTTCCTGTGGATACATACTTGCGGGTCTTTTGTGTAACAAGCATTTTTTTTTTTTAGTATGGAGGAAATAAATAGCTGTCCCATACTTGATTTGTATTGTACATTTTTCTATCAGGAAATTCCTCAAACCTCACCTCAGGAATGAATCAATGAATGAATGAAAAAGTGTTATTAAGTATTAACTATGTGTTTAACTCTGTATTAGGTTCTGGGGCTATAAATGTAAAGCTGAAGTGACATGAGACAAACAGGAGTTTGAGACAAGTCAAACCTAAGCTTTATGTATTTTTCCCCCTAAGCACCAGGGGTTAAAGAGCCAAAGAGTATGAAAATAGCACTGATTTTAAGAGGCCATGCTTCCTCTAGTCAGGAACCCATTAGTGGAGAGGGAAAGGACACAGAACCCCTATGGATCATCATAACCGAAATGTTGAGGGATTCCTTGGAATCCCTCAAAGTTGGTTGTGCCACCACCAACTACATGAGACCTTCACTGATTTCTACTTTCCTCCAACTGTTAACATACCCTCCCCCCCAAAAAATCACCTTGCGTTTATTTGAAATATTTTTGTATATTGATATAAGTTCATTGTTTTCTCCCCTAATAGGAGTCAAGCTCCTTGGGATTGTTTTATGCTTTGTCTTTGTATCCCCACTGCTTGGGATAGTGCCTGGAGCATAATAGGTGTTTAACAAATATTTACTGATTGGTGGATAGATTGATTTCCTAGAGCTGCCACATTTCCCATAATACCTATACCCAGTCTACCAAAGAAGGAGGAAGGGCCCTCCTTAGTGCTACCCACGTAAAGTGAAAGTCAGAGTAGAAAGATCACTGTCTGGAGTCACAGAACCTGGGTTTCCATCTTGCCTCTGATGGTTGCTTCCTGTGTCATCTTGGACAAAATCCGTGACTATATAGACTATAGAAGGGGTTGTACCAAATGTCATCCAAGGCCAAGCTCTAGGAGCCTATGACTATGACCTCTAAGGTTACTCCCAGCTCTAAATCTGATCAGACAGAAGAAATGAGCTTCAGGGAAGCCCCAAGAAAACAAAACACCCTGCAACTGAGGGACACCAGATCGCTGTTGTCATTTGTCCTTCATTCTTGAAGAGGACCGATGACATCAGGAGGGTGATGTCTTGACTTGTAAGGTGAATTAGATTTAATTAGGGCAGAGTTGTACAGAGTTATCTGCCCCCCTCTCTCCTCCAGAGTCATTGAAGTATAATGGTAAGACAGGCCAAGATGGCTGGTGATGGCCTTCAGGAGGCCAGAAGGGGAGGGCGGAAGGAAGACGGATTCAGGAACCGTCAGCTTGCCCTGAAATCTCATAGACAGAATGTTAGTAAGGGAAAGGGGTTTCTAGGGAGGTCCCACCTAAACCTTTCATTTTATACTCCATCTATCTTGCCCCCACCCCATTAGAGTATAAGCTCCAGAGGGCAGGAACTGTCTTTTGCTTCTTTTTGCATTCCTAGTGTTTACCACGGTGCTTGGCACCTAGTAGGTGCTTAATGTTTGCTGATTGATTATCTGAAGAGAGAAGGGGAAAAGAGGGGAGGGAATAAGCATTTACATTGGTTTTGCAAATATTGGCCAGATCCACAGAGAGATGGTGTCAGAGTCTGGAAGACCTGGGCTCAGAGCCTGCCTCTATGTCCCCTTGAGTAAGTTACATGAACGTTCTGGGATCGTGCTTCCTCCTCATTGGTGAAATGCGGGCTTGGAGCTCCAGCCCTAAAGCTAAGCTCCTATGGCTGAGCTCCAGGAGGGGAGCGCTCGCTGCCTCCTAAGACAACCTGCTGTACTTTGGGAGTGCTCAGTCAGCGACTTTGTCCTTATAAGGAACCTACGTCTGCCCTGTGCGGCTTCCAGCCAGTATGCTTAGGTCTTCCTTCTGGGCCCAAGCTGTCCAAGTCACAGGGTTGCAGAGCTGAAAGGGGCCTCACAGGCCATCTAGCCCAATCCCCTCATTGTACAGATGAGAAAACTGAGGTTTGTAGAGGTGAGGGACCTGAACAAGGTCACACAGATGTACATGGAAGAGCTGAGCTTTGAACTCAGGCCTTCATGACTCCATATCCAAAGTTCTCTCTACAAGAATTCCTCTTGCATGAAACAGTCCTTCAAGTATCAGGAAACAATTTTTATGTCTGTCTCCTCCCCCAACAAATTTTCTTTTTCTAGACTAAACCTCCCCAGTTCCTTTAAACTGATCCTTGTCTTGGCCACCAGGGGGCGCCATAGTGCACAGAGCCCTGACCTGGAGTCAAAAGACTCAACTTCAGGGGTTCAAATCCTGCTTTAGACAATTTACTAGCTGTGTGACCGTGCGCAAGTCACTTAACCCTGCTTGACTCAATTTCCTCATCTGTAAAATGAAGAAGGAAATGGCAAACCACTCCAGTATCTTTGCCAAGAAAATCCCAAATGGGATCAAAAAACAACTGAACAACTGATCCTTGTCTGATCTGGGCTCCAGTCCTCTCGTAGTCCTGGGAGCTCTGCTGTAATTGACTTCCATATTATCCATGCCCTTCCTAGACCAAGGTAAATAACCTTCAGAGGCAGTACGGTAGAATGGATGGGATTCTAAACTAGGAGTCGGAAGACCTGAATTCAAATCCTGCCTTATTAGCTGTGTGAGTCAGGACAAGTCACTTAATCTTTTTTGTCTCAGTTTCCTCATGTGTAAAACGCAGTGGTTGCACTAGATGGCCTCTGAGGCCCCCTCCGGCTCTGGATCTGGGATCCACTGACCAGGGCTGAGTAGGGGAGCTCTCTCAATAATGTGAATAAGATTACATTAAACTTTTTTCAGCCCATGGGAACTGCCCTGACTTGTGGCTGGGCAAACATTATGCACACCCACCTGAGAAACAATTAGAGAACCCAAGACATTCTGTGGCTAGGGAGAGGGGTGGGGGGCAGCCAGGGCGGGACCACAGCAGAGAAGAGAGAACGTGAGAGTATGACTAATAGCGCCAGCCCCCCCCCCTCCTTATTTCAGTCCCTTTCACCTTCATCAATTCATTCACCTAACAGTAATTATTGCCCTTGCTAGGGGAGGGGAGGGAGGAGAGACTCAAGGGGTGAGTAAGGGTATATACACGCAGCCCTACCCCAGACACAAAGCACAGGGCTGGGCTCCAAAATATTTGCAGAGCTCTCCCAAAAGAACTTCTCCCCTGCCTGGAGGAAGACAAGGAGACCCTTAAGAGAGACAATTTTCTTTAGGGAGGGAGCAGCAGGAATGAGTTTGTCAGTACATTGAAAAGAATATATGTAGTACTGGCTCTGGAGTCAGAGAAGCTCTGGGAAAGTCATTGATCCCCCGGGCCTCAGTTTCCTCATCTGTAAAATGAAGAGGTTGGACTGGATAGCCTATGAAGACCCTTCTACCTCTATATCTAACCTACTGGGGACAACCTCTCCAGCATTCATAGAAAGGCCAAAAGCTACTCCAGAAAATATCTGATGTATCTTTTATCATCTTCCCTTCCGCACCCCTCTCCCTACTAAATCCTGTATCCTCCCAAACCCCAGGGGATCTCTCTCCCTCTCTTCCTCTTTCTCCCTCTCTTTCTTTCTCTCTGTCTCTCTGCCTCTGTCCCTTCTCTTTCTGCTCTGTCTGTCTGTCTGTCTCTCTCTCTCTCTCTCTCTCACACACACACACACACACACACACACACACACACACACACACACACACACACACACAGAAATTGCTGTCTGTTACTCCATTCCCATCCATTGGCCAACCATCTCTTCCTGTCCTTCAGAACCCACTGTAATGCCTTCCTACCTAAGTGAGGTTCTTTCCTCTTGTATTTCCCACATTCCTAAAACATCTCTCCCTAGGAGAATGAACCACAAACTTGGCCCAGGGCTTCCAAAAGAGCATGCTTGCCAAAATTCTGCTCCCCAAGGGCATGGATTTCCAAGTCTCCTCCCTGCCAGGGCCCTCCTAATAAAGATAGAGCTGGAACTGTATGGTTAAATACATCAATTGGCCAAGAGGACAGGTACAGTTTTACAAACTTTCAAAATGCCTCAGATAAATGGCACCATGAATTAGAATATTAGATTTAGGGGTGGCTAGGTGGTGCAGTGAGTAGAGCACCGGCCCTGGAGTCAGGAGTATTTGAGTTCAAATCCGGCCTCAGACACTTAACACAAAAACTAGCCGTGTGACCTTGGGCAAGTCACTTAACCCCAACTGCCCTCCAAAAAGCAAAAAAAAAAAAAAAAAGAATATTAAATTTAAAGACAGGAAGACTCAAGTTCAAATCCTGCCTCAGACACCAGCTATGTGATGCTGGACAAATCATATACTCCCAGCCTCAAACGGCCATGCCTACCTATTCCTCTAGACAGAGCATCATCGTACTCTACATTAAAGAATGTTTTTCGTCACCAAATGGTTGAATTAACAAAGGGCCTTGCCTGTCCAGAAGGCTTGCATCTGCTCATTCAGCTCCATGTGCCTACTCACTGAATTGCACTCTCTCTATCCAGATGTCTAGGACTTATCTTTAGAAAGATTGTCCAGACCTAGGGACATAGGGGCTTTTGTGGGGGCCCCCTGGAACCCACCCCAATATGGCTTAAAGGTGGAGAGGACCAGGGGAAGAGGGCAGATGGGAGTCCAGATCTGTTTGTAGCGGAACACAATGATTGTTCTCCTCAATCACTATGGTTGCTTCCCTAGCACCACAAAATACCCCAAAGTTTAGCTTCTCCTTAAAAACCTGCCTTACCAGTTTGTTTGGAGTCCTCTTCCCCAGACCCAGGGTGTGTGCATTTGTTGGGGGAGGGGGAATGGGGGGAAGCACAGCATGATGGGAGAGGAGGCGTGGGGGGAGGATCTTCTGGGTGGACCACAGAATCTCCCTCCCTAACATATCTCGTATTCTCCAGAGTGTGTCCTTGCTCAGACACTGTCACACAGACATTTCACAGAAGGGACCTTCCAACATTCCATCCATCTAGATCATGGGGCTCCCGCAAGCATGGCTCTCAATGCCACTAATGTTCCTACTGACCAGTATCTCAACTAACGCCAGCCTGGGTGAGTTTGCCAGGAATGGAGGGATGGGAGGTGGGGGCGTCTTTCCTTCTGAAAAGGGGGAATGTTGGAGGAGAAAAGGATCAACTGGCCTGGATTTTTTGGGCATCTTTAAGGCTCAGAGAAAGACCATGTCAGTTGCTGGGCTATACTTGCTAGAATATTCCTCCCAATACATTTCTAGCAGACTTGGGGGTCCCAGTCTAGAGAATGTGGGACTGAGTCAATTCTTGGGTATTGGAGAGGCTGCCTCACTCAGACCCACCCTCCTCCCTAACACCTGACACTGACCTGAGCGAACATACAGAAAGGACCCCTGAAGCAAGATCTCAGAGTGAGGAAGTCGGTCCCCAGGTACCTTCCATCCTTTGTCTTTATCTGTGCTTCTTTTCCTTGTTGTGGTCTCAATGCTCCAATCAAAATGAGGTGCCCTGAACTTAATCCCAGATGCATTTAAAACAATTATTCATGCCTTTTGCTTTTTGGAAATTGGATATAGCATTTCTCTTTACCTAAAACTTGAGTTTTCAAAAACAGAACTCATAGGATTTAGACTTTATAGGAGCTTAGAAGCTTGCTAGTAGAATCTTATTTTATAGATATGGAAACTGAGTCCCAGAGGCATCTCAGTGACTTAAGATCATGGATTTAGAGATGGAGGGGACCTTAGCCCTTAGCACACCCCCTATTTATCTAACAGATAAGGATTGAGGCACAGAACGTACAGGGAGAATTAGCCACTGAGAATCAAACCCAGGTCCTTAACTCTAAACTGGGGACCCTTCCACTGGACCACAGTGCCTCTCTGGGTACTCTCTACCTTAAGCCACACTAACAATTTTGCAGTTGAAAAAGCTGATCATTACATAAGTTCAGAGACTCGCCATACATTATATTCAAAGGTTTAAAGCTTAAAGGGACCTCAGGGGCCAACTCATCTAAGACCCTCATTTTACACATGAGGAACTGAAGACCAGAGAAGAGGAAGGATGTGTCCATGGCCCCACAGGTGAAAAAGGCAGTATTTGAATTCAGATCCTCTGATTCCAAGCTGTCTTCCCACAACACCACTCTGCCTTGGCGGGTGATTGCTAATGATGGCTCTAATGACCTATAAAGCCCCAAACACAAGAGGAACCCTCATCATGAGAGGAGTTGGACGAATCCTTCTCCTGAGAGTAAAGAATCAACCACCTCCCCACTAAGAGCTAAGAAAGATCTTACAGATCTTCCAGTCCAATCCCTCAAGAAGTCCTCAGGGACTAGGGTCCCATTTGAGGCTTATCTGTGCTAACGCCTTCTGTGACTTCTAATGCCCAAATGCATCCTTCCATTGCAGTGGCAGACTCTGTGCCACATCCATAAGAAGCATCCCAAGCCTCAATTTCTCCACCTGTCAAATGAGCACAGGACATTCTTCCTGGATTCCTAGGGCTGGCTTGGCTGTAAAGGGAATAAATAAAGCAGAGGATCTGAGGAGAAAATTCTCTTTGCTATGTCTTCAGTGGTTGGGTGTGGGAGAGGACACAATAAAGGAATGGGGAAGTGAAGGGCATGTGTGCTCCCAGTCTGGACTGAGATGAGAAGTCGAGGCCAGTCAAAGGGACTCTCCAGAATCCTATTCAAAGCAGCACCTAGCTTGTTAATTGGAGGGTCCAAAGGGCCACCATACTTTCTTCTGCTCCCTATTCCCACCACTGCTATCCTCTCCAATCAGGCCAGATATAGTTCTCATAGAAGCAAGGACTTCCAAACTTGAAGGCAACCTTAGAAATCATTTCATTTATTTTTCCTTCCTTGTTCCATTTTACAGAAGAGGAAATCACGGCCCAGAGAAATAAAATCACTTGTCCAAGATCTCTGAGTCACTCAGTGGCAGTGCAAGGATCCGAATCCAGGTCTCCCAACTCCCAGCTTATGCTCTATGCTCTTGCCCTGTGCTCAGTCTGGCTTCCCCCATACCCCACCTGGACAATGTCCTCATTCTCAGTTCCCGGTCAAATGGTGGAGCAGGGGCGAGAAAGTCAATGGCACCTGTGGTTCATTTGCTCCCCAGACGTTCAAGGGGCAGCCATCCATCAATGAAGGGCTGGGCTCTGGAGGGTGGGGACTAAGCTTAAGCAGACATGGATTGTTCTTGACCAGTTTGGCATAAAGGGTGTTGGCCCTTCCCAGTCTCTCAGCCTCCCTTCCCCTTCTGAGAGGGTGTGCCTTCCTTCATCCTTCCTAAGACAGCTCCAGGTCTCCCAACTCCCCCTGAAACTGCCCCAGCTTCATCCCCTTTATCTGGGCAGTGGGTGCTTGAGATCTTTGTTTTTCTAATTAAGCCACGGTTTGGTTAGTTGGGTCAGCTCCTGTGGTTTCATCAGTACTGGATGGAACTCTCATAGTATTAGAAGGTTACTTAGGTCACTGACTTACCCAGGGTGACAGTATCAATATGTGTCAGAGGCCAGGACTGAATCCGGGACTCCTCACTCTGAGACCAGCCTCTCCACAGTTAACACAACCATAATTAGTTGGTTTCTTATCTCATTTTCAGGTGAGCATGTGTCTCCCCATCAGACCAGGAACTCACTTCTCTATCAGAGTCTACTTTCTGTCTCACCCCAGACAACTGTTCCTTCTCTCTCACTTTCTCTTTTTTTTTCTCCTTGTCATTCACCAGAGATTGATTACATGCCAGTCCTCACCAGGATACCTTTGGAAGGGAGCATCACCAGCTCTACCTTTACCCTCGATCAACCCAGTGGCCAATTCAACAGCCCCAACATCAGTGACACTGATGATATATGGCTTGTGGTTGCCTTTAGTGACGGTATGTCTGCCCATGTAAATGTCTAGGGGCAAAGGGGAATAGAAAGACCTCACTGTTCCCCTCAGTGAAATGGGAGATTTTACATGGGTGGAGTTGGGACTAGGTTTGATAATGTCTGTGGCAGTGATGACTACCCGTTTCCTGGTTCTGTGTTCTATTCTCACCCCCATCAAACCCAGCTCCCTTTTCTCAAACTGCCTGATGTAAACTAAATTAAATTCAGCAAACACTTGCAGAGCAAGTGTAAAAGCAGGCAGTCTGGTGTAGACTGTAAGTAGAGAGTGGTAGCATAGGGCCGAAGAGCCAGGAAGAGCTGTGTTCAAATCCCACAAGACTGGCTATGTGACACTAGCAAGGTCACTTGAGTAGTCTGGCAGTTCTCTAATCCTGAGAGGGATCCAAAGTTTAGATAAGAAATCTCCCTAGCCATACCTGGCATGTAGTTGGTCACTTGCTCTGTCTGTGTATAAAGTTGGTCCTAGGTGGGGCAGCGATTGCGATTGCCCAGCTAAGCCTCCAGAAGGTATTAGTTGGGACTGAGGCTGAGATTAGATTAGGAGGAACAGGATGGGTTCTCCCATTGCTTCCTGCATCTCTAGGCCTCGTCCTTGAGAGTTTGGGTTAGGGTCAGAGTGCTCTGAAAATCTCTGCTGCCTTCTTGGACTCCACAGCCATCCAGAACTTCACAACTCCCCAGTCATTCCAATGCATCCCCCGCGCTTCAACATTCCTGAAGAAGAAGTACTACCTGACAATCCAGGCCAGTAGGGGGCTCTACTCCAATGAGACAAACGCCCAAGATATCCGCATCCTCAGGGTGGGCAACGAGACCAACTGCACTGTGAATTCGTGCAACAGCCCTCTGCCAGGTCCTGGTCCTTACAGGTAACTCAGGCAGGATGCTCTCCATTTTGCTTCTCCCAAGGGACCCCACCTGAGCGCAGGAGCCCCCAGAATTCTTCCCCAGTGTGCCTGGGAGCTAGAAGAGCTCACCCCATGAACGGGATGGCACGTGATCAGAACATCATAGATCATCTAAACCTTCTCATTTGGAAACTGAGACCTTGAGAAATTAAATGACTCAGTCACATAGGCAGCAGGCAGCAGAGGCTGGATTTGAACCCACATCCTTTGTCTCTAGAGTCAGGGTTTTTCCCTGCTGTAGCAGCCAGCCTGTTATCTCTAAGCTCTTCACCAATAGAGACAGAGAATCAGAGAGTTGTGGAACATCAGTTTTTGTAAAATTTAAGAAGCTACATAAATGCTAGTTATTATTATTAAATCTGAGATCAGGTATTTCCTGGGGGTGGGGGGTGGGGGTGGAATTAGACTAACTGTCTCTCCAGGGTCTCCTCCAGCTCTCCAGCTATGCTCCTCTCTGCTCCAGACATTCTCTCTGGCTGCCCCATGTCCCTGAACACTGTCTCCTCTACTCCCCCTCCCGACCTCACTACAAAAATCCCACCTTCTACAAGAAGCCTTTTCCAGCCCCACTCAATTCTAGTGCTTTCCCTCTGTTAATTACTGCCTTTTTCTCCTGGCTATAGTTCACTTCATATATATTGGTTTGCATGTCACCTTCCCCAGTTGACTGTAAGCTCATTGAGGGCAAGGACCGTCTTTTGCCTCTTCTTGTATCCTTGGCACTTAACACAGTGTTTGACATATGGTAGTCACTTAATAAATGTTTATTGCTTGTTTGACCTCATAGTCCATGAGCTATCTTTTATTGTATTCCTCCTTCCCTCCCTCCCTCCCTTCCTCCCTCCCTCTTTCCTTCCTTACTTCTTTCCTTCCTTCCTTCCTTCCTTCCTTCTGTCCTTCCTTCCTTCCTTCCTTCCTTCCTTCCTTCCTTCCTTCCTTCCTTCCTTCCTTCCTTCCTTCCTTCCTTCCTTCCTTCCTTCCTAACTTTGGACTTCCTGGCCTCAGTGGCTGTGGCCTGGTGCTTATAAAAGAGCATGAACTAACCCACTTTCTCTACAAGAAAAGAGTCACCTGGGTTATCATTCTGATTGACCAACTTTCATAGGGTATCAGTCTCCTCTGTTCCCTGTCCCATAAATCAATGGTTGACCCCAGAGACACACACCTAGATAGACTGATGGGGCAGCTCAGAAGAGGCATTGGTTTTGACAGCCTCTGGTTGGAGAACAGGGTGACTCCTCTTTGAGGTGCCCCCACTGGAGATACTCGATCCTCCCCATTCAGGGTGAAGTTCTTGGTGATGAACAGCTATGGCCCAGTGGCAGAAACGAAGTGGTCCCAGGACATCACCCTCCTAAAACGTAATTATTCCATCCAGAGATATCCTTGATAGTGGTAACCTCTGCTAATGTCCCAAACTGCAGACTGGAGTGGGTGGAGAGAACCCGGTGGGGTGGCAGTCTGAAAAGGTCCTGGGGAGGGTATTCCATTGACTTGGGAAGCCAAGGGGCAATGGGGACAGAAAGGGGCCTGAGAAACTTGAAGATTAGGAAAATGGTGGTCCCCTCCCACCCCCATCCTCACCCTTTAGCCAACGATAATCCTTTCATGCCTTGCTTTTGACTGGTCCTGCCCACATCCCTTCCTGATGCCTCAGCGGTGGAGCTCCCTGAGTCTCGGGCCCCCAAGAGCGCAGGTACCATTGTCATCATAACAATCCTGTCCGTACTGCTCAGTCTCTTGTTCCTGGCTCTTGTGGCCCTGCTTGTCTACACATGGTGAGTTCTGGGCTGCCCCCAAAGGTGCTAGAGTGTCCAGGTGGGTGGGAGGAAGGAGCCAGTCCTGAGTGTGTGTGTGTGTGTGTGTGTGTGTGTGTAATGAGAGATTTAGAGAGAAGCAGAGGCAGAGATGAAACAGAGTAAAATCAAGACCATCCCTTTAAAAAAAAAACGATTTGACAGCATGACAGTCGGATGTTGTAGGAACACCGAAGCTGAAATCACAGAACCTGAGCTCAAATCAAAGCTTCACCATTTCCCATGCGTGTGGATTTGGAGCCATTTTTCTTTTGAGCCTCAGTTTCCCCTTGTGAAAATGGGGGGGTTGGACGAGGCAGCCTCTGAGGGCCCCTCCAGCTCTTGGTCAATGACTCTGTGATCCCTGCTGTTCTTACATTTCCCAAGGCATCTCTTCCTCTTCCCTTCTCAAGAGCCATTTTGTGTAACAAAGAATAAAAAAGAGGAAACCAAAAACCGTTCAGCAAAATTACCATTGTGTGCCATGTTCCACACGCATAGCCCCTCCCCCATTAGAGTGTAAGTTTCTTGGGGGTGGGACTGTCTTTTAATTCCCAGTCCTTAGCACAATGCCTAGCACATAGGAGGTGCTTAGTAAATGTTTATTGATTGATTATTTGTAAGGAAGGGAAAGCACAAGCTCCTCCTTGATCATGACCTCCAAAACATCTTTCCCTAGACCCAGTAGGATCACCAAGGGATGAAGACAGGAAAGTAAGAGCCAGGCTCCTCAGAGGTTGCCGGGAGAAATGTCAACAGTCTCAGATATGCAGATGGCTCCACACTGATGGCAGACACTGAAAAGGAATTAAGAAGCCTCTTTTTTTATTTTTGGAGGGGGAAGGCAGGGCAATTGGGGTTAAGTGACTTGCCCAAGGTCACACGGCTAGTGTCAAGTGTCTGGGATCAGATTTGAACTCAGGTCCTCCTGACTCCAGGGTCAGTGCTCTATTCACTGCACCACCTAGCTGCCCATAAGAAGCCTCTTGATGGGGTAAAAGAGGAGAATGTTAAAGCTGGCTTGAAGGTTAACATCAATAAACTAAGATGTTAGCAAGTCGGTTCCTGACAAATAGAGGAGGAAGAAACAGAAGCAGTGTCCGATTTTATATTCTTAGGCTCAAAGATCCTTGGAAGGGAAGTGACAGCGAGCTGGGGCAGCATGCTAAAAAGTAGAGAATCACCTTGTCAATAGAGGTCCATATAGTCAAAGACTCTAGTACCAATGTATGGCTGTGAGAACTGGAAAGCTGAGTGCTGTAGACTTGATGCTTGGGAATTGTGGTACTGGAGGAGGGGAGCCCCTTGGACAGCATGGAGGTCAAGTCAGTCAATGCTTAAAGAAATTTATTCAGACTCTTCACTGGAAAGTCAAATAATGAAAATGAAACTTAAATACATTGGCCATATAATGAGGAAAGGGAATTCATTGGAAAAGAGCCTTATGCTGGGAAAGAGTGAAGGCAAAAGGAAAAGGGGATGGCAGAAGATGAGACTGATGGAGAGTGTCATGGAAGCAGGGAGCATGAGCTTGGCCAGATGTCAAGAGATAGTGGAGGATGGAAGGGTCTGGTGTGCAATGGTCCATGGGGTTATGAAGAGTCGGACATGACTGAACAACAATCCAAACACCCTCACCTCCATAACAATTCTGAGGCTTGTTATTATTTTTGATGGGACTTATGATTTTATTGGCAGAGATGTCCTAGTGAGGAAACTCACTCCACCTTTTTCACAAGCAGCAATCTGAAAGAGTTGTCTGGGGCACTGGGAGGCTAAAGGACCTTCCCAGCATCCTCCATAGCCAATGCCATCACATGCTATCACACCTGAAGCTGGATGTCCCTGAGTCCAAAGCTGGCTCTCTCTCCACTTTGCCAATACCTTCTTCTAATGCTCCCTCTCTTGGTGCACATCTCAACCTAGTTCTGGCTTCAGTTCATTGGCACATAGATTTACAGCTGGAGGAGATCATTCAGAAGTCATTTACCCACACTTTTTTTTTTACTTTTTTTTTTGAAGGGGGGAAGGCAGGGCAATTAGGATTAAGTGACTTGCCCAAGGTCACATAACTAGTAAGTATGAAGTATCTGAGGCTGGATTTGAACTCAAGTCCTCCCGACTCCAGGACTGGTGCTCTATTCACTGCACCACCTTAGCTGACCCCTACCTACACATTTTACAACCTAAGAAACTAAGGCACAGAGCTCACATGACTTACTCAAGATCACAAGGATAGTATCAGAGGTAGGATTTGAGGCCAGGTTCTCTGATTCTAGGGCCAAGGCTCTTCTTTCTTCTAGAAAACTGAGTGATAGAGTGGTTAAAGTGCTAGCTTTGGAATCAGAAAACCTGAGTTTGAATCTAGTCTTGGATACTTATTAGCTGTGGAAATGCTATGTCTTATTATTACCATACTTCAGGCTTGACAAAGCTCTTTATATGTGTACACTCTGTCACTGGGTTTCCCAAGTGGAGGAAACTATTTGGGCAAAAGTGAAGATGGAGGAATTGAGCTTGGAGTATTTCCAGAACAATGACATTGTTCAGTCATTTGTAGTCATGTCCGACTCTCTGTGACCCCATTTGAGGTTTTCTTGGCAAAGATACTGAATGGGGTAGTTTGCCATTTCCTTCTCCGGCTCATTTTACAGATGAGGAAACTGAGGCAAACAAGGTTAAATGACTTGCCCAGGGTCACACAGCTAGTGTCTGAGGTCAAATTTGAACTCATAAGGATCAGTCTATCTGATTGCTCTATGCACTATGGCTCCACCTAGCAGTCCAGGCCAATAACAACAACTTAGCTAATATCAAAGATTCTCATCGAGGAAGCCTGAAAACCCAGGGAGACAGGACCAGTTGTGGTAAACGGCTTTGAATGCCAGACTGAGGAGCATAGGAAGATAGATTCAGAGCTGGAAGGAACCTCAGTATCGTGTCATCCAACCCCCTGATTCTACAGAAAGGGAAACTGAGGCCTGGAGAGAGATCACAAGATCATTGATCCAGAGCTGGAAGCGACCTTGGGACCATCGAACCCAAACTCATTTTACAGTTGAGTACACTGAGGCCAAGAGAGGTGAAGGGACATGCCCCAGCTGGTGAGTGGGCAAGCCAGGATGCTGGGCTTCACAGGGGACATACATGAGGGAGCGGGATGTTTCTCTGATGTATTGGAATGCTTTCTGCTGGGGGCCTGGGGGATCTGGGGGGTCCTGAGAGAGGACTAGACCAGCCCAACTGTCCAGTCAAGAAGTCATGCAAATTGGAACTAGGTCAGCATTTGTATGGTGCCTTACATTGTGTGGGCAGCTGGGCAGTGCAAGACCAAGTCAGGAAGACCTGAGTTCAAATCCTAACTTAGGGGCTTGTTAGATGTGTGACCCTGAGCAAGTCCCTTAGCCTCTCTCTGCCTTGGTTTCCCCATCTGTAAAATGAGCATAATAGTAGCACCTACCTCCCAAACGGATGGTGAGATAAACTATGTGAAGTACTTTGCAAAATCAAGAGTGCTATGTAAGCACTAGCTCTCATCGTCATCAGCTGATCTCAACAACCTAGAGAGGCAGGTGATGTTATCATGCTTATTTGACTGATGGGAAACTGAAGCTGAGAAAGTTTAAGCAACTTGTCCAGGGCGGCAAAGCGTAAAAGTGTCTGAACCAGTATTGAAGCCCAGATATACCTGATTTCAAGTCCAGTGCTCTATGGACCACAGAGCTCCAGCTTCATCATAAGGAATGATTCAGCCTTGCCAGAAGGCTGAATCTCTGACTATCCAAGTGTCTTAGCTCCCTGTGAAATGGGGATGGTGCCCTTGGGAAATGGGGAGTGGTCCTGGCATCTAACTCTGTCTCCCTCTGTCTCTGTGTGTATCTCCTTCCCCATCTCTCTCTCTCTCTCTCTCTCTCTCTCTCTTCTTCCTCCTCCTCCTCCTCCTCCTTCTCCTCCTCCCCTGTCTCTCTCTGTCTCTGTCTTTCTCTCTCTTTGTCACTCTGTCTGTCTCTCTTTCTCTCTCTGACAGCTTTGACATTTGTGGGACCAAGAAGATCTCCAGGCAGGAGTCGGTTCAAGTGAGAAAATACAACACTCACCACACCTACAACTTACCTGACACTGGGAGCAGCTGAGATTCCCCTCAAGCGTGAATGCCGCAGCCTCACTCCAGAACGTCCAGTTCCTGTCCCCCACCCACCTCCCCACCCCTGTCCAGATCACTCTCTGGCTCCCCAGACCCCAGACCCAGTTTCCCATCTATTTGGACCTCTGTGTCCCCAAGACCCCTTTATCTTCCTGACCCTGGAGAGGCAGGAAGCCTCCTGGGGGCAGGGCTGTGTGAGCCAGACTTGGGGTCAGTGCACCCAGAGTCAATCCTTAGTTCTTCCACATGAGACCTTAGACAAGTCACTGAACCTCTCTTCATCCCAAGGAAGGAGGCGGCCTCTATGGTCCCCTCAAACTTTCAATTTGTGGTCCCAGGGATCATTCCTAGAAGGCAACTCAGAGGTCATCTCACTTTACAGAGGAGCAAACTGAGGCCCAGAGAGGGACCTTGCTCCAGGTCACAAAGGAACTTACACTCATCATATCATGGGGCTAAAGCAATAAGAAACTTTCAAGGCTGTCTAGTCCAATGTCCTTATTTTACATGTGGGGAAACTGAGGCCTGGAGTGGTAAAGATACTCAAGGTTATAGTTGCAGAGTTGGTATTAGAGCTCAGTCCCTCTGACACTCCCCTTCCCCCCACCCCCAGACCCTGACTCTACTATCGTGGCTGAGACCTCAGGCACCTGCTTTCCCTCTGGGATCTACAGTTCTATCTCCACCTCAGCCCACCTCACTCCTTACACACACACACACACACACACACACACACACACACACACACACACACACACACACACACACACACGCCGCCACCACCACCACCACTGCCGCCGCTACCACCACTATCACCACCACCATCACCAGCAGCAGCAGCAGCAGCATTATCACCACCACTACCATCATCTACAGAGTATGGAAAATCTGGAGTTTTGCTCTTCTAACCCCCTTGGGATGAATGAAATGCTACCTCCAGCCTCAGCCTCTTCTTATCTAACTAAACCAAACAGCAAATGTTTACCTAGTTCACTTAGCCCTCTATCTTGAGCCTCGAATTGAAAACAGAATCCACAGGTTCAACTAGAGACCTGAGCCACTGTGCCAATTCTGTGGGGATAGCTGGGGGAGGGGCCGTTCCTGTCAGGGAGGCCCGCCTTCCCCCCCCCCCCCTCTGAAAGCTGGACTGTCCAGGATGTTTCCCAGGGAAGGTAGGAATTCTTGATCACCTGAAATCAGATCTAATCCTTTAACCACCGATAAGCAAGCTAGGTAGGGAAGCAGGGTTCCAGCTTGGGTTTTCCCCCCTTCTCTGTTGCACCTCCCCCCCTACATCTGTCTCCAGGAGGTTCTAAATCCCTGTAACTCTTACTGGCTAAAGCAAACACATTCTGTTCCAATGGCCCCAGAAATGCTGTGATGAATTGCTCTCTGGGAACTGATGCCTATGAATCTACCTGGGGAGCTGCAGCAGCCTGGGTTTGGGGAGAGAGGAAGAGGAGGGTGAGAAGAAGGCCCAGCTTCTGATGATGGCACAGGGTGCTACCCAGAGTCAACCTGGCTCACCCCCAGCTGTTCACTTCCCTCCCAAAGAGTTGTTGTGACCTTGACACTTGGGGCTTCAAGCTAGGTCATACAGGAATGGTCAAAGGAAGCTGAAGCTGGGGTGCTGGGAGACAGGGAGGGGACAAGGGGAGCTGAGAGACATGACAGTCATCTTCAAGTGTTTGAAGGGAGAGCTCCTAGAATTGGAACTCATTATGCCTAGCCCCAGGAGCACCTAAGTATGGAATGTTTTACAATTCAACAAAGACTTCTTAACCATTAATGGGAGCTGTCCAGCAGTGCAATGGGCTGCCCTGGGAGGTGGTGGGTTCCTGTGAGCTAGAGGTCTTTAGGCAAAGGCTACTCAGTTGACCACTTGTTGGGGGTCAGAGAGACAGACAGAGCCAGAGACAGATAGAGATTAGATCTGGGATTCTCCAGTGAACCCCCATGGGGGCTGAGCATACTGTGCCCTCAAGGAGCTCAAACCAAGGAAAATCAGAAGCTATGAACACAGGGGAGGGGAGGTCACAGGGCAGGGACTGGGCAGCTCAGCATCTCCCAGCATTCCCTGTGGGGGAAACAAGGAACTTGACCCAAGTGTTCTCTCATGGACAGTAAGGACTAGGAATCTGGCTGACCCTCCATCATCAGAATGTGGAGAAAGAGCCCTGCTTCTGAGGTCTGAGGACTGGGTTCAAATCTTGTCCCTGCCCTTTTCTGTCTTTGTGACTTTAATCACCTCCCTTAACCTCGTTTCCTCACCTGTAAAATGAAGGAATTGTACTAGAGGGACTCTCGGGTCTCTTCCCACCCCAGATTTTAGACCCTCCGCATGACCTCTTCCTTCTAGGTCCCGCTCAGATGCCACCTTCTCCATGGGACCTTTCTTGGACTACGTCTGCTCCCGCCTCCCCACCAGCTTAAAGTGAGAGCTCCTCCCTCAAATCGATTCGATCCCATCTCACCTTGTACACACCTCCGTGCTTGCTGTATCCCTTTGATTAAATAATGCTCCCTTGAGGTTAGCTGCATCATTCATAGTTTTGTATTTCCTTCAGAGCCCAGGACAGGGTCTCACATGTAACAGGCACTTCATGTTTATTAAATTGAATTGGGATGAGGTGAGAAAGGACCTTGGAAGCCATAGAGCCTGGTTCCTTATTTCACAAATGAGGAAACAGAGGCACAGAACAGTGAAGTCGCATCACTGGGAAGTATCCAAAGTGAGCATCTGAGCCTAGGTCTCCCTGATTCCATGACCAGTCCCCTGCTCTCTATACTAGCACCCCAGATACATGTGACCTTGGGTGAGTTATTGGACCCTCCCTGGCCTCAGCTTCTCCTGGGGGTAAGAGCTGGGCTGGATGTCCCCTAAGGGCCCTTCTGGCTCCAGATCTCTGATCTTAGGAATTGAGAGCGTTTAGAAGAATGAATGGTCTTGATGGGCTGGGAGGGCTTCCAGGAGGAAGGGAGGCTTGGCCAGAGGACAAGGCCTTAGTGACCATCAGTCACATGACTAAACCCATGCTTAGTGCTCTGAGGGATCAAGCAGGAAATGCAGACCTTGCCATCCTCAAGAGGCTTACAGTCTAGTGGGAAAACCAGGACATGTACACGTGAAAAGAGCCAATAGTGTCCTCTAGATCAGTAGGCAGAGTATTGACTCTGGTTGCAAAGGACCTGGGTTCAAATCCCACCCCTGATATTATCTACCTGGGTGACCTCAGTGCAGATCCTTGACCTCTCTGGGTGTTAGTTTCCTCATTTATAAAACACAGAAGTTGGGCTTGATGCCTGTAAGGTCCATCCCATGATCCTGACATCCCCAAAGGAAGAAGGGCTTGGGACTTGAGACCCAGGAAAATGGGAAACTGAACAGCCTAAAGCAGATGAAAAGTGGGCCGGCTGAGCCTTAGGGAGCATCAGGCCAGACCTCCTGCCTTCAGGAGGCCAGGGGACCCCTTTGTTCCATAGAGGGCCCAGCTTGGCCATTGTGTTCTCTGTTCATTTTCCCAGGAAAATAGGATGGTGAGCTGTCTCTATTCAGCTTGAGGACCCAGAGCCAGAGGAACATTCGCTAAGCTGAGCCTGCGGGACAAAAGGTGACCAGAGGGGCTCCTGGCTAGCCTTATATAACACTTCCCTCCTTCCACACCAATTCCAAAGGCAGAAATCAGGGCTCACAAAATGGAAACATGACTCAGTCTAGTTTATAGCTTTTACAGGGCAGTGTTCCCAGGCAGGCTGGAACAGAGGGGAAGACATCAGAAGGGGGAGGAGAGAGGAAATGGGAAGAGAGACAGAATGGACTTCTGGAACTCAGCAAGGTTCCAGCGTTTGGGACTAGGAGCCAGGAAGCCATGCTGTAACTAGGGCAGGCCACTGGGGCTTTGTCCCAGAGGTGCAGAAGTTTAGAGAGCACTTCTAGAAGCTGTAGACTTCAGCAGATAGAGACAATGAAATAACAATAATATATCTGCTCTCATGCTGGCAGTGTTCTCTAACCTCCTGTTCTCAGTCTCTCCCACCACCACTAGAGGGCTGCATCCTAGTACAAAGTCCAATGACGCCCCATTTCCACCCCACATTTGACTGAATGTGTCTTAAAAGGTTGATTTATGAGCATTTTTTCATATTGGTCGCCCCAGTTACTGTAATCATTTGTTATATCTTGGCCAAGAGAGGAGAAATGTACCATTGCCTCCAAGTGTGGCTGGTTCTCACCTTTTCTGGGGTCCTCCATAGAAATTTCTTTCACAATTGAAGGAGTCTTAGGCAAAAGTCAAGGGCTGACTGACTAATGAGGAGAGAAGTAAAGGTCTAACGACATATAGACTGCACAACGAGTACAGGGGAAGGTTCCCCAAGATCAGGGGGGTATGAACTGGGATGAAACAAGAGGAATTTTTTGTCTTTGTGGTGCTTTTCCTCCTGCTCCTTCAAGGCTCAGCTCAAGAATATTGGGCCTGGATTACGGTGATCTGGGTTCAAATCCCACTGTACACTCACTAACTGAGTGATCAGGAACTGGTTATTGCCTTTCTCTGTGCCAGTTTCCTCATCTGTAAAATGGGAATAAGAATTTTTGTACTTCATAGTTATTTTGAGGAAAGGGCTTTAAATTTAATTCTTTAAAGTGTTGCAAAAAAGTTATCTCAGAGTCATTACATTTATCTTTATAGCCCCTGGAGATACCTCCTAACTCAAGAGGCTCCCCCAAAGATGGATCCCCTAAATTCAAGGTACTCTGTGAATACTCATCCATGGTTCATAAATTCCCACAGATGGGAAATTTATCCTTTTGGAGTCTTTCTCGCTTTCTCTTTCCTTTCACCAGAACATATGGTTTGAAATTGTCTCTGTGAGATTTCATGTGGGAGTCCCCCTGGCCTCAGTTTCCCTTTTTGTAAAAGTGAGGTTTGGAAGAGAAGGTCTCTAAAAGTCCCTTACTAAACCTAAGACCTCCTTATCTTCTGGCAATCCTAGGAAAGGGTGTCTGGTCTGACTGTCAGACAGCAGGGAGGGAGGGAAAGGCAGAGTCCCAAACTGCTGAGCCCACCAGAATAGATAAGGAAAAGGGCTCAGGACTAAGGGGCCCAAGTGGGTGAAGGGTCATGACTGGAGGCCCAGACCTCCCCAGCTTCCCCTCCAGTCCTATTCTCCACTTACCTCCAGGACTGCTAATTTAGGGAGAGTAGCCCAGCTGGCTGTTACTTTTGCCAGGGAGAGATGAGGGCGTTACCACAGGCCCAGACTTCCTCCAGTCCAAGGGCAGACAAAGATGGTAAACAGGGCATCCTATCTGCAGCCTCCTCTGGCCTGGCCTGTTTCACTGTGGCCTCCTTGTCTCCCAGCCCTCTACACCCCTGGTCTGTTCTCACCAGTCACCTTTGTTTATTCTGTTTTCCCTACTCAATGTCCTGCTGTCCTCAGTTCCAGTCATCCCTGATCTGGAAAAGCAGCTTAAATCTTTAGCTCCTCCAGGAAGCTGAAGGAAAACCCTGCCTAACCCTGCCTGGTTCAAGTCACTCCACACGATAATCCAGGCATAGCCAAACTCACGTCTTCCTCCAGCTTCATCATCAGTCTGGGAAGTGAGATGAGGAAGAGGATCTGTGTCTTTACCATCAGACCCAAGACTGGCTCCCTAGGGGCAGGAGCTCTATCTCCCTGCCACAATCAATCCAGAGTTATTTATTAAGTCCTTAAGTTGCACTGTGGCAGCTGGGTGTCTCAGTGGCTAGAGTGCTGGGCCTTGAGTCAGGAAGACCCATCTTTCTGAGTTCAAATCCGGCCTCAGACACTTGCTAGCTGTGTGACCCTGGGCAAGTCACTAACTCTGTTTACCTCAGTTTCCTCATCTGTAAAATGAGCTGGAGGAAACAGCAAACCACTCCAGCTTCTTTGCCTAGAAAATCCCAGATGGGGTCACCAAGAGTTGGATACAACTGAAGAACAAATTTATGCCTGTTATAAATCAGGACGAGGCCGAAAAGGAACAAAGACAAAAATAAAGGATTCCCCGCCCTCAAAGAACTTGCTTTCTATTTACAAAGTCGATACAAGTAACATGAAAGAGAGTGGGGAGGGGCTCACACTTGGGGAATTTATGAAGGAGCTGGGGTTTGAATGGCCTAGGTCTTCTGGTGCCTGTTAGGTCACTTGGAGTCCCATGGGTCATCAATCAATCACTCTAACAACAGATACCATTATTACCTGTGCCAGGCACTGAGCTAGCCCTGGGGACATGAGTGCAAAGAATGAAACCACCACTGCCCCCTTCTATTCTAATGGGGAGGGGGGGAAACAGCAAGAACATATGCAAATGGAAACAGAGTAAATAGGGAATAAATGCAAATATATACAAAATGGTTTCATGTTTAGGCAGTTTGGAAGGGGAGAGCACCAGCAGCTGAAGGGAACAGGC
The DNA here is from genome assembly GCA_028646575.1 of Pseudocheirus occidentalis. Taxonomy (NCBI): domain Eukaryota; kingdom Metazoa; phylum Chordata; class Mammalia; order Diprotodontia; family Pseudocheiridae; genus Pseudocheirus; species Pseudocheirus occidentalis. Next base: position 375,574,184 of record CM053593.1, read on the forward strand.
AGGGCTTCATGCCAAAGAGGATGCTTGAGCTTGGTTTTAATAGAAGAGAGGGGCTCTATGGCACATAGTACAGATAAAAAGGGGAGGCCCCCAGGCATGTGGGATGGCCAGTGGAAAGTCTGAGAAATGGGAGATGTGGGAGACGTGGGAGATGATGGGAGATGGGACATGATGGGGGATGGAAGATGGGAGGTGATGGGAGAAGATGGGAAATGGGAGATGGAAGTATCGCATGGGAGACATGGAGAGAAGGCTAGTTCGTAGCCAAGACCTGCCTACATGTACAAAGCACCCCTCCATCTAACCCAATTTTACTCAACCAACAAGTATAATCATTTACAAAGTACTACGCACTGGGAGTACACAGAAGAATCAAAATGATCTTTGTCCTCAAGTCTGCATTCAAGAGGGGGACACAATATGCAGACAATTAGGGATATAGACAGGATACCTTCGAGGCAGTATGGAGGATGGATGGAGGGAGAGCTGGCCTCAGAATCAGAAAGACCTGGGTGCCCCCTCTGACACACTCTGGCTGTGTGACCTTGGAGGCCTGTGCTCTATAGACTGCAGAGAATGTACCAACCCAGGAGTTTCCTATGCTGATGAATTATGGGTTGGGTCCCTTCCCACCCCACGTGGACAGGTGGGGTTTTGCATTCTCCCCTAATTAATCACAGACAGCCCAGGCAGCAGGATCGAATCTGGGAAAGTGACAATCCCCTCTCCCCGAACCTCGACCACTGACTGTTGGCCTCTGACCATATTGTTGGAGAAGCTGAACTAGCCCAAGCCAACACATTCAGCCTGGCTAGAGAGAGGGGCCTAGTGAAGGTAAATAGAAAGCCTAGAAACTCAGTTCTACCAGCCCCTGGGCACCCCAGGTGTCTGACCTTTTCCCTTATTTCTAAGAGAACCTTAAATATGACAACTTATTGACTAATTGAGGTTGAAGATGTCTTACTTCTCATAGGAGCATTTATGTTATCAGTGGGGAATCGGTCAAATCCAAAGGAATGAATATCTCTAATGGTGTATTGTTGTTTAGTCATTTCAATCATGTTCCACTCTTTGTGACCCCATTTGGGGTTTTCTTGGCAACGATACTGGAGTGGTTTGTGATTTCCTTCTCCAGATCATCTAACGAATGAGGAAACTGAGGCAAACAAGGTTTGGTGACTTGGCCAGGGTCATACAAATAGTGTCTGAGGCCAGATTTGAATTCATAAAGCTTCTGGATTCCAAACCCAGTGCTCTATCATGGTGCATCATCAGGCACTATTACTAGTGGGTAGGAGAGATAATTTTAGTGAGCTTTGGCTTTAAGCTTCTCCTCTTCCCCTCCCCACTCAGATTTTTTAATGGGAGTGGGGTATATCCACAGAAGGGAGCCTGGAAAAAGGCATAATAACAACAAGCCTTCTAACAATAGCCCTCTGGCATGAGTATGAATAAACACCCTCAACCCTTCTGAGGAATCTGGAGAGGAAGAAACAGGCCACTTCTTGAGTGGTCCCTTAGGACAATACAGCCTGATCCAGGGTTCCAGTTGCTTCCTTAATGAACTCTGGGACTGGCTAATAAAATGGAGCTGTGGAGGAACGGGCTAGACTGCCAGCACTCAAGCCCAGGCCTTGTCCTCAGCATTCTTAGCTCCCAATTGTCCTTGGGGAGCTTGTGTTATTTCCTAAGGAAAGAAGCATGATTAATGCAGAAATGGAGAGTCTGTTTTTATTGAGAGTCATGTGAAAAAAGAAAAAGCCAGTCTTGGGGCCATAGGCAAATGAAAAGCCACTTAAAGTTTTGTCTTTTCTCATTAATGCATGGATAGTTAGAACCTTTTCTGCATCAAAACAAACCGCAAACAGCCTGGTGAAGCCTGCAAAGCCTTTTACAGAGTGTTTCTAAATGCATGCATAGGATTACCAAGGAAAACAATTGGATGGAAATACAAGTATTTTATGTTTTTAGAAGTTAATAGATCCTTGGTGAAGAACCTCTGCTTTAGAGAGAGGTTTTCATTCTGGAGGACAATCTGGAACTATGCCCAAAGGGCTAGAAATCATTGCATACCTTTTGACCCAGTAATACCACTTTTGGGGTTGTATCCCAAAGAGATCATAGAAGTGGGAAAAGGACCTATGTGTACAAAAATATTTATTGCAGCTCTCTTTGTGGTGGCAAAAAACTGGAAACTTAGGGGATGCCCATCAATTGGGGAATGGGGGCTGAACAAGTTATGGTATATGAATGTGATGGAATACTATTGTGCTATAAGAAATGGGAAGGAGATGGACTTCATAATTACCTGGAGAGGCTTAACTGATGTTAAGTGAGAAGAGCAGAACCAGGAAAAATTTGTACACAGTCACAGATACATCATACGTGTGATAACCAACCTTGATAAACT
>CM053593.1:375577093-375629679 GCA_028646575.1 Pseudocheirus occidentalis
AACCAGACTATTGTACAATGTGAAAGTGTTTGCAGATCCCATACATGATTGTACGCTACCATGGGGGGGGGAGAGGGAGAAGGGATAGGAGAAAATCTGAAACTCAAGTGATTCTGTAACTGAATCTCATAAACTAAAAGTAAATAAACAAGTCAATAAATTTTTTAAAAAGAGAGAGGTTTTTTTTATTTTTAACTTTTAAAATTGAGAGAAAGGGGCATCAGGCTTTCCCAGGAAATAAATGAATGAATGAATGAAAAGCATCATTAAGCCCTACTGTGTGCCAGACCACGTTCTAGGTTCTGGGGACAAAAACCAAGCTGGTACCTGCCCTCGAGGAGCTTCCATCCTCACAGAAGGCACCCCAAGATGACTGGGGATGCTGGGTTCAGGGGTGTCAGAGGGACAGCACACAGAGATGTTAGGCAATTGTTTGACATGCCATTTACTGAATTAGCACAGAGAGTAAGGGTCTTGCCCAATGGCACATAAGGTGGCAGTTACCATAATAGGGCTTTGAACCCAGACTCTCTGACTCTAAAGCAGGAGCTGTCCATTGTACCAAGATTGGTTATTACTCCAGCTATGAAGTTGCCCAACTCCTCAAATGATGTATCTTCCCTTATCTGAGTAGTCCAGTTGTGTGAGACTCTTCATGACCCCATTTGGGGTTTTCTTGGCAAAGACACTGGAGTGGTTTACCACTTCCTTCTTCAGCTCATGCTACAGATGAGGAAACTGAGGCCAATAGGGTGAAGTGACTTGCCCAGGGTCACATAGCTACCTAGTAAGTATCTGAGGCCAGATGTGAACTTAGGTCCTCCTTCCTCCAGACCTGCCGCTTTAGCCACTGCACCACCCCACCACCCCTTGTTTGAGTTAGAATCCATCCAATAAAGGCTGTTTGCTTCTTACACCCTCATCTTTTCGCTTCTTCTGTGAAAGTCTCCACAGCCCCCAAGCACTTAGCCAGTAAATATTCCTCTTTCTGGACAATTACAATGACTTATAATGAGGAGAGGCTGGGCTCAGAGTAAGGTGATCAGGAGTCTGGTCTTGTGGTTGGCACTCACCAGTTGCATGACCTTGAGGAAGTCACTGCCAGCATCAAGTTCCTACTCTGTAAAATAAGAAGCCAAAAGAGCCCTCCCACTTCCACGAGTTCTATGTCCCACAATGAAGGGATAGTAACAATATGGATGGATGGCTCTCACAGAGGGCATTTTACATGGTCATTAGATTTCACAACAACCCAGCCAGGTCAGTTCTATCATTAACCCCATTTTACAGGTGAAAAGACTTAGGTCAAGAGAAGTTAGGAGATTGCCTGAGGTTCTCAAGGACTGGCCTTTTCCCCTCCCAGTCCCACTCTAACCACTTGGCCCCTCTGGTGTAAGCAGTGGTGACTAGGTCACAAATGGAAAGCTAGAGGAAGACTTTCCTTCTAGGTTACTTGGAAGGATTTAGTCCAGGAATCATCAGGAAGAGGTCCAGCTGTAGATCTTCACCTTTGACCTTAGTCTCTGATTCTGAGAAGCTGCTGGTACAGTAAGCACCCTTAAATACAAAAGAGGGCAGCTAGGTGGTGCAGCTGGTAGAGCATCAGTCCTGGAGTCAGGAGGACCTGAGTTCAAAGATGACCTCAGACACTTGCTAATTGGGTGACCCTGGGCAAGACCCTTCACCTTGTTTGCCTCAGTTTCTTTATCTGTAAAGTGAGCTGGAGGAGGAAATGGCAAACCACTCAGATATCTCTGCCAAGAAAACCCCAAAGGGGGTCATGAAAAGTCAGACACAGCTGAACAACCACCACACAGACTGAGAGCTGGAAGAAGAACCTCAGAAGTCCCCGTAGCCTGACAAACCCCATTTCACAGATGAGGAAACTGAGGCAAGGTCACAGGGAAATGTCCAAGAGCTAGACACATTCCAGACACTGTTAGCCCAAACCTTTCTGGAAAGGAGTTGAGGGTGGGGACATCCATTTCTCTTTGATCCTCTTCTATCCTCATCCTATACTTCTTCCTGTTGCCCAGCTTAGGTCCCACCTCTCTGGGGGGCACTCTTCCCATTTGTTAGAGAAGTTGTTCCATTGCTGGGATCCCTGGGATAGTACCAGGGGCTTCTCCTTCCCAGCCCTCCTCATGCACACAAGGAGCCTATTGTGTGTAGCAGTAAGGGGAGCCAGGGAGAGGGGAGGAGCAGGAAGGAGGTAGCAGAGCCCCCAGAACCCCTGAAGCAGGTTCCTGGAATTTGGGTGGAGCATCCCTGACCAGAAAACACTTCTCCCTGATTCCCCCAGGAATCAGCCAGGTCCAGGTGCCAGGTCTTGGGAGGGCTGGCCAGTGGCCCGGACAGGAATCATCTACTTTCCTATTCTTGTACCTCTGTCTCATACACGACATGAGGGCTGGGATATCAGATTTGGCAACCACAGTCCGCCACCCAGCCTTTACTGAGTGTTTACTGAGATATTAAGCCCTGGGCAAAACCAGAAGCCTTTGAGCCTTGGCTAATAAATGATGTCACACACACACAATCTCTCTGAGACTCATTCTCCTTATCTATAAATGGAGATGGTCATTTAGAGCTGAAGGGGACCGAGTCAAACCTTCCCATGGTATGGCTGAGGAAACTAGAACCGAAGGAAGCCCCTTGCCCAAGATTGCCTAGCTGCTGCCGCTGTCCAGTCATTCCAGTCATCTCCAACTCTCTGTGACCCCATGTGAGGTTTTCTTGGCAGAGATACTGGGGCGCTTTGCCATTTCCTTCCCAAGCTCATTTTATAGATGGGGAAACCGAGGCAAAAAGAGTTAAGAGACTTGCCCAGGTAGTGTCTGAGGCCAGATTTGAACTCAGGAGGATGAGTCTTCTTGACTCCAGGCCCAGCACTGAGTCAACCAGAAGCCACAAGTCAGTAAGTGCCTAAGGCAAGATTTGAACTCAGGTCTTCCTGTTACCAATCCCTCTTAAGTAGACAGAGCTGGGATTCCAGTCCAGGTCCCATATCTTCAAGTTCACTGCCCAGTACTGCCTTCCACAGTCGTGAGACTCAAATGAGATACCATCTGTGGGTATTTACTATTACTGTCTCTCCAAGGGAGGCCAGATTCTGACAAATGAAGGGAAGAACACAGATGGTTGCTGGACCTTTAGGGATGGGTAGTTTTTACAGAGAGGAGAAGGGAGGCATTACAAGGCCCAGGGTAATAGCATAGGCCAAGAAAACCCCAAATGAGCTCAAGAAGAGTCAGATACAACCAAAAACACCCCAGCTGAACAACCACAGACAGTCTGGGCAAAGATTCAGAAGCAGGGACACCAATGGCATTGGAAAAACCAGCAGACCAAAGCAGAGGGGACCTGTAGGAGATTAGTCTGGGAAGGCAGATCCCAGTCAAATCATGGAGGGCCTTGAACAGCAAGCTGAGATTTGTGGATTTTATTTTTCAGTACTAATGAACAAAGGATAATTCTTGAGTAAGGTGGGGAAGGCTACTTTGTAAGGCTTTCCCTGGGTATATAGGATGAGAGGGACCAATGAGGAATGGCTTTCCCAAAGGGAGGCCATGGGAGGACCCTGGGCCCCTGCCTACTCCCTCCATTGACGATCCTGCTTCCCCTCCTCCATGAACCTCCTGGTGGCCCTTTGAATTAAATTTTCTTTAAGAGTAACTTGGTCAGGATCTAAGACAACTCCAAAAGACTCATGATGGAAAATGCTGTCCCCATCCAGAAAAAGAACTATGGAGTCTGAATGCAGATCCAAGCAGATTATTTGCTCTCTTTTTTCCTTTTTTTTGTTTGGTTTCTTCTTTTTCATGGTTCTTCCCATTGGTTCTAATTCTTCTTTACAACACGACTAATGTGAAAATATGTTTAATGTAAATGTAGGTGAAGAGCTTATATCAGATAGCATGCTGTCTTAAAGAGGCTAGAGGGAAAGGGGGGGGTAAATTTAGAACTCAAAATCTTATGGAAATGAATGTTGAAAACTAAAAATAAATTAATTTTATAAAATAGTAACTTGGTCAATTGCTTACCATTTTAGGAAGAGGGGAGGGGAAGGAGGGAGGGAGAAAAATTTAAACTAAAAGTCTTGTAGAAATGAATCCCAAGAATTGTCTTTACATATAATTGGGGAAAAATATTACTTAAAAAAGAGTAACTTGGTTGAAGAGTGACTGAATTTCTGAGCTGGAAACAACCCATCCTGTATAACTCAAACCTGGAAAAGGGTCATTTTTATAGCCCACCCAACTCATGGTCCTCCAGCCCCTGCCTTTTTGGGTAGCTCTCCCCACTGGGGGGTAGCTCTCATTGTCAGGACAGGAAAAAGGTGGAAGCGTATTTCAAACCTCATTTATAGTAAAACTGAAAATATTAAAGAAATAATATTTTTTTCTTTAAAGCCTTTTCCAGACTCTTGGGAAAAGCCCCTTGGAAAGGTGGGCAATACTAAATTTAACTCTTCTTTACATTGCCTCCTCACCCACCTTGAAACTACTGGCTGGAACTAGGACTCACCCTTCTCCTCTGAGAAAGGATTAAGATACCCAAGAAAGGGAGGAAGACCCTGGCTTCAACTCCTGGAGTCACCAGAGTGGTCTGAAAGGAATGAGATTATGAACCCAGATTGGATTTTTAACACATCTTTTCCCTGTTCAAGATTTCCATAAATGTTATCCAGAATCATCTTGGGGAGAAAGTAATGTCAGAAGTCAGGGGAACTATACCAGTTTAGACACCTCTCTCTCCTTTTCTCTCTCTTTCCTCTCTTCTCTGTCTCTGTCTCTCTTTGTCTCTGTTTCTTTCTATTTCTGTCTCTTTCCTCTCCATCTCTCTGATTTTCTCTCTCTCTCTCTCTCTCTCTCTCTCTCTCTCTCTCTCTCTCTCTCTCTGACTCTCTCTCTCTGTTCCTCTCTCTGTCCCTCTGTCTGTCTGTCTGTCTGTCTGTCTCTCTCCTCCCTCTCTGTCTCTGTCTCTCTCCTCTCTCTGCCTTTCTGTCTCTCTGTCTGACTGACTTTAGTGGAGTGGGGTTTTTTTTATAATTCTCCTTTTCCATCCAGGTCTAGAAACCAACTTCTAACTCACTGACCCACAAAAAAAGTCAATCATGGACATCAATCTATGTTGGAACAGAGCTTGTAGGTAAGTAACAACTAGTCCAGTACCTTCGTTTTATAGATGAAGAGACTGAGGTCAACAGAGCTCGCCAGCATCAGCTGGACTGAGGCCCCGCTCCATCCATGGCACCATTTAACTGCCCCAATAAAATGCTCCGCTGAGCTGTTGTTTAAGAATGGAGAACATGAAACTTTATTCAATAAAGATAAGCAAAGTACAATAAACAACAGGCCTTTGCTGAGTATTTCAGCTCTACAGCATGGCTGGTGCCGTAGGGAGGATGGAGAGAAATGCAGCCTTGGCTCAATAAATATTTATTGAATTGAATCCAGATTTTTCCACCAGCTCATCTTCCACCCTTTGGAAGCTTCCCTTTCAAGATGCCCAGAGTAGTCCCTGGGTGACCAGAAAAACATGCACCAAATGCCAGAAGAAATCAGCCTTGGGGCCAAATGTTACCCATCCTCTACTTTAATGGTTCTTATGCCCATGGGAAGTAGGATGGTGTGTTGATGAAAGAGGATGAGGAAGACACATGGGGAGCTCTTGGGGGCTCCCAAGGGGAGAGGAGGGTGGCTTCCGCCCCATACTCCCTGGAAAGTTGGAAGGAAGAGAAAGGACAAAACACTTAACTCTATTTATTTAGAGGATGATTAATTTCACGGAAATGGAAGACTCTGGTTTGGGGCACAGACTCAAGGCTGAGGTCTGCTGTCACGTTGGAGCTCCGGGGCAGGGCTGTGTCCTTCATTCTAGAGACTCTAAGTGGAAGAAGGCCCTGGTCTCATTCGTGGATGGAAGAGGAAGGAGGGACTGAGAGGAGGCTTTCTCTGCTGGGAGCCCTTGAGTAGGTGGAGCAAGAGAATCAGAACTCTGAGGGTCCAGGGATTTTAGAGGATCATAAACTGAGAGGGAAGGGACCTCTCTAGCCATCTAGACCACTTCTCTAATGTTACAGTTGAGGAAACTGAGGCCCAGAAAGGGAAAGAAGACTGAAGAAGGTCTGGGAAGCTGAGGAAATCCACCCCACAGCCTCACCACAACACCTCCCTCCCATCCTCCACTTTTCCTTCTGGACACAACCAATGAGTAGTAGAGGGAAAGATTTGAACCCAGAACCTCTGACTCCAGATCCAGCATTCTTTCTACTAAACAAACACACTGCCCTATCTAAACTTCTACCCAATTTAACAAACACTTATTATGTGCTTGTTGTTTTTTTGTGGCTTGATTTCCTAGGAATCAGATTGATTTGCTCAGGGCTCTGGGGAGGGAGCCCTGAACTAGACTTTGAACTTCCCTAGCCTCCTAAACAGCAGCTAGGTGGCTCAGTGGATACAGCACTGGGCCTGGAGTCAGAAAGACCTGAGTGAAATCTGGCACCAAGCAAGTCCTAGCTGTGTGGGCCAGTCAGTCCACCTTTGTCTGTCTCAATTTCCTCATCTGTAAAATGAAATGGAGAAGGAAATGGCAAACCACTCTAGTATCTATCCACCAGGAAAACCCCACAGACAGAACTGGTGTGTTACTGTCCACAAAGAGTCAGACACCACTGAGCAACAACCAAGCCTCCTTGACCCAATGACCATTCTGGTTCTTTCTCTCTTCTCTGTCTTACTTTTCCTTATAGGTCCTTCTTGTCCTAGAGCAATGGTTCTCAACCTTCCTAATGCAGTGACCCTTTAATACTCATACATGGGCGTATCTGCATGTGAGCAGACCTGCCTGGAGGCAGATAGAGGAGCAGTGTCTTGGTTCCTAAGACCATCAGAAATATGTATTTTCTGATGGTCTTAGGCAACCTATATGATCCCTGTGAAAGGGTCGTTCAACCCCCAAAGGGGTCGGAACCATAGGTTGAGAACTGTTGTACTAGAGGGAGATAAGCATCTATTGGCCTGATTCCCACCAAGGTATTGGGGGCTTACTATGTGAACCCCACCAGGTGAGAAGGGAAACATGGCATTTTTTAAAAAGAAGCTAGGAGAGAAGAGAGGTGTCTCCAAGGAAATGATTCTCTAACTGAGGCACCATAGTGCAGGGTAAAGAACAAGGGTCCTGGAACTGCATGACCTGGGTTCCAATGCCACCTTTGACATTTACTATCTGTGGGACCTCAGGAAAGTCACTGAGATGGGGCGTAGTTGGCGCACCAGCCCTGGAGTCAGGAGGACCTGAGTTCAAATCCGGCCAGAGACACTTAACATTTACTAGCCGTGTGACCTTGGGCAAGTCACTTAACCTCAGTTGCCCCTTCGAAAAGCAAAAAGAGAAAAGAAAAGAAAGTTGCTGAGACCTCCTTGAGCCTCAGTTTCCTCATCTGTAGAAGGAGGGGATCAGACCATACATACACACACACACACACACACACACACATATTTTTCTGCTCTTCTAGGGAATGGAGAAAAGAAAGGAAGAAGTATTAATGATCTACTATGTCTCAGGCACTGGGCTAAGTGCTTTATGAATATCATCCCCTCTAATCCTCAAAACAACCTTGGGAAGTGTAGGTGCTATTACTACCCCTACTTTGCAATTGAGGAAACTGAAGCAGACATTAAGTGACTTGCCCAGGGACACACAGCTAGTGAGTGTCTGAGGCTGGATTTGAACTCAGGTCTTCCTGACCCCATATCCAGCTCTCCATTCACTGCCTCTGAGGTTTCTTCTGGTTCTAGATGTATGATCCTGTAATCCTTAATTATCTACTCCCTTTGGGCCTCAGTTTTCTCAGCTATAAAATGGGGATAATAACAGCACCAACCTCCCAGTGTTGTTGTGAGAATCAAATGAGTTGACATTTGTAAAGGGCTTATAAGCACTGGCTTTTATCTTCATTATTGTTGTGATTAAGATTTTGATTGCAAAGGCTGGCTCTCTGGAAGGGACAGAGGAAAGAGCATAGGGGGAATCTAGGCAATGTAATGACAAAAACTATCAATAAAAATGTTTTTCAAAAGAAGAAACAAGATTCTTACATTGAGCTGAAATCAGCCTTTCTGTGACTTCCTCCTAAATCTGTCCCCTGGAGCCAGCTAGAATGTCTTCTGTCATTCCTCTTCCTTATGGTCCCTCTTCGAACACTGGAAGACAGCTGCCATGCCCTTCCCCAAGTCTTCTCTAGGCTAAACATCAGTCTCCCCCCCAACCCCCCCACTCGACCTCTGCCTCCAGTTCCTTCAATTGATCTTTTTTTTTTGGACAAGGTTTTTGCTAGCCACCTCAGGCATCTTTCTGTGGATATACTTAAGGACATCCCTCTTAAAATATATTGTCCAGAACCAAACACAATATTCTCCATGTGATGTGATCCAGGCAATCCCTTGATCTACACATGTCTCATAGCAGCCTTGGTGGTGTTGTCTCATATTAAGAGCTTTTCCCCCATGAGCCTCTATTGAGGCAAAGGTCTCTCCTATTCTTAATGATTCATTCTTTTTTTTTTAACCAAAGTCAGAACTTTCCATTGATTTTTATTAGATTTCATCTTGTTAGTTTCACCCATCTTAAGGTGAAACTTAAGCCATCTTAAGGCTTAAGCCTAGCAGGATATTATTATGGAAGCAGTGAGATATGGCAGGAATGGCTTTGGGCTGAGTCAGGAGTTCACATCACAGCTTTGTATCCAAAATTTCCTAGCTCTATGATCTTGGATGAGACATTTCCCCTCTCTCAGACTCAGTTTCCTCATTTGTAAAAGAGGTGTCGTAATATTTGACTCGCCTACCTCACAGAGTTATTGTAGACAAAGAGCACTTGAAAGAACTGGGAATATGGAAGCTATTATGATTTTTAAATCTTGTTTTCGTTATCCTATGTATAAACTAGAGCTCTCAATTTCCTGTCATCTACAATAGATAAGCACACTATCATTTTCTTTTTTTTTTTCTTTACTTTTTGGAAGGCAGTTGGGGTTAAGTGACTTGCCCAAGGTCATACAGCTAGTTTTTGTGTTAAGTGTCTGAGGCCGGATTTGAACTCAGGTAGTCCTGACTCCAGGGCCGGTGCTCAATTCACTGTGCCACCTAGCCGCCCCTACACTATCATTTTCAAGGAAGCCCCTCCTAGAGTCTGCTCTATGGAGGCTGCTCCCCCAGTACTGCCCTCCCCAAGCTGCTGAACTCTCCTCAGGAGGCCAAGTCACTTCCTTGCGCAGTGGTCAGGTGCTCTGTTTTCCCTTCATCCCAGTGAAAAGATATGATGAAGGTTTTCAGTATCTTTCTATTGTCCTGGTAGCCTCTGGCTGAGGATTACTAAATAAGTCAAAGGAGATAACCCTGAAGGCCCAGGACAGATGGGAGCAAAGAAAAAAAGAGCAAGATGACAGGGAATTCAGAGGGGAAAGTGAAAAGACCTGGAGGGGAAGGAGTAGGGGTGGGTGGTGGAGGAGGGATGGTGTTCTCAGTAAATATTTACCAGAGAAGGAAGCATCTGGTTGTGTAGGTGGAGATAAGAAACTGGTTAATCATTACTAGGAACTACTCCTAGAAGCTTTCTATGGGGTCACTGGGAGCTGATGCTCACAGAAGTGGTTCAGCCGAGGATGAATTAAGCACAAACTCTCAGCAGCCTCTTTCAATGCTAAGAGGGAAATGAGGGACTCTGGAAGGATACTGCAGGTCCTTTGGGGAAAGATGGAATCCTGGACTGGCATCTAGCCTCCTTAGAACAGCTCATAGGGTTGAGGAGGGTGGGAGCTCCAAACATGACTGTCAAGAGTGTGTTGAGTCGAGTTGAATTGAGTTGAATTATCAACACTAAACAGGAAAAGAATCAGGACTGTAGATATGTAGATAAAAGGGTTAATCTTGCTTAAGAAGAACAGCTTAGAGCATCAATTCTACAGAATTTATTAACCTGACTGGAAATCTAAAAATCTGAGGATGAGAGTATGGTAGAGACTATTTGGATGAGAAACAGACGATATTATGGTGAGAGTATACACAGATCACCAGGACAGCTGGAGGAAATGGATGATGAGTTTGTGATACATCACAGAGCTGCCATGGAAGTGGGTAGAGTTGTGATAGTAGACTTCATGTCTTTGAAATATAGATGGGTCTTTCTCTGCTAAAAGAAGAGCAGCTGATAAATTCTTGACTTTCCATGTAGGTAATTTCATCTTTCAGAAGATGAAATACAACATGGCTATTCTGGACTTGATTATGACCAATAAAAAGGAACCGTCTGGGAAAGTAGACATGAGTGAACCTTGAGAAAATGACCATGACATCTTTTTTTTTTTTTTTGCTTTTTTTTTGGAGGGCAATTGGGGTTAAGCGACTTGCCCAAGGTCACACGGCTGGTTTTTGTGTTAAGTGTTTGAGGCCGGATTTGAACTCAGGTCCTCTTGACTCCAGGGCCAGTGCTCTACTCACTGCGCCACCTAGCCGCCCCAGACCATGACATCTTAATGTACATTAAAACTAGGGAGAGGCATGTGGGTCATAATTTGATGTATGCCTTAACTTTAGAGAAAACCAGTTACAGAGTTCAAAGTTAAGACAGGTAGGACCCTATGGTTTAAAACTTCAAAGGGGAATTGCCCTCAAAAGGATCATCAATTTAGAGCTGGACTGGACCTTAGAGGCTATCAAGTCTGATCTCTCATTTGACAGATAAGTAAACTGAGGCTCCAAGACATTAAGTGATTTGCCCAAGGTCATATATGCAAGGAATAGCAAAGCTGGTTTTCAAGTCCTGGCTCTGACTCCAGTTCCAGCATGCCTTCCACTATCCTGAGGAGGCACCAAAGGGTGACATACTGATGAAGGATCTGGGTTGATTATGAAAAGGAAGACGAAGAGGTGTCAGAAAGAGATTGATATGGTTAGGCAGAACCAGGGAACTTGGGTGTTTCCAAAAATTCATGTGTGATGAGAACAAGCATTCACATTCACACTTTAGCAGAGAAAAAGAAAAAGGAACAAATGAAATTAAACTAGAAGCCATTCTCAGTGTTTACCTGTGTCCATAAGCTGGTTTTGTTTGTGGTTTAGCTTTTATAAAGGAAGATTTACTTGAAAATGTATAATCACAAATATGCACATTTACTTCCCTAGGAGCAGGAGTCATAATCTTTCTCCCTCCTTATACCACCTAAAGTTTTATTCCCAAACAACAGTATATTTTGACATTTTAAAAATGCATTTTCTGTGTATTTTATATGAATTTGTAGCTGTTATTAGTGTCTCTGTTATGCCTGCTCTGCCCCCTCTCTCCCCCACAATTTACACAGTGGGTCTTCCCCATTTTCCAGGCACTCTATGGGTCACCTGCCAGAGGCTTCCAAGAATTTACTGACTTTTTTTGTAGTCAAAGAACACAATTTCTTCAAAGTCATAGCACTGAATAAAATAGCATGACAAGAAAAGTAGCACAAGGCATTTCCCCCCATTAACCCAGGGTAACCTTGCCCACAAATGTATGCTCTTGATCAGTGAGAAGAGGTGACATTCCTAAGTAATTAGGCATGGAACAGTTCACAAGGGGACCAAATATAGCCATTGCACATGTAATGGAAGAGCATATACACAAGGAACATATGGAAGAAAGGAAGGAAAAAAGGTAGGAAAGATGGGAGGAAGGAAGGAAAAAAGGAAGAAAGGAAGGAAAGTGGGAGAAAGGAAAGGAGGAAGGGAAGAAGAAAGGAAGGAAGGAAAAAAGGAAGGAAAGTGGGGGGAAGGAAAAGAGGAAGGGAAAAAGGAAGAAACTTATGCAGTAATTCTTTGGTATTTTGATTGATATAGCACTGAAGAAACAAATTAATTTAGGTAGTATTTTTATTATATAGATTCAGCCTACTCAGGAACAATTAATATTTGTCCTATTATTTAGATTTGTCTTTATTTGTGTAAAGAATGTCTTGCAGTGTGCTCTTGTAGTTCCTGTGTCTTGGCTAGAGGATGATCTTTTAAAAAACTTCCAGGAACTCTGGCTGTGGATGCTGCCTCTCCCCTCCCTCCCCAACTCCAAGTCTTTCAGTCATAAAGTAGCAGACAGAGTAATGGTCTTGGAGCCAGGAAGACCTGGATTCAAGTGTCACCCCTGACCCATACTGTCAATGTGACCCTGAAAAAATGATTTAAGTTCTCAGGGCTCAAGTAAACTCTCTAGAACTAGAAGTGGCCTTATAGTCTCAGGTCAGAGGGAGTTTTCTCACAACTTTCTCTAAACCAACGTAGTCACAGGTCTGGTCCCTCTCTCTTTCACTCCTTTGCCGATGAGGGGAGAGGCTCTAGAAAGAAGGCAGAAGCCAGAGAGAACCAGGTCATTCCCCACCAGCCCCACCCTTGGCTTGGGAGAGGGGGGGTTGCTTCTGGTGAATTATTTTGACTTGGAAACGAGAAATAAAGTTATCTGATTAACCATGGGATAAGGCCTACATTGAGGTGCTGTGTGTGGGAAGTAGCCGTAAGGTGCACACTATCAGGATGAATTGGCTGATAGTGAAGTTTGAGACTGGAAGAATGGACTAATGAGCTTGAACCAAAAAGAGCCCCCCCCCTCCCATTTAACTCAGGTTATACTGAAGGGAAGAAACCCTTCTAGTCTGGCAGAGGGGTTCCTCTGGGAGGAGGGGATCAGGAAGACTAAGCCCTTAGTCTTTGGGGAACTATGGGTCCCCTTAGGGAAGTTTCTGCAAATAGGTACTTAGCAAATTTTCTGTAGACTTTGTCTTCATCCTTGCATCTAGTATTAGAACATAAGCTGCAATTATTTTCATGTTGATCTTTTTTGTAAATACAGATTTTTATTATTATATTGTGTTTTTATAACATTATTTGTAGTTGTTCATTCATTTCAGTTGTGTCCATTTCTTTGAGACCCCATTTAGGGTTTTCTTGGCAAAGATACTGTAGTGGTTTGCCATTTCCTTCTCCAGCTCACTTTATATATGAGGAAACAAACAGGGTCAAGTAATTTGCCCAGGATCATATAGCTATTAAGTGTCTGATGTCAGATTTGAACTTAGGTCTTCTTGCTAATATTTTATTTTATTTAAAATTTTTCCATCTGTATTCATGAGGAAGATAGGACCATAATTTTCTTTCTCTGTTTTGTCTCTTCCTAATTTAGGCATCAGTGCCATATTTGTGTCATAAAAAGAATTTGGTAGGACTCCTTCTTCACCAGTTTCCCCAAGTAGTTTGTAGAGTATTGGGATCAATTGATCTTTAATTGTTTGATAGAATTCACTAGTAAATCCATCTGGCCCTAGGGATTTTTTCCTCAGGAGCTCACTGATGGCATGTTCAATTTCTTTTTCTGAGATGGGCTTCAGTTAATCTAGGCAATTTATAGTTTTGTAAATATTCATCCATTTCACTAAGATTGTCTAACTCAGGTTTTCTTGACTCTAGACCCAGCATTATTCACTGTGCCACCCAGTCACCCCTAATATATTATTTATTATATGTTATTATTTTTGTGCTGAACACTAGAATGTGAGCTGACCAAATATTCTATGAGATAAGATCTCTTTCGGCTTTTAGATGCATGATAAAGCCAGGCCCAGTGCCTCCTTTCTTTGCCTTTCCAAGGAGACCAAGTGAGCCCTGTTTCCACTGAGCCGCAACTTCCTTTTTTTCTTCATTTAGAGTCAGAGTATCCAGGCTGACTTGATTCGATATTATATCCAGTTGTTGGTCATTGGACAAAGATCTCTCATTTAGTGCGCCGATGACCATTAATGTTCATAGATAGCTTGCACTTTATATAATTCTTTCATCCCTCGGCCCCCTTTTCCATTCCTCTGAGTCTAACCCCACCACTACATAAGAGGGAAGGGACCATGTAGAAATTAATGCCTTTTGCTATTTTTATTTGCTTTGGGGGGGTATCTGTGGCTACAGGATTCATCCCCAAGTAGCCAGTCTACTGGTGATGAACTTCTCTGTACCTAGGCAGACTGGTTCTCTGGAAAAAGACACAATTTGCTTAATAAATAGAACCTGGAGAGTCTGATGAAGACACACCTTTAGCTTCCTGAATTCTTCTACCAATGTAGGTCGGCACTTTCACTACAACTTAGAGTATTGGAGAGCAGAAGTGACAAGCATGAAGCCACCACAATGCTTCCCACAATACTTCCCAATGGGGTCCTGATCGCGTTAAAGTGTAACTGGGAAATTAGTTAACAAAATAAGAATACAATAGAACACAGCTAATGCTAATGTGTGGTTTTCTGAGTCAAAATTCAGGAGCAGAGATCCCTATGTGTGGCTCTCTTTCTATTTGAATTTCACACCACTTCAAACATTGAGAAATGACCTATTCAGGGTGACACAACCATTAAGTTTATCCGGAGGCAGATTTCCAAAATGATGAGCCAATGGACAGCTTGTCTTAGCCCTAGAGAACCTGGGGTACCTGAATGCTATCTTGAGGCACCGGAGAAGGAAATACTTCGCATCATTTTTGGATTTGTGTATTCTCTTTTTTCCTTGTTAACAAACTTTAGAGGTCTAGTGGTCTGGAGTTTGTAGAGGTGCCTATGGAGGCGGGGGTCCTGCTACTGTGAAGTATAAGGGAATTTTAAAAATGACTTTGAAGTCAGAGGACCTGAGTTCAAATCCCACCTTGATATGGACAAGTCATTTCATTTCTGTTCTTTAGACTTTTCAT
This sequence comes from Pseudocheirus occidentalis, assembly GCA_028646575.1. Classification (NCBI taxonomy): domain Eukaryota; kingdom Metazoa; phylum Chordata; class Mammalia; order Diprotodontia; family Pseudocheiridae; genus Pseudocheirus; species Pseudocheirus occidentalis. The sequence continues at coordinate 375,591,848 of CM053593.1, forward strand.
CTCTAAAATAAGAAGATTGGGTAAAATGACCTCAAAGGGAATTCTATAATCCATCCTAAGGGAAAGAGGGGAATGTGTATTAGACCAGAGAACATGGAGACTATGGGGAGAAGTGATTAAGATGATTAAGGCTCAGGTGTGATACATTTGTGAACCCAAGGAACCAACTTGGGTTTAGGGACCAAAATGCTCCAAGAGACTTAAATTGAGTTTCAAAGATGAGAAAAAATCTAGGCAGAGGTTGAAAAGTAAGGGGGCAGGGCACTGAAGGAAGATCCTCAGTACTGACTCCCAGAGGAACTGGTGTTTCAGAAACTGATAGTCAATGAAGCCTCAGATGTAGGGCTGAGGTCTGTTAGCCTTTGCAGAAAGTTACTAAGTATATTACTGAAAGTAATGAGACGCTTCCTTCAGTCTTCATCCACCAAACATCTCTATATAACTAACAACATAATCCCTGCCTTCAGGGAGCTTATACTTAGGAAGGTCAATTAGAAACCTGGTTGTGATGTGCTGCTAAAAGGACTAAGATTATTGGGTCTCTCAGAATTCTTTCAAAAAACGGCAGTCGCTGTTTTGCTAAAACAGGATGAGGTTAAAATAGTCTCTTTACCAATATCTTTCAAATCCCTTTTCTGTTTGAGGAAGTAAATCCCTGGGTAGATTTACACCAGCCACCCAGTGTGATAAACACCAAAGAACCAAAATGGGTTTCTGACCATAAGTTGGGTGACAGTTAAACTGAGTTTAAGTTTAAGGGGGGGACGGGATTTTTCTCAAATTCTGCCGTGCATTTAGTAGAAGGCAAAGCAATTAGCCAAGAATCTTGACTGAGAGAGTTGAATGAATGAAAATAATTTATTAAGTACTTTGAATGAATGAAATTATTTATTAAGAACTTTGAAGGAATGAATAAAAAGCATTTGTTCCAAGCACTGAACTAAGAGCTGAGACTACAATCATAAATGTAAAAACAGTCCCTTTCCTCAAGTATCTTGCATTTTAATAAGAAATACAACATGTATGGGGTGTGGAAGGGATGGCCAGGGAAGGAAATTTATGGATTGGTAAATCATAAAGATATCAAGTGGAAAAACAGAGCAGTCCATCAATACCCTCTTTACAGGTATGTTAATAATAGTAGTGATTTGACTGCAGTTACAGAAACAGGTGAAAAGAGGGAAGGAGTACAGCAAGGAAGAAAATATCCTGAGTGAAGATTAAGAAGACTAGTGGTTTGCTTGTAATTGAGCAGAGCTATGGTCTTTTCCATTGGGAGGAAATTACCAATCATAGAACCACCAGCTGATGGAGGACTAAACCATGTTTCTGAAGACAGCACCTTATCTGAAGATGATATAGCTGAGGCACAGAAGGAGGCTGAAAGAGTAGGTTGAAGGAAGAGACTGAAAAAGCATAACCTTTCCTCTGCAGGAGAGAGGCTTATTAACCACAGCACCTCCGGTGAATGGTGGAAGTAGCTAAAAGGAGGATAAAGTAGCTAAAACAGGAAGGAGGGATATGAAAGGAGTCTGTTTTAGGCTTGATGATATGCTAATGCTAGTGTCCACAAGTGAGAGAAGGAAATGCAAGGTCCGAGAATGGCTGGTAGTTGATGTGAAGGAGAATTATGTGAAAGAAGGATGGAGAGGTAAGCTGATAAAAAAGAGCTGTCACCGCAGCATCTCTAGTGGATATTGTACAGGGGTAGTAGGTGAGCCTAGAAATAGAATTGACAGGAGATTAGAGCAGAGAGCAATGCCCATCAGAGAGCAATTCCAGAAGAGAGGAGCATCAGAGATATCAGTTGCCTCCCTTTGTGTGAGACCCTACGCATATACCTACTCACATGTAGATGCCTGCAAGTTCAATGAAGGAATGTTCTATATATAATTCCATAGAGGCCCACTTTTCCTATGAGTGAGGGAGAATAAGATGAAGATTTATGTAGGTGAATTCTCTATGGTTATGTTGTGCTAGTTAATTAAATAACCCTTATTGTGACATGTTGTCATCATCTGGCTTATTGAAAAAAGAATTGATATGCTATGCTATGCTATGATGTATGATACAATACAATACAATGCAACATAATATAATATAACAGCATAGCATAACATAATATAATATAATGCAATACAATACAATATAATATAATATAACATAAAGTGATGCAATGCAACACAATGTGATACAATGCAATGTGGCACCATGTGATACATTGTAACATGATGTGACACATTGTGATACAATATGGCACATTGAGATATACCATGATACCTTTTAATACAGTGTGATATATTGTAACACAGCACATACTTTGCAATGCTGTGATGTGCTGTGATGCAATGTGACACAGTGGAGTACAATGCGATCACATACAATGTGATAATGCACTGTAATATACCATATTATGTGTGATATATATAATAATATAGATAAAAGATAAAACTGGAAATAAGATACATTATTGAATGGCTCATGAACTGTACCCTGAAGAGGATTCTGACCCACAAAATACTCAGGACCTAGGGTTGTTAACTAAGGGCCCAGAGTGAGGAAGGTCTTGCAATCTACATTACACAAATAACTATGACACAATTTGGAATATGACAAATGAGGAAAAGAAGTCAAAAAGGGATAAATAGCATTATAGTAGAGTGGAAGAAGAATCTGACATGGAATCACAAGACCCAGGTTCTGACATTTACTATGTGATCTTGGGCATATAATTTTGACTATTCTGTGACTCAATTTTTTCACCTGTAAATGGATAGTAATATTTGTATTACCTACCATACAAAGCTATTAAGACAGAAGGATTTTGTAAACCTTAATATATATTATATACATATACATATATACATACAGACATATATAAATACACACACATACACTTAGACACACATATACACTTATATTGCATATAGATGTAGATTGTATTTAATTTATCATATACAATTTTATATATTATGTGAACATAACATGTGTGAATTACTGTTCTTATGAAAGATATTTGTAGTTTAGGAGAAGGACGAGGCTTTGTGGAGAAAGTGGTGTCTTAAATTGGGTCTTTCTTGGAGGAGGACATTTGTAAATTTCATTTTTTGGAGTGGGGCATTTGTTAATTCTTTCCTTTTTTGGAGGGGTTGAGTATTGAGGGAAAAGGATTTCAACAGGAAGGAGGGATATGAAAGGAGTCTGTTTTAGGCTTGATGATATGCTAATGCTAGTGTCCACAAGTGAGAGAAGGAAATGCAAGGTCCGAGAATGGCTGGTAGTTGATGTGAAGGAGAATTATGTGAAAGAAGGATGGAGAGGTAAACTGGAACTAGACTGTAAAGAGCTTTGAATGCCAGGATAAAGAAAGGTATTTGATCTAAGACAAAATGAGTTAATGTAGACTTTTGAGCAAGAGAGTATTGTAAACAGATCTATTAATTAGGAAGATTGATGGGAGTATACAGGATGGATTGGAGAGAGGTAAGACTGAAGTCACAGAGACAAATTAGGAGACGATGAAATTGTCCAAGTGAGAGGTGATAGAATGGACATTGAGAGTGAAAGGAAGGGAATAAGTGCAAGAACCATTTTGGAAGAAGAATCTGCAGGAATTAGCAGCTGAATGGATATGAGTGGAGTGGGGTGGGGAGGAAAGAGGGGGGTGAAGAGAAAGAAAGATAGAAAGAGGGAGTAAAGGAAGAAACAGAGAGAGGAAGGAAGGAGGGAGGGAGGGAGGGAGAGTAGAGAGAGAGAGAGAGAGAGAGAGAGAGAGAGAGAGAGAAAGAGAATCACAGACCCCTAGAGTTGGAAGGAACCTCCGAGGTGATCTAGTCTGATCTACCCCTAAAGAAGAATTCCCTCAACAATAACCAACAACTGGTGATCTGGCTTTTGCTGGCAGACCTGCCTGCAGAGAGGGGAAGCCTGCCACAACCAGCTCCACTTTTGGACACTGGTTGTTAGGAAGCTTTTTCTTACATTGAGTCCATACTGGTGTCTTTGCAGCTTTTGTCTCTTTTTCTCCATTCTCTCCTCTGGGGCCAAGCTGTCCAAATCTAAGGACTCCCTGGGAAGATGGCCCTGGAGCCCCTGGAAGAGCAGACAGCTCTCCCAACCCCAGACAGCTCTGAGGACCACTGTGGTTTCTCCACCATGCTGAATGTCTTTAGTTCGTTCAACAGCCTACATCTGGCATGTTCTGTAGAGCTCTCACCATTGTGGTAGCCCTCCTCCAGATAAAAATGTCAAGGATGCTGAATAACGTCCCATCAGGCCCTTCAGGAGTAGATGCTTGGGAGGAAGCAGAAAGCATGAGGAATGGCCCTGCTAGTTGTTGGGGAGCTTCATTCAAGTGTTTGGAAGCCCTGGCCTCAGCTCCTGTGTTCCCAGGCCTAGAAGGCTTTTATTCCTCCCATTTGTTTTCTGAGATCCCTAGTTGTCACTCAGCTCAAGGGCTCCCTTCTGTAGGAGGCCTTTGCTGGTCCCACAGTAACTAGCACGTCTCTGACAAGGTTACCTTGCATGTGCTGTATATGTGTCTCTATATGTGTGTCTTCCCCAGTTAGAACGCAGGCTCTTTGAAGGTAGAGTCTGTGTTGCTTTTGTCCTTTGTGTCAGGGCTTTTTGCTGAGTCTTCTGGGGGTGGGGGTGGGGCTAGAGACTAGCTAGGGATCCTGGGAGCTGTCATCTTCCAAGCCTGGGAAGACACTGGGCAATGGTGAGAAGGAGCACAAGATTTCAGCTCAACACTCTCCCCTCAGGGTTTCAGTGCTCATTCTCCCAGAGATCCAGAGGGAATGCCACAGTCTCTAGCCAGGTCTAGGAACACTTGGGTCAGAGGCTGGCTTTGGTGATGCCCACTGCTTCCCTGGGATCCAATGACCAGTTGGGTCCTCTGAGTCCCAAAGGGCTCTGGTTAGTGTCAACAGGGATTATGTCCTGCCAAGAGAGCTGGATGCTAGCAGGAGACTGAAGTTTACAAGCTTGTAAACTTTCAAGCTAGCGGGGTCAGACTTGGCCCCAGACATTAACAATTCATCTTTAGGCAGAGGTCTCTCTGTGCCTTACTGGCCCTCCCACTGCCCTACCTCCAGGAGGCCAGGGCCCCTCCTCTCCCATCCACTCCTGCTCTTCCCAGCTACCTGCTTCTTACATAGAACCCATTGAAATGAGGAAGCCCATCTCTGCTTCAGCAACTTGTAAATGGGTTACCTCAACTGAGCCCAACAGGGCTCTCCCTGGAGCTCAAGGGCTGGCACAGAAATGATCACAAAGCAACTTCCAGAGCTGATTTCCAAGTACCTCTGCAGAATGAATCTCAAAGCATTTTTAGAACTCATCTCAAAATGTTTCCCAGAAGTCCTATCTTCCTCCAAGAGGACACCTCACCCCACATTGATCTCCCCTCTTCTTGGATCCATAATCTGCAGGGTTTTCCCCACAAAGCTTATAACTGATTCATTTCCAGTTATTTCCTATGCTTCCCTGTCCTGACTAAGAGCTCCCAAGATACTGACTATGCTTCAGATTTTCTAGCTAGGGCTCCACTCTTCACCTGTATTTGCAGCTTTCTATCTAGACTTCCAGCTTTCTTTTTTTTCTAGAGTAATTCCCCCTTTCTAGGCTACATCCTAGTTCCTACTCTGTGCTGGAAAAATTCAGTAAGGAGTCATTCATTTGTGGAAGCCTCAGAAGAGGAGCTGAAGTGGGAAAAAAGGACCTTTGGGTAGAGTTTTTACCATTTGGGGGAGTTGGGTGTCCCTTTGGCAGTAAGTCTGGGGAAGCCTAGGGATCCCTTTTCAGAAGAATGCTTTGAAATATTGAAGACAATGCTAAATATCACTTAGAGGTTAGTGAAAATAAAGATGTGGTTTTCTTTCCTATCCACTTTATGGATTTCCTGAAATCTATCCCTAGGTTAAGGAACTCTGCCCGAGAGATACTGAAGGGATCAGAGGGGAGAGAAAGAAAGAAGCAGAATGGTTGTGAATGCCTCCCTCCCTCCTTCCTCACTGACTCCCAGAAATGCTCCTTCTTAGTAGGAGAATGGTCAGGGAGTCCCAATCTCCCCCACCTCCCTGCCCCCACTCCATCTCTGTCTCTCTGTCTTTGTCTCTGTCTCTCCATCCATCTCTGTATCAGTCTCTCTTTTTATCACACATACACATGCACACACACACACATGCACACACGCACTCACTCACTCCTCCCAAACCTACAGAGAAGCACACTGAGCTCCCCCATTGCCTCTCCCTTTGTTCCCCATTTGACTTGCTCCGGTCATATAATTGGCTTGGCTTATTGTGCAGTCATGTTTGACTCTCTAGAGTGGTTTGCCATTTCCTTCTCCAGCTCATTTTACAGATGAGGAAACTAAGGCAAACAGGGTGAAGTGACTTGCCCAAGGTCATATAGCTAGTCTGAGGCTGGGTTTGGACTCAGTTCTTCCTGACTCCAGGCCCAATGAGCTTTCTTCTGTACCATTTGGTTGCCTTGGGGCTCTGAGAAGGGGCCCATAGGCTTGCCTAGACTGTCCAAGGGGTCCAGTATACCAAGAAAGGTTGAGCCCCTCATCTAGGGAGATGGAGTGGGTAGCTTCTTTAGGTAGTAAGCACTCTACCGCTGAGAATGTTCAAACTGAACAGCTGCCTGGCGGGTATTCATTAAGGGGCTTTAAGGTCCAGCTGGGCAGCCTCCCAGAGGCCAGTCACTATTCTCTTAGCTTTCCAGACACACTTCACATGACTCCTCCCAGGCAGATGCTCTGCTTCAGCCAACCCTGGCCTCAAGTCACACCCCCACCTTCCTGCATCCATGCCCTTGCTGATCTTGGTTCCTGTGGCCTGGAAGCCCTTCCCCTCCTCCCCCCAGCAAAATTGACCCAATCCTTAACATTCAGCAGAGAGTGAAGATGTGCTAAGAAGCTGCCAAGCCAGAGCCCTAGAACCAGATGTATCCTCTCCCTCCTTGGGTCCCTGTACCCATCTGAAGGAGGGTCACTGGCCTCTCTCATGGCCATTCTCCCCTTCTATTTTAGATTGCCACTGTGTTCGCCTTATCTTGGTTACTGATCAGGACCCCCAGGGAAGCCCAGAACCCAACTCATTCCTCTCCACACTTCTGCTCCAGCCCTGCAAAAAGCCTCACAGGCAGGGCCCTCAGGGAGCATTCAACAACTATGTGTTCCATGAATGACTGAAAGCTGCAGGATTGCGAAGCAAGAATTGCCTTGGGCTTCGAGCCTAAGGGATCTGGGTTCAAATCCTGTTCCACTCTTCACTGCTTGGGAGACCTGGGGCAAGTCTCTTAGCTGCATTCACACTAATGCTATAATTTCCTCAACTGTAAAAAGAAAAAATTTACATAAAGTAAAGGTATTAAGTAGAGGGAGCTAGGAGGTCATCTGATCCAGCCCTTCCCACTTCACAGAGTAGGAAACTGAGGCCCCAAAAGGAAAAATGACTTAGACTGTAGAGCTGGAGGGGCCAAGGAAGTTAAGGGATGTGCCCAGTGTCCCAAAGGTATTGTAGTAATAGCTTACTTTTATTTGGAGGCAGCAGTTGGTTCGGTGGGGAGAACACTGGGCATGGAGTCAAGAAGACCAGAGTTCAGATCCAGCCTTAGATGCTTCCTACTTGTGTGACCCTGGGCAAGTAACTTAACCTGTTTGCCTTGATCTGCTAGGGAAGAAAATGGCAAACCACTCCAGTCTCTTTGCCAAGAAAACGCTACAGATAGCATGGTCCACGGGCTCAGGAAGAGTCAGGCGTAGCTGAACAACAACATTGAGCCAGGCACTGACTATGCAAAGCACTTCACAATTACCATCCCATTTGATTCTCACAGCAATCCTGGAAGGTGGGATCCCCATTTACAGATGAGGAAACTGAGGCACAGACATTAAATGACTTGCCCAGGGTCATATAGCTAATAAGTGTCTGAGGCCAGATTTGAACTCAAGTTTTCTTAACTCCAGGCCCAGCCTTCTGACCACTGCCCCATCTAGACGCCCCACACAAGATAATTTGAGGGAAGGAGACTCTAGAACTTTGGGGGAATCAGGAAGGCAGAGGAAATGGGGCTTGAGCTGACTGTGCTCATAGGATCATAAAAGATTTTCAGCTCTAAAATGACCTTTGAGGTCATTTAATCCAATCTTCTCATTTCACAGATGAGGAAATTAAGACCAAGTGAAGCAAGCTACCCAAGGATGTGCAGTAAAAGGCAGAGTCGGGACTTGAACTCAGATACTTTGGCTCTGAATGATTTGAAGGATGCTAGGGATTCTCAGAGGTGGAAGTGAGAAAGGAGGGGGACAATGGGAGGTGAGAGGTGGGATTTGATGACTAAAGGACAACAGGGAGCCCTGTCTGGCTAAACCAGAGGCTGTACCCTGGGGAGGAATGTAGAAGAAGACTGGAAATGCAAGTGGCAGCTAGGTCCTGAGGGTTTCTGGAAACCAAATGGGGTGGTTTGTACTTAACTCCAGAGTCACTAGAACAATATGAGCAGGATAAGAGCTTGATCAGACACACTTTAGGAAAATCTCTTTGGCGTCTGTGTGGAGGAAGGATTGGACACAGGAGAGAGGGAGGCAGGGAGGCCAGATGGGAGGTTATTGCAATAGTGCAGGGAGACATGACAAGGTACTGAACCAGGGCAGCGACTGTGTGGATAGACAGAAGTGGACAGATTTGTGAAATGTTATGGGGGTGGAATCTATGAGATTTGGACATTAACTGGTAAATGGAATTAGAGAGAGCCCCTTAAGGGGCTTACATTGTAGTTACTCAAATATAGAGACGCATATTGCTAACAGAATAGCTATGGATGTTAATAAACACAATGTATAAAAAAGCAAATACAACCAAATTTCAATTAGGGAAAAATCTCAATAATGAGGGGTTATGGGGGGAAAGTAATCAGGCAAAGCCTCATGAGTACCTAAGCTGTGCTTTAAAGGAAGCTAGATGTTTTTAAGAGGCATAGTTGAGGAAGAAGCGCATTGTGAACAGGGGGACCACCAGTGCAGTCACAGAGGTGGGAGAAGAAAGGTTTTGTGCAGGAAACAACCTGTAAGTTTATAAGGACTAGAACTGAAAGTGTGTAATGGGGAGTGATGTGAAATAAAATTAGAAAGGTGAGTGGCAGTCAGATTACAGAGGGTTTTCAATGCCAAGCTGAGGGATTTGTATTTCATTCTAGAGGCAATTGGGAGCCACTGATAATTTCAGGGTGAGGGAGAGAACAATATCTCGCAAATTTGAGTTTGAGGAATATCAACCCCATGGCTCACTTCCGTCTCCACCAGCATCTCTCTCTTCTCATCTCCAAAATGGGCTCTTAGGATCAGACCTCAGGTCTACTCCAAGACCAGGCCAGGAGAGTTGTCTTTCTCCCTGGATGTTTATTAAAGTGAGGGGAACAAATAAATGGGTGTGTTTCTGAGCTCTTAAGTTAAGTTGTCCTGGCTCTGAACATATGATCTCTGTCTTCCCAGTCCCAGCATTTCTTTCATTCTTTCTTGTCTTCTGACTCTTGTTGCCTTTCCCTTCATTGAATTGGATGGATGGATGAAATAGTGACACTGGGCTGGAGGACAGCAGGTGGGGAGGAGATTCTAGGTCACCCATTCCTTAGCATCATTTTGGTCACCCAACAAAGGTGAGGAATCACTGATGGACAGGTCGTATGTTTCCCAGTGTCTTCCAGACAGCAAGAGAAATTGAAAACAGCCCTTAGTCCATCCCCTGTGGCAAAGAGAGGACATGGGCAAGAGCCTCTTGGGAAAGACCAGCATGGATGGGTTGTAATTGTCATTATTGGAAGGAATATCTCCACCCATGAGATCAAAGACCTAAAGAAGCAGCTTGACCGAATAGATAAAGGGGCCAGCCTGGGAGGCATCAAGGCCTGGATTCACATGCTACCTCTGACACCCCCTTGCCTATAACTAATAATAATAAATTCAAATTTGATAAATTGAATAATAATAGCTAGCTTTGATATTTTATTTTAAAGTTTGAAAAGTGCTTCTCACTTGTTACCTCATTTGTTCCTATTAATTATAGAGTTGATTTAGCAGAATAATAAAAAAAGGGGGACTGGACCCGGGATTTCATTGATAGAGGGAACCTCCAGGCTGGGAGGCTCTCTCTAGTAATAAAGGCACACACGTAGGAAAGTCTTAGAGACCTGTCTAAACTCTCCAAGAGAGCTCAAGTGACTTGGTCAGGATCTCACAGCCAGTGTGTGTCCCAGATGGGCCTCAGACCCAGGACTTCCTGGCTCTGGGGCCAGCTCTCTATCCACTCCAAGGGGTCACCTCTTCAGAATGCTTGGTCACTATCTTTTCCTGGTTACTCACTTCTCTCTAGGTTTAGGGGACACTGTTCTCCTCCTGCCCATCAGACTCCTCAGTCTCCTGCCTACTAACTATGGGTGTCCCCCAGGGCTCTGCCCTGGGTTATATATGTATAACCAGTCTGGATTCTAATCTCAAATCACCACCTGCCTTGTGGCATCTCTAATTGGAAGGCCCCATAGGTCATTCCCAACATGATAAAACAAAACTAATTTTCTTTACCCCCAAACCCTCTCCTCTTCCCAACTTTCCCATTATTCTTTTTTTTTTCTTTTTTGGAGGGGGAAGGCAAGGCAATTAGGGTTAACTGACTTGCCAGAGGTCATACAGTTAGTAAGTATGTCAAGTGGCTGAGGCTGGATTTGGACTCAGGTCCTCCTAACTCCTGGTACTTTTCCCGTTGTGCTTGACGGCATCACCACCCTCCTAGTCACCCACATTCACAAGCTTGATGTAACACTTTGCCACCCCTCAACTCACACTCACCCCTCATATCAAGTCTGTTGCTAAATCTTGTCATTTCTTCCTTCCTTTTTGTTATTCCTAAGCCACCCCCTAGAATTAGATTCCTATTTGGTCTCTCTGCCTCCAATCCATCCTCCACTCAGCTGCCAAAGTGATTTTCCCAAAGCCGGTCTGACCACATCATCCCCCAAGCTCAATAATTTCCCATTACAATCAAACAGAAAATCCCCTGTTTGGCAGTTAAAGTCCTTTATCACCTGGCTCCTTCTTAACTTTCCAATCCTCTTACACTTGACTCTTCTCTATGGCCTCTGTGATCTAGCCACACTGACCTATTGCATTTCTTCCTACTATCCACTTCTTGATTCTGAGCATTTTCTTTATCTCCCTTGCCTGAACTATTCCCTCTCCTCACTTCTGCCTCAATCCCCTCTTTCTCCTCCCCAAGTGGATCCCCTCAGAGGTTTCTTTCCATTTGTTCAATTGTTCAGTCATGTCCAACTCTTCATGACCCCATTTGGAGTTTTCTTGGTAAAGATACTGGTTTGTCACTTCCTTCTCCAGCTCATTTGACAGATGAGGAAACTGAGGCAAACAGGGTTAAATGACTTGCCCAGGGTCCCACAGCTAGTGAGTGTCTCAGGTTGGATTTGAACTTGGGAAGATGGATCTTCCTGCCTCTAAGCCTGACACTCTATCCAGTATGGCACCACCTGATGTCTCTCCTTCCACTTATATCTTATGTTTACACAGCCATCTTGCTGTTGTCCCATTAGAATGTGAACTCCTTGAGGGCAAGGACGATGTTTCTTTTTTTTTTTTTTTTTGCCAGTTTTGTATGCCTAGTGCCTGCCTAGCTCGTGGTATTAACAACAACAGCAATAGCAATGAGAATAATGAACGTGAATGTGACATTTACTCATTTACTCCTCGCAATGATTCTGTGAGATGGGTGCTTTGTTATCCGACTTCCTCAGACGCGGAAACAATCTGAGGCGACTGGTCCAATATCACAGAGTTAGCAGTTATCTGTGACAGGAGTAGAATTCAGCCCAGGGCTTTATCTGACTCACAGTTGTACCTCCTTGTACTCTGCCTTGTAATCACCCATACTTTTTAATTGTAAAGGAGAACCCTAGAATCTGATAATTATTATTATTTTTTTGCTTTTTTTTTTTGGAGGGCAACCAGGGTTAAGTGACTTGCCCAAAGTCACACTGTTAGTGTGTCAAGTATCTGAGGCCAGATTTGAACTCAGGTCCTCCTGACTCCAGACCAATGCTCTATTCGCTGTACCACCTAGCCACCCCTAGAATCGGATGATTCTAAGAATTTTAGCGTTATGGAATGTGAGAAATAAAAAGGTCTTTGGAGATTCTGGATTCTGGATTCCAATGGCCCAGTGGCCCAGGGACAAGCAGGCCCTCAGGGTGGGCATTCAGCAGATGTCTGAATATTACAAAAGCATCCTTGATAACTTCATTATGGGTACACGTGGCCTCAGGAAAATGCACCGATACACCTTTAATCCCAGGGACACAGTCGCTAGCACATATTCAGTCTCATACATACCTAAGTAGGTGGGCAGCTCCACACATACTCACAAATTTATGTACGTCCTCACACCTTTATATACCTGAACACATAAGACACACAATGATATACATATGTATGCACATACATGTAAGACTCCACCATGAATTGCAATGAATGACATTAATTCATTCATACGCCCTTACGTCCACCCATCCATTTAACAATCATTTATCAGGTGCTTACTATGTGCAAAGCTCTGAAAAAGAAAAAAGACGGGAAGGGGGAAAGGAGAATGGTGCCTGCCTTCATGTATGAACACATACAGCGAGACAAGCAGATACACGGACATTCAGGCATACATGTATACATCTTCAAACATACATCCAAAGGCACATGCATCTCTGTATGTGTGGCAATGAGCGTTTGAGGGTGTGTCCGGTCCCAGACAGGCTCCAGACCGCTCGGGGTGCACCTTAGCGATCAACCTGCTCAGGCGGGACCTTGGGCCGTCCTGTGGGCTCCACTTCTCCACAGCCCCAGCCTGACAGGTCGGGGCTAGGGACGGGGAAAACGGGAGGGGGGGTTGTGGCCAATGGGGGCCAGGCCTAGGGCTCCAGACACGCCCCTCCGCGATCTCTGCTGCCCGGTTGGCTGGACCAGTGGCGAAGGGCGCAGCACGTGGGGGGCGGTGATGGGGGGAGAGGGAATGGGGGTTCCCAGGACCCGCCCCGCCCCGCCCCGCTTCTCCTCTCCCCACCCCCACGCTCTCCCCGCCTCCCTTTCTCCGCGCTGGCCCCTGCGCAGGACCCAGGTGTCCGGGCCGCCCAGCCTTTTGTGCCTGCACACCCGCAGGGGTCCCGGGCCGGTTCGAACGCCAGGACAGCCGGACCAGACTGAGATTAAAGCTTCGCTCCCCTTCCCCCTCCAACTGCTTGGGGCCAGTCCTGGAAGAGCCAGGATGGCCAAGCGGAGCTCGCTCTCCATCCGCATCATAGAAGGCAAAAACCTGCCGGCCAAGGACATGTGAGTGGGGGCCCCCGCGGGACTGTCACAACTTTCATTGCTCAGAGTGTTGGGGGGGGTATTCAGATCCCTGCCCAAGTCTCCCCGCCCCAGTTCCCCCCAGGCCACATCTTTGGGGCACTGGATCGCCACTGTGATGTGAGATCAGGAGGGGTTCGAGGGCCCTCTACCTGCCCTCTGCTCCCCACTTCCCAGAGCCCTTGAAACCCAGATCCAGAAATCGAAAAGGCCGAGCTGGAAAGGACCTACTTTGCGTAGGTGGGAAGGGAATTCTCCATTCCTGACGGGATCTCCCCTAGCGGAAGCTTCTTGAGCACCTGTGGGGGTGTTGGAGGGAATTCCAGCTCAGAGATGGGTTGGGCTGGCTGCCCTCCGAGGTCCCTTTCAAATTGGAGAGACTGTGACCTTACAGAATCTATAGTGCCACCATCTCATTGTGCAGCGCTCCGGGTCCCTCCGAAGGAGGGCAGTACCTAGAGTGTGTGTGGCCTTTGTGGCCACAGGAGGTGTGAGCAGAAGGGGAGGGATAATAGCCAGGCTAGATAGACCTGGACGGGAGAGCTTGGTACACTGACAACATATAGGGATGCCTTCCGAGCTTTTTGGAAGGCAGTGGGAAAAAAACGCAGGAAGCCCACTCATCGTAGGATGGAGCTGACCATGCTGGGCATTGGTGTCTTAGCATCCAGGAAAGGTCTCAGTCCTAGGATTGGGAGACTGCCTTGTTGCTCAGGAATGCTGGACATCTTCTGAGATTAGGGGCTCTTCTAGAAATCTCCCAGGTCGTGGCCTTTGCTGGCAAAAGTACCAGGAACCCTGGGCACCACCTGTCAGTGCGGGTGGAGCAGAAGTTGGACAGTTGTTCTGAGCTCCCACTAATCTGGTTTCTGATTTGAGAGGAAATACTGGGTTTTCATAACCCTTAGGAGAGAAGAGAGCTGCCTTTGGGGAGGGCAATGGGGAGGGAGGATATCACTGATCTATGGGGGTGAGGTGAAACCAGCTGCCTCAAGACCTAGGAGGAGGAATTCAGGGAGAGGGGGAGGGGAAATGGCTACCGACCCCTTCTGGTGCTCCCTTTTGCTAAGAGGAACCATAGATGCTTCCCTCCCCCCCACAAATAGAATGAAACCAGAATCTCAGAAGGGAAAGCTGTCAGGAAGGAGCTAGCCCGCCTGGAGTTCACTCTGCAGCAGCCCCCCACTGGCCAGACCAGGGGATGGCATGGGCTGACAGCCCAGGCAGGGAAATCAGCTGGGGGGTGGCAAGAGGAGGGGAGAAGGGATCATATCACTAGGGAGAGCTGGTTCTGTTGGGTTCATACTTATTGCTACGTTGTTTGGGTCTCAGCTGTGAGAGACTGGTCCTGGGTCCTAAAGTAATGAAGAAGGGGTCTGATTATAGACCAGCCCTTACCCAGCTCAATATCTATTCGAACTCCAAGCAGGATCTGAAATACAGGGCTTTCTTGGCAACCCTTTCTTAACTTGGAGCCCTAGTTAGAGTAGCTATGAAGATGCAAGTTTATAGGTGAAAACAAAGAGAAAAGAGAAAGAGACACAGAGACAAGGAGAGAGACAGAGAGGAAAGGAAGGAGAGAGAGAGAGAGAGAGAGAGAGAGAGAGAGAGAAGAGAAAAAAGGGAGAAAGAAACATTTCCCAAGGCTTTTTTCTTTATAAGCATCTTTATATTCTTACCTTAAAGGCACATGGGATAAGATCGAATAAAAACACTTTCCCCAACCTTTCCTGTCTTATTACATATTTCTACCCTTCACTCCCTCCATGGTCCAATCAGACTAGCCTTCTTAATGTTCCTTATCCATGATACTCCACTTCCATCTCCATGCCTTTATCCTCATGCCTGCAATGCATTCCCTCATTCCCTCTAACTAGTTAGAATTCTGAGTTTCCTTCAGGGTTCAGCTCAAATGCCACCTTCTACAGGAGGTCTTCCCTGATAATTTCTCTGCACCAAGTTCTAATGCCTTTCTCCTCCCACCTGAAGTCATGGGCATCTTTCTTTGTAGAGGTCTATAAATATACATTATCTCCCCCTCATAGAATACAAGCTGCTTTAAGGAAGGGACTATTCTACTTCTGCCTTTGTTTTCCCAGGATTTCACATGGTGTCAGGGATACGGTAGTCACTTAATAAATGCTTATTGATGTTATTGAGAGGAATCTCCAGACAAGTCCTAGTTCTGCCTCTGTCACTAACCCAGGGCATCGGTTTCTCCTCTCCCAGCCTCAGTGTCCTCATTCATAGTGTCCCTGCCTTTCCTAACCCACAGGGCTGTTTTGAGAACCAAAGAGGACAAAGGGAATGTTTGAGAAAACACAAGACAAACGGGGTATGAAGCAAATTTGTGCGTGTGTGTCACTTCAAACGGGCCGTTATTTAAGCACCTACTGTGTGTAGGGCACACTATGCTAGATGTGGGGTATGGAAGAATAAAAAAAGACTCAAGTCTTGCCCTCAGGGAGCTTGTAGTTTGTTAAGGAAACTGAGGCAGAGGAATGACAAGTGATCTATCCAAGGTCCTACCGGGGGCAGCTCATGGGGGATCCCAGGACTTCCAGCTGCTCTCTGATCTCTCAGTACTTCCCTCTGCTCTTCATTTCTAGACTGCTCCTCTCCAGATCCCAGCAAAGGGGGGGGGCAAGAGCAGTGGTCACATCCCACACCCACAGACCCCTTCTCCCACCCTTTTCCTTCCATCCCGCGTGCCTCTTCATCTCTTTCTTCCCCAGCACATTTCAGTGGATAGTTCAAGGCCCCCTGTGCCCCTGCAGAGGAAAGACCTCAGTCAGTGGTTACCATGGTGATGGAGGGGAGGAAGGGAGAGAGGGAGGGAGGGAGGGAGGGGATGGTCTAGTCTCAGCTTGGATTTTTTAGGCTGTACAGCAGAAAAAGCAAACCAGGGTGGTTTGGGGCTCCTCAGATGAACTGTGGGCAGGGGAAGACAGGGAGCAAGAGGTGAACAGGGAGGAAGGGGAAGGGGCACCTCCCTGGGTCTGCTGCTGCTGGGCCAGCTGCAGAGGGACGCCATTTCATGTGGATTAGTCATCCACAGCCTGGGTGGATGTGAATAGGTAAGTTCAGCGAAGGGGGAGAGAGGCCCAAAGCTGCTTTCAGGCTAGTAGGGGGATCTCCCTCTTCCTCTCTTTCCCTCTCTCTTATCCTCTCTCCTTCTTCTTCTTCTTCTTCCTTCTTCTTCTTCCTTCTTCTTCTTCTTCTTCTTCTTCTTCTTCTTCTTCTCTGTCTTTCTGTCTCTGTCTCTCTGTCTCTCCCCACACCACACACACACACACACACACACACACACACACACACACACACACACACACACACACACACACATATACACACACACCCCTAGCTGGTAGGGAGCTCAGCTTGGCCCCCTTGTACAGCTTAAAACCCTGCTTAGGCCACACAGCCAGTTCATCATGTGGGTCACAGGTTGTGTCCAGGTGGGGGTGGGGGACCCAGGATGTGAACCCCCCCCCAGGATGATGTCTGCCACCTCTCTCAAGTGCTCATCTCCCACCTGCCTTTCCTCTACATCATACTTTTTCTCTCCATCGGTGATTCCCCCACCCACCTCCTGCTGTGCCCACTTCCAGCTGTATCCTTGGGAGATGGGTTTTAGTCAATCCTGTTTTAGGAAGAATTTAAGGCTCTGAATTTCCAAAGACTTGGGCCAGAAGCCAGAGATGATGCCTTTAGAATCGGACCCTCAAGGGCATCTGGGCCACTCCACCCACCCCCATCTTTCTTACAGATTAATAAACAAGCCCAGAGGGGACATAGACCCTGCTCTATTAAAGAGACACCAATCAGTAATGAGGATACATGAAGTGCCTACTGTGTGCTAGGTACTGAAGACATAAAGGGAAAAATAAATAGCCCCTGCCCTTAGGGAGTTTCCTTTCTACTAAGGGGGAGAGGCTAAGTATAGACCCCTAGACCCAGAGTTGGAAGGGACACCAGAGCCCATTTGGTCTACTCATCTTAAGGATGAGAAAAATGGTAGCAGGCAGGGGGAAGTGATTTGTCAGAGCTCATGCAGATCCTGCCATCAGAGCCCCTCTGACTCCACTGGACCACAATGCCTCCTCTTATATAGGCTGATACCAGATAGATAGACTCATTAGTGGAATGATACTGAATCAATAAGGACCTCCCAGAGCTGGGACTCAGACTCTGGGCCTGGGCCTCGAAAAGCAGCCCTTTTCGTTGTCCTCGGCTGCTCGCTCTCTCCCAGCTCCTAGCCCAGAACGCCCTCTCCCCTACTCTAGCCCTTTCTGCCACATTCCTCAGCATTCCATATTCCTATGAAACCATTTGGTTTTTCCCCAGCTTTCTTAGACCGTCCTTCAGGTGGGTTTAAAATACTTGAGATCCCTCCCTTGTCCCTGGAATAAATGCCTTCCTCCCCCCCAGACTAGAGATTAGTGCTCTAACCTTCACCAGGAGTGGCCATGGTGGGGAGCCACCTCCACTGTTACCCTCTCCCCACTTGTGACTAAGGGCAGAATGGAGGTACAAGGTTGAGGAGGAGGTGTATTCTATAACATCTTCATCATTTACCATACACTAGCTGGAAAAACTATCCTCACTATTCAATCAACAAACAGATTAAGCATTGACTATGAGCCAGGCACTGTGCTAAGTATTGAGGCTACAAAAAGAAGTAAAAATGACTGAGACGGCCGGCTGAGTTTTAAAAGTAGACTCATCCTGAGGGTGGGTTCTGAGCATCCAAGAAGTTTTCTCTAGTCATGTCTAGGTGCTGCCCCTGAAATGCCAATCTGCCAAGAGTCATGGGCATCTCTTATGTGTTGGAGTGGCCTGTGGCAGGCAGAAGGTAACAGGGTCCAGCTTTCCAGGAGCTCATATACACAGGCACACAGGACTCCCACATGAACAGGACAAGACAGGATTTTGCCAAATAAATCTGAGTCAAATCCAGTGAACCTGGCTGGGTCTTGTAGAGCCAGAAATCAGTGGCAACTGCCTGGACCCAAGGCCCTGGGTTCGGACCTTCAAGACAGATGATTTCATTTTACAAATGAGTCTAGCAGGGATTTGACAGGTGATAGGCAGAGATGAGATTCAAACCCAGCCCTAGTCTCCCTCTGCTCCCAGAACAAAAGGTCTGTCAGACATGGATGGCATGCACTTCCCTGTGGGCATGGTTTTCTGGTTTGAGGATGGGGAGAGGTGGCAGTGAGAGGTAGGTAATCCCCCTCCCACCTTCTGACCTGGGTCACACTTCTGATGGCCACTTCCTTAAAGACATTTACATCATTATGGTCCAGATTTAAAGTAGGAAGAAGCTACAGAGGCTGTCAAGTCCGACCCTCTCATTTTTTCAGGTAAGGAATCTGAGGCTCAGAGAGGTGAAATAATACAACCAGGAAGCGTTTGAGGCAGGATTTGAACTCAGATACTTCCAGCTTCCAGTCCATCACTCCACAGGTCAAATCATTCCCACAAAGCCAGCTTCCCAAAATAACATCTGCCTGCTCCATTTAGTGCTTAAAAAAAAAAAAGAAATGCTTGGATTGGGTGATAATCATCTTCCCTCAGGCTTCCATTTCTCCCTGGGCCCTGGGTACTGATGAAGATACTGATGCATGCATGTATCAATGAAATTATTCAGTTTATTAGGGGGATCCCCATTTGACTTATGTTTGTTGCATGTGATTCCTGTACTAAGTATAGATGGGCATTCACACAGCCCTTCCCAGGGTCATATAAATGTGTGTGCAAAGATCTACTCTCAGAAGTGCTCAAGGCAGGTATTAGAGGGACAGACAGAGAAAGAGTAGGGATGGAGGAGAGCAGATTGTGTGCAGGGATGATAGAGTCTGTGATGTGCTTACCTCCTTATACCCTGCCCAGACCAGACCCTCCCTTCCCATACCTCTACACAGGGCATGGAAGAGCCCATACCTGGTCTCCTCTCTGCCCAGTGCCCTTGGACCTCATGAAGAGTCTGGGAACCAGGAGACTCAGCTTCAAGTCCCATCCCCCATTCTGTTTGGCTAAGTCCCTTCCCAGCAGGGAGTCTGGGGAAAGGACAATGGAGGGGAAGTCAGAATGCCTGGCATTGAATCCTTATTCTCCCGCCTACTACTTTAGTGACTTTGACCAAGTCCCTTAATCTCTCTGGGCCTCAGTTTGGTCATTTGTCAAATGAAAGGTTCCAAACTCAAGGGCCTCTAGGGTCCCTTCTGGCTAGAAATCTTTAAGCCCATGATCCCTCTCTGGACTTCAGTTTCTCCATCTATCAAATGTGGAAGCTGGATAATCAGGAATTCTTCCCCTGGAGTCCATAGATCCCTGTGGCACCTGTGGGTAGATTTCATGAATTGGATGGGGAGAAAATGACACCTTAATTTAATTTCATTTATTCCAACATAATTGTTTGCTGTTGTGATTTTTATGCATTTATTTTGTGTATTTAAAGCCATGACTCTGAGAAAAGGCCCATAAATTTCAATAAAGTGGTCCAAGAGACCAAAAGGGGGAAGGACCCGTGGATTAAATGGTCTCTGAGACCTCTTCTTGCTTTGAGGCACCCAGCTCCTCTCTAGGGGTTAAGGGAACCTGGAAGATGCTTGCCATTATGTCTTGCCCCATAGGCCGCCTGCCACCCCATTCCTCCCTCCCCCAGTCTCTGGATTCAAAGACTTAGTTTTGAAACCCACTATCTATATGACCTTGGACCAGTCACTTAACTTCCTTGAACCTCACTTTCCTGATCTGTAAAATGAAGGATTTAGACTAGCTGGCCTCTGGGGTCTTTTCCAGTTCTAGAGCTAGGATCCCATTAGCCCCCTCAGCTTTCTGGACCTCAGTTTCTTCATCTGTAAAATGAGAGGCCAGTGAGGTCCCTACCAGCTCCAGAGCTCACCTTGGTGGGGACCAAGCAACCAGCGCTTAATGTGAGCTCCTCCAGTGAGGGAAATGGAGAGCTCACCCCTCCCATTCTGTCAGCTGGAGAAAGGGCAATCACTCTTCCAGTCACTCAGTTACTGGGGGCAGAGCTGGGACTGGAGCCAGATCTCCTGCCTTCCAGTCCCGCTTGTTTCCACTACATCTCAAGACACAGCTGGACCCAAGGGGTTTCCCCCACCCACAGGGCATCTCACCAGCCCTCCCCCTCCCCCTAGGTCCACGAGAGGGGGTGGTGTGCCCGACCAACCGAACTGCAGCTGGATGAGGAGGAGGTAGGTGTGGGGCAGGAATGAGCAGTAATCAAGGTTTCTGTAGAGTTTCAATAATAATAGAGGGAAGAACAGTAGGTAACACTTTTATAGCACTTTATAATTCACAAAATACTTTTACAAAGATCTCACTTTATCCTCACAACAAACCTGGGAGGTAGGTGCTGTTACTATTCCTGCTTTACTGGTGCTGAGGCAAAGGGAAGTTACATGACTTGCACAAGGTCACACAGCATTTTAGGGACTCATATACATATATACACACACATATACCCATACATAATAGAGATGTGTTCCTAACCCTATTGCAGTAGAATGTTGGTTTCTTAAGGCCCAGGACTGTGTCGTTTCTGTTCGTGTATCCCCAACATATAACAGTACCTTATACTTAGGATCATGCCACTAATGCTGGAATGGACCTAGGAGGTCATCAGGTCTAATTTTTCAGATCAAGAAACTGAGGCCAAGGAAATGAAGTGACTTGCCCAAAGTCACTCAGCTGGTAAAGTGGATACCTAAGAAGGGGGGGGGAGTTACTCAGAGAGCCTCAGGGGGTCCTCGAAGTTGGAGATCTATTATCCTATGATTCTAAGTCACTTCAACAAACATTTATTAAGGCTTCTTATGTGTCAGACTGTGCTAAGGGCTGGGGATACAAAAAGAGGCAAAAGACAGTCCCTGCCTGCAAGGAGCTTACAGTCCTGTCATCAGTAGAATGAGGGGATTCGATGGCTTGAGGAAGCCTTCCAGCTGTGGCAGTGCATGAACACTGACTGATTGGGTGCTGACACACTGATTTTTCACAGAGGACGGGCTTTTACTCTGGGGGTGTGGGATAGGGTCTGCCCTGACCTTGCACTATTCCCTTGCCTTCCCCCCACTCATGGGTCACATTCTCTGGGTATCTGGTGCCTTCAGTCATTTCCCATTTCTCACCGGAGCTCTGTATACATATAACTCCTTTTAATCTTCCTCCTAAATCCACTCTGCAGGACGGCCTTCCCACTGTCCGTTCAGCGGCACTAGGAGCTGCCAAGGCGCCAGCCGCTAAGTGTGTTTCCTTTAGATGTCACTGCCAAAGACAGTTCCTCTGCTAACAGGACCCAGAGCTGCCGGGGGGGGGGGGCGGGGATGACAGTGTTCTGAAGATCACAAATCAAGAGCTGTGAAACCATTAAGCCCAACATTCTGATTTTACAGATGGGGAAACAGGCCCCCAAGGATGTGAGATGACTTACCTTAGATCACACAGGGAAGAGACGGCAAAGGTTGGATCCGAATCCGGGGTGCCTGATGCCAAAGCTAGGACTCTTTCCATTGTACCACATGCTTAGCCTGACATTCAAAGCCCTCCATAGTCAGGCCCCTGGCCCGCCTTTCCAGCCTCCCCTCCAGGCCTTCTGCTGCCTCCTTCCTGGCTGGTCCTGCCTGGTGACTCCTCTCTCACCCTTGTATCTGCTGACAACATGTGAATCTCAGGGCCAGCTAAAGTGAAAGGATCACAGGCTTAGAGCTAGCCAGAGATCTGGGAGAGCCTCTTATTTTTAGAGAGGAGAAAACAGAGACTTGGAAAGGAGAAGGGATTTGCCAAAGGGACCCCTTTGTCTCCTGATCCATCAGTGATCCCATCATACTATGTCACCGTTCCTTGGTCTCTGGCATCATCTCCCATAGCTTCCCTCCCCACATCCCATTTCTTGCCTTGTCTATCTCCTGTTTTCTTCTGCAGGATACTCCCCCAAACTTAGGTAGTTCCACTGCTGACCTGAACTGCTCTGTGATGATAAGAGGGATCAGTGGTGAATTCCCAGTTCCCAAAACCTCTCCAGCAAAGACTAGAGATAGGATTTCTGTATCTTTAAAGATACAATGGCCACAGTATGGACTCTGAGAAAATGTCAGGCTCTGGAGTTAGGGGACCTGGGCTCATATCCTACTTGTGAAGCTTAGTACTTATGTGATCTTAGGCCTCAGTTTCCTCATTTGTAAACTGATCTGGGATCTGGGAGAGCCTCTTATTTTTAGAGAGGAGAAAACAGAGACTTGGAAAGGAGAAGGGATTTGCCAAAGGGACCCCTTTGTCTCCTGATCCATCAGTGATCCCATCATACTATGTCACCGTTCCTTGGTCTCTGGCATCATCTCCCATAGCTTCCCTCCCCACATCCCATTTCTTGCCTTGACCAAGATGACTGATTAGGTTCTTTCTAGCTCTAGATGTAAGATCTTATAAATCGAGGCTATTTAAATAAACTGTTCGCTTAGTTTCCTCATCTGTGAAATGGACAGATTGGACTCAATGATCATTGAGATCCCTTTTAGCTCTCCAGAGTGCCTATGAAAGTGCATGGCAGGAGATCTGGTCTCAGCAAGGCTGGGCTACTCACTCTCTAAGGGGACTTCCTCTCAATAGGCTCCACTTTTCTCCTCTGAAGGATGGAGTTCAGCAGGACAACACCTCCAAGGGTACTGTGAGTCACAGATGAAATAATATACCTGGCAGATGGGGAGCAGTGGTCAGGAGATGCCTGGCAGGAGGCCTGAGGGCTGAGGCTGACCTCTGCCTTGGGAGGGGATACAGAGCACATCCCCTTTTCTCCCCAGAACCAACTCAGAGTGGTCATTCAAGGGGAAAGGAATAAGGATTTAGTTCCTATCCTGTGCCAGTATGCACTGTACTATGCAAAAGCATTGTGCCAAGCTCTTTACAAATATTGTCATCTCTTTTGATCCTCAAAACAACCCTGGGAGGTAGGTGCTATAATTATTCCCATTTCATAGATGAAGAAATTAGGCAGACAGAGGTTAAGTGAATTGCTTAAGATCACATAGCTAGGAAGTATCTGAGGCTGGATTCAAACTCACCTGCTCTATCCACTGCACCACCAGCTGCCTCATTTGGTTTAGCAGTTGGAGGGCCCTTGTTAGGCTAATACAGGGCATCAACATATGGTTGAGACCAGGCTCCTGCCCCTGGCGCAGACTCCACATTCCCCAGTGAGCAGCTGTCTCTTCGACTGACTTGTTTTGCACCAGCAAGAGATTGTGTGCATCTTCCACATGTGTCATGATGTTCCTGTGCCTTTTGCCAGCCTAGTCCGAGGTTGCCTTTTATCATCCCCCTTAAGGCCCCCTTGCTACAGTCTGAGCCAGTGGTGATCAGTGATGCTTGTGGTGGAGACAATCTCACTGAGGAGCTTAGGAAAGTTGCTCTGACAAATTCTGACTGGAAACCCTCTGAGGACAGGACAAAAACTGCTCTTTCACTTTTTCTTTCTCTTCCCCTCTTCTCTGCATCTCCTCTCTTGTTTTGCCTTCTCTCTAGTTCTAGAGACTTCTCCTTCACTAATTTTAGTCCCTCTCATTTTCTCACCCACACTTTCATTCTCTCTTCTCTGTCTTATTCATCCCTTCTCCCCCCTCTCTCCTTCTCCTTCTCCTCTCTCTTTCTTCTCTTCTCTCCTCTCCCCTCCCCTCCCTTCCCTTTCCCTACCCTCATCTCTTTCTCTCCCTTTCTCTCCATCTCCCTCCCTCCTCCCATTTTCTCCCCTTGACTCTCATTTTTTCCTTTCTTCCCCCTCTTGGGATATTAATTTAAGTCAGTGGAGAAATCCCAGCCCCCAAAAGATCTGGGCAAAAACCATCTGCCATTTCAGGGGCTATTTTGGTGCTTGCCCTCCCTTCTCCTTTTCTTTGCTCTCTGTTTCTCTTGGACAAAACTGCCAAGGGCCTAAATATAGTAGCCTGGCCTAGTGTACAGCAAAAATGCACCTACTCCTCCCACTTTTCTCAAGAAAAGGAAATGACTGTTTTAAGGCAGAGCCCTAAGTGCCTGAAGCTGGTGATCCGCTGGTCACTGGAGGGGGCAGGGAGGGGGAGACTTGCCCTGGAGAGCTGACTTCCAGAAATGGTTGTACTCAGGCCAGGCCACCCTCATTGCTCCCTATCCCATGCTTATACCATGTTCATTTCTCCTTCCAGAACTCTGCTTAAGTCTTCTTCCTGTCTGTAATGTCATTTGCTAGTCTCTTCCTATCTTCAAAATTTAAACCTTCCTTAGGGCTCTAGTCTCAGTTAAGGTAGGTCTTTGGACTGCAATTCAGAAAGACCTGAATCAAAAGCTATCTTAGAAATGTCCTAATTGTGTGACATAGAGCAGTTACTAGCAGTTACCCCAGACACTCACTAGCTGTGTGACCTTGAGCAAGTCACTTCACCTTGTTTGCCTCAGTTTCCTCATCTGTAAAATGAACTGGAGAAGGAAAGGGCAAACCATTCTAGTATCTTTGCCAAGAAAACCCTGAATGGGATCACAGTGAAACGACTCAGAGCAAATCACTTAACCTCCAGGCTTTCGTTTCCTCATCTGTAAAATGAGGTGACTGGACTCTTTGGCCTCTAAGATCTTTTAGCTCCAGATCTGTGAGGCTACAAATGTGACTCCCTCTGTCTGATCCTCAGTTTTCTCATCTGTAAAGTGAGGAGTCTAGACTTAATGGTCTCCAAAGTCTCTAGACCAGTGGTTCTCAACCTGTGGGTTGCCACCCCTTTGGAGGTTGAAAAACCCTTTCACAGGGAAACACATATTTCTGATGGTCTTAAGAACTGAGACACCACTCCTCTATCCATCTTCAGGCAGATATGCCCACATACAAGTATTAAAGGGTCACGGCATTAGGAAGGTTGAGAACCTTCCACTGCTCTAGACCTATGATCCCTTGAATTTGCTTCAGAAAGACTCCATGACTAGTGATACACTATGATTGATGGTTGGCCGGTTGCTGGCCTTCATTCTCAAAATGGACCAAAATGACATCAATATATTGGGTCAAGGTACTATGTGTCCAGCTGGCTGATCAGACCAATACGAGCTTGGAGGGCCGTACCACAGACTGGGCACAAGTAGTTCATATGAACAGTTGGGTGATGATGTCTCTAAATTTGTGCATCTCATACGTCTTTCGAGCTACTTGCAATCCTGTTTTGCCCATGGAGCACAGCACCTTCTTTGAAGAAGGCACACCACGCTGAGTGCTCCTGTGCCTGTGTCTCCCACGTCTCACAATTGATTCCAAAGTTCTCCAGAAAGGCTTTGAGAGTGTCCTCATATCACTTCCTCTGATGTCCACGTGTGCACTTGCCTTGTGTGAGTTCTCCACAAAATAGTCTTTTAGGTAAATGTACGTTTGGCATTCAAACAATGTGGCCAGTCCATCAGAGCTGCATTTTCTAATCATGACTGACAATACTATTATTATTATTTTTAAAAGACTGCATTTCTATACCACTGTAAAGGTTTTTTTTTTTTTGGCAAGGACAATTGGGGTTAAGGGACTTGCCCAAGGTCACATGGCTAGTAAGTGTTAAGTGTCTGAGGTTGGATTTGAACTCAGGTCCTTCTGACTGCAGGGCCGATGCTCTATTCACTGTGCCATCTAGCCACCCCACACTTTAAAGTTTTTAAAGACCTAAAGACATTTGTAGGGAGGAGGTGTGGAGATTTCTTGAGACCTTCTACAGTCTGGCCCTAATCTACCTCTCCAAACAATATCTCCCATTGGTCCCCAACAGGCACCTTCCATTCTAGCCAGACCACAATGTCCATCATACATCGACATTGTTGTGTTAGCAAAGATCTGGAAACAAAGTGGGTGCCCACTGACTAAAAAATGCCTGGAAGAAAGATGGTGTATGAAAGTAAGAAGAGAATATTATTAAGCTGTAAAATGCTGAACAAGGAAACATGAGAAGATTTGTATGAACTGATGCCAGACAAAGAACGGAAGCTAGGACAACATACATAATGCCTACAGGATTATAGATGACAGCCAGTAAAAAGCAGCCAGTCCCCAAAGAGTTATAAGGAACAATCTGAATCCTGAAGGACTGATAAGGAAGCACATATCTGCCTTTCAGTAGAGAAGTGGGCTGGGGAGACCTATGAATGGGAAATGCAGTATACATTGTAACATGGAATTACTGGGTTGCTTTTGCTGAAATGTTTTTCTTTGTTTCAAGGTAGGTGGGGGGAGTCTAGGAAGAAAGAACTATGGATAGATACAAAAGGCAACAATAAAACTTTTAAGAAGAAAGAAAAAACAGGCCTTTCCCCACTCTGATTTTCTCATGATTTCCTAAGCTCAGGAATGGGGATGATCCCATCTTTAATGTGGCTTCCAGGATTTCTCTTCTCCAGGCTAACCATCTCCAAAGTTCTGGGAAGTCACATCTCACAACACCTGATATAACTCCCAAACACACACAGCTGGTAAGAGTGGTTAATTGCCTTGTAAGAAGGATCACTGGCCACAATTCAGATTACACAGCCAATCTAAGAAGTCACAAGAGGATGGAGATACCCTCATCAGCTGGCTTCCTGTTTCGGTAGGAGACTGGGCTGCTGTCCAGCTGTTTTCCCGTCAGTCACTTCCTCTATGGAGACATTGCCATTTGACTGAGAGGGCAGTGGAACATGAGCTGGGATTCCCCTGTATCTGACCTTGGGCTACCACTACATAATTCCTTCTTCATCACTCTAATTCTTCTTGTGTTTCCGGGTTCTGTTTTGTTTCACTGATGCCATAATTATTTTCCAACACTCCCTGCTCCACTCCCCAACCTTTGAACCCTCCCTTATAACAAAGAAAAAGAAAGCCAACCAACACAGCAACCACATTTTCTGTGTGGCCAACTTGTTGTACCTGTAAACGCTACCATGAGGGTAGCGTTCCCCTTAGCCTGAGTTCACTTGTTTTCATTTGCATTATTCTGGTCATTCCATATTGTTGCCATGTTCATATTTGTCTTCCCTACCCTCAAAATTCTTTGTATTCCTCATTTCTTATGGTGTAATAATCTTTCATTACATTTGGATATCACAGTCCATTCCTCAATTGATGGGCCTCATTTTCTTTCCAGTGGGCTGCTATCAAAAAAAAAAATACTGCTACAAATACTTGGGGCTTCTTCCTCAAGGCGGACGTACTCACTTGTCCTTAAAAATCCCTGCACTTTACCCCGCAATCCCTCTTGCTATTATCCTGGATCTCGTTGCCTGACTCCTACAAAGGATCATTTCCATTCATTGCTTTCTCTTCCCTACCTCCCACTCACTTCTCAGCTCCTTATCACCTGCTTTATAGCACCACCCCTTGACCAAACTGACTTTCTCCAAGTTACCAAGATCCCAAGGGCTAAATCCAATGGCCTTCCTGAGTCTTCATTCTGGTGGCAGCTTTTGGCACTGCTGACCACCACTTATGCCTGGACATTCTCTTCTTTGTCTTCCATGGCATGACTGTTGGTTTTCACCTTGATGGACCACTCCTCAGGCTCCTTGGCTACATTTTCCATCTCCTGACCACTAAATGTGGCCATTTCCCTAGGCTTCGTCCCAGACTCTCTTCTCTTCTTTCTCCAAATTAAGCTCCTTGGGAGTAGAGATTGTTTCATCCTTTGCTTTTGTAATCCACTGCCTGTCACATAGCATATGCTTAGTAAATAGCTTTGTCAGCTCTCAGGTGTTTCATTGTTATATCTGTGCAGATGACTCTCACATCTATGTATCCAGCCCATATCTTTCTTCTGAGCAGGAATGTGGCATAGTACAAAACCTGTGTCAGAATCAGGAATGCTTCAAGCCTTTCCTTTGACAGATAGTCGACTTGGTGGCCTTGGGCAAATTACTTAACCTTTCAACGTCTCTAGTCACATACTTAAGACTGTCAATTGCAGGACCCATGCTAGGGCCATATTAGTAGAAGAAGTTCTTCCCCAGGAAGTTGCCCAGAGCACTGTGAGGTAAGGTGACTTGCCTAGGGTCATATAGCCAATGTGTATTGGAGGCAAGACTTCCTGGCTTTCTATCTACTCTACAACACTGCCTTTCTTATCCTGTATTTACCTGTCTGTAAGCATGTTTTTCTGAATCCACCAAAGGTCACACCAAGAGTTGTAGAATGTAAGGTCCTTGAGGGCAAGGGCCTTTTTCACTTCTGTGTTTGCTTCCCTAGCTACCTAGCTTAGTTCCTGGCCCATAGGAAGGGATTCATAATTCATAGGAAGGGATTCATAAATACAACTGATTGACTAGTTGGTTGATGTCAGACATGGTTTACTATAGAGTCAAGGGGTCAACAGAATTTCAGTTCAATTTCCCTGAAGCCCCAGGATGGAAAGGTCCCAAGTGGTGAGGGGCCCTTCCAACTCTTCCTGCATTTCATTCTGAAGCCTCCTCTCTCCTAGTCTATCTTGTCCTGATCTCTTTCTCTAAGGAACAGAAGCATTTCCTCTATTCCCAATCTAAGGCAGAGCCCTACCTCTGCCTGTTTTCTCTCTTCTCCTTTCTCCCCACTAGGGCTAGCTCTTGGCTCAGGCCTGCACCTCCCTACCTTTGTTTGACCCTCTTCATAGGCAGACATCACTGATGGGGGCCTCTTGTCTTTTCTTTCAGCACTGGCAGCAGCGATCCCTATTGCATCGTGAAGATTGATAATGAGCCCATCATCAGGTAACTGAGAAGGACGGCTAACATCTTTGGGGATGTGCTCTTTCCACCTCAGGTCTTCACCTCCCATAGAGCCTGGGAGGACTCCTGTAGCACAGATCATAACACAGGAATACGGGAACAGAGAATAACAGTAACTCACACATCCACTTAATCAACAAGCATTCATATTTTTCAATTTTATTTATTCATTTTTAGCTTTTCAACAAACATCAAGTCCCCTCTACACGGCAGCCACTATACTAGCTGCTGGGGATACAAAAGAAAAATGTCTAAAAAGAAACAAAGCCTGCCCTCAAGGAGGTTGCTTTCTAACTGATAGAATTTTAGGATCTTTACCACAGCCCTGCGAAGCTGCCAGTCTTGTCTGCACGTGGTTGGTGCTTTGGCACTGTTGAGTCATTTCCGTCATCTCTAACCCTCTGTGATCCCCTCTGGGGTTTTCTTGGCACAGATATTGGAGTAGTCTGCCATTTCTTTATCTGCTCATTTTATAGATGAGGAAACTGAGGCAAAGAGGGTGAAGTGGCTTGCTCAGGGTCTCACAGCTACTAAGTGTCTGAGGACAAATTTGAACCCAGGTCCTCCTGATTCCAGGGCCAGTCCTCTATCCTCTGGGTCAATTAGCTGCCCCGTTGGTGACATTAAGAAATAGTTATTGAATTTAATTGTCTCCCTTTTATAGATGAGAAAGCTGTCCAAGGTGGATCAGACCAGGCGCATCTGTGAGCGCCTCCTTTTTGGCAGACATTATGCTAGGCACCCACAAAAATGATTCTAATAGATCCAGTCAGGGAGCAAATCGGTCACACAGTCAGAAAGGTGCTGAGACAGAACTGGAACTCAGGCCTTCAGAGTCCAGTGCCAACATCCTTGCCATCACAGGTCCTCTCTCTCCCCTCTTGGCTCATTCTGGACCATCTCCTCTGTTGTGTCCATCCCATGGCCCCTACTGAGGCCAGTCAAAGCACAGAGATCCCCCCTCCTTGGTGCGGCAGTCCCTGGGAGAAAGATTAGGACCATCTGTCCTTTTAGGGGAGAGAATCAGGAGACTTGCCACATGATGTTAGGAAAGTCATTTGCCCCTTCTCTGCTTCAGTTTCCTCACTGTGTCAAACCTCTGTCCTGCCTATCTCATAGGGCTACTCCAAGAATGAAATGGATATAGATAATGAATGTGAAAACCTTGTTATCTCTAAAAACTATGAGAAGTTTAGTTATTGAAGTATGTAAGCTCCTTGAGGGCAGGGGCTGTGTCTCATTTATCACTGTATTTCCCTGCATGTAGTAGGTCCTTAACAAATATTGACTGAATGCACAAATGAATGAATAAATTAAAGTGGGAAAAATAGTAAGCACAAAAAAAGGAAGCCATTTGCCCAACTAGGCACAGAGGTAGGTTAGGAATTCTTAAAGGGTTAAAATAACATTTTTTAATGATCAAATGGAATAAAAAGGACTCTTAGCCAGAGGTTCCCCACCCTGTTACCTAGGCTTTGGGGGTAGGAGAAGGGTGGATGATGATTAGGCTCTGGCACTAAGGGCTAACCCTGAAGTACTTGCTGTCTCTCCATCCGTCTTTCTCCAACAGGACAGCCACAGTTTGGAAGACCTTGTCCCCATTCTGGGGTGAGGAGTACAAGGTCCATCTTCCTCCAACTTTCCACTCTGTGTCCTTCTATGTCATGGATGAAGATGCCCTCAGGTATGATGCCCTCAGTTCTGGATTGGTACTCCAGAGATCTAGAGGGGAAACCTAGGAGATGGACCTGGAATGGATGGCTATAGTTTCGGTGGTGGACCTTTGTGTGGTGGAAGGGAGGCAGTGGGACATGGTTCAGAAAAGGACCCTGCTAGGTATGGAGAGTGATATTGAAACCCTTACATGAGCAAGCAGGGTTAGAAACAGGTCCACATCCCACCTCCTTTCATTATTAAGAGTCTAAGATGTTGAGATTTCGGGAACTGTTTAGTCCTACTCTGATGTGATGGAGGAGGAATTTAATGGGGGAAGGAACTTGCCCAAGGTCACATGGGGCAGCATTATGATGAAGGTTACACTGCCAGATGAAGCTCTTGGAAGCATGCTGAATCATTTGTGAATGTGATTTCTCAGCTGGGAAGACCTTAGAGGGGAACGGGGATGAGCTGGGGACCCAGCTCCTTTGGGTGGCTCTGGGGCCAACTGGGTATAAATCATGGCTAGGGAAACTAAGAAAGATGTGTGTGTGTGTGTGTGTGTGTGTATACATGCTCACACATGCTACCCTATCAGAAGATGTGCTTGGTCTAAGATGTCAGATTGGCCCACTAGCTGTTCATTATCTGGGACATCCTCTCTCTCTCTCCTCCCTGTCTTTGCAGTCTCTACCTCATGCCTTGATTGCACTCTTCTTCTGCCTTCCTTCTCCCCAAATCCCCATCTTTCTTCAAAGCACAGAAACCCCCCTCCTACTTGAGGCCTTCGCTGATCTCCACCACCCCTACCCCCCCACCTAGATGTCAGCATTCTCTCCCAATTAAAATTCCTTTATATTTATCTTGTTTTTCCTCTCTTGAAAAGTACATGCTTTATACGCCCAATAAAATTTAAACTCTTTGATGGCATTTTTGTCTTTATGACCCCAGTGCTATGTGTTCCAAGGCAAGTCACTTAACCATTCAAAGCCTTAAGCCTATGTTTGTGGAGGAAGCTCCGACCTTGGAATCCCACCAATGAGATCACAGGTTTACTTCCTATCCCTCTCTCCAGGACTTAGCAGGTTGGTCTGGCCCATGGTAGGAGCTTAATAAATGTTTGTTGAATTGGATCAAATTGAAAGAACAGAGAGAAAGAGTAACATTTGGCTGATGAATGAGGGAGTGAGTGAGTGAATGAATGAATAGGGAGAAACAAGCATTTAAGGGTTTACTCTGTGCTGAGCTCAGTGCTGAACTTTGGGGATACAAAGAGGAAAGTCAGGAAGTTCACATTCCAACAGAAGGGACATCCCATATAGGAGGGTGCATCTGCAGGGCAGACGAAAAGACCCAGTGGTCCTCAGGGCACATTCACAAAGCAGATGATGACGTGTCTTTCTTTATTTCATTTCCATCAAACCATATCATCTGATCTAACTACGTGATTTATTAATAGTATACAAAGCAATTTAGTGGCCATACTCATTCCTAAAAGAAGGTTCTGAGATGTATGTACCCTATCTCCCTGCCATCTCAGGTCCCTACTTTGGACTGGTTTAGGAAAATGAGACCAATGCATGCATTAAAAGCAGCTCTATCCATGCAATAGATAGATTCCAGGTAGCCTATAGATAATGGGGATTGGGAGTAGAAAATAGACTGAACTAGACAAGACAATAGACTGAACAATAACAAGAATGAGAACATAGGGAAATGAGGTATACTCTGAATGCTTCCAGGCAGCAAGATTGTGCAGTGGACAGAGTGCTAAGCCTGGAGTCAGGAAGACTCATTTTCCTGAGTTCAGATCTGGCCTCAGACATTTACTACCTCTGTGACTCATGGCGAGTCACTTAACCCAGTTTGCCTCAGTTTCCTCATTTGTAAAATGAGCTGGAGAAGGAAACGGCAAATGGTTTCAGCATCTCTGCCAAAAAACCCTAGAAGGCATCACAGAGTCATACAGGACTGAAAAATCACTCAACAACAACAAAATTAATGCACCCTGTAGTAGGGCAAGCAGACTTCAGGTACCTTTGAATATACCTGTCATGAGTAAGTCACCAAATCTGAGTGGATTTTGATTTGAGATAAAGCAGAGATGCCTTTGGAGTCAGGAGATGTACTCAAGGATATTCACCCATCACTCCAGCTGTCTCTACCTTGTTTCTCCTCCCACTGGGGGAAGGGTGTGCACAAATTATTGTGTGATTGTGGGTGTGTATGTGCACAAGTGAGTGTGTATATCTGAGTATGGTAGCACTTTGCACAAGCAGGAAGTTAAAGTTCTATTTCCTTTGGGCAGATAGCTTCCCAAAACCAGAGAGAAAGCATGAGTCTAGGGGCCTGCCTCATGCTCCCAATCCCAGAAGATGAGCTAGCTTGCAATGGTAGATATAGTGGTGAATGAGACTGGGCCCCTGAGCTTTGTCCTCACAGTTTAACCTAAGTCTGGCCCTGAGTTTCTGTGCCTCAGGGCCTGGAGTCTGGAGCTTTGAGGAGCAGATGGTGTTCCAACTCACAGGGGAGCTTTGTAGGAAGCTCGAAGGGCATCTAGTCTGGTGCCTTCATTTTAAGGATGAAGAGGGCTGGGGAAGTAATATGATGTGTCCAAGATGGCAAAGGGAGTCAGGAACAGAGCTAGACTTTGGAACTGGGTCATAGGATAATCATCATCATAACAGCTAACTTTAATAAAGCACCCACTTCATGCCAGGCACCATGCTAGGCACTTATTGAGTATTATCTCCTTGATCTTCACAACAATCCTGGGAGGGTAGTGCTGTTATTATCCCCACTATATAGATGAGAAAACTGAGACCAGCAGGGTTAATTGACTTGTTCAGAGTCACACAGCTAGTGATCGTTTGAGGCTAGATTTGGACTCAGGTCTTTGTGCCTCAGCCTAGCACTCAAGACTCTAGTAAAATAGTCCAAGATTTCCTGTCAGTAGCAGAGCTGACCAGCTAGGAAGGCCCTCAGAAGGCCCTCTAGTACAACCTTCTCATTTTACAGGTAAGATAACCAAGGCCCAGAGAATAAATTGAAGGGACTTGCTCAAGGTCACACAAGTAGTAAGAATCAGAGGTCCTTGGATATAGCCACACTGCTTTTCCCATTGCCCTTAATCTTAATGTTCTCTCCCCCTCTCCCCCTCCACAGCCGAGATGATGTCATTGGGAAGGTCTGCCTCACCAGAGATGTCTTAGCTGAGCATCGCAAGGGTAAGACCATGTTTCAGTCTCCTGTGCCATCACCCTGCACCACAGCACACACCCCCCCCCCAGTGTTCCCTGATCCTGCCTTCTCTATAGCTCAGTCCTTTCAGGCAGAGGCCCTGGCTCTGAGATACCAGCTCCTGGACAAATGGGGGGAGGGGACAGTTAAAGGGAGGAAAGGAGGGGTCATGATTATATACCAGGCTGGAACCTTGGAGTTCCCCTTGTAGCCATGCTTCAGCAAACCTGGCAGGGCCTCTTACCCTTGTGTCTGACCCTCACACCTAATACTTAGAGAAGGGACAGGAGATGGGAAGTTAATAACTATTGGAAGCTGAAAAATGCCTGTGCCTGAAAGGAAGTTAGCCTCAGAGCTGGAATGGGCCTCAGTTGCTACCTAGTCCACTCCCTGTCCCCACCCTTCATTTTACAAATGCAGAATCTGGTTGTTAAATTACTTGCCCAAGGTCACCCAGATAATAAGTGGCAGAGCTGAGATTCACACCCAAATCTTTTGACACCAAATACAGTCTGCTTTCTAAATCATCTCACTTTGTCCCCAGCATCTTAGCAGCCCATTTTGCCCTTAAAACCATCCCAGGAGACTGAACTTGAGGTCAGAAACATGTCACTATTTGTATGTCTCCTCAGCACCCAGGACAGCTCCTGACACAGGGTCTCCTAGGATAGCAACTGGTCCTGTCATTCCACTGGTAAAGGGAGGTGGAAGCTGTCCCTGTTGATGCAGGTTGACACTTTCCCTGCCTTACAGTGGGAGGGCTGGGTTAGGACACCGAGTGGTGAAGGTTTGTTCAGGGTCTTGAACAAAGTACCTGTTATACATGACACGAACTGTTGAGGGTAACAGACAAAAATGAAACCATGCCTGGAATGAAAGGGATAACATCCTACTCTTTGGAAGTAAGTATCCAGACAGCTCAACAGAAAACAGAAAAAGCAAAGATAAAGTCGTTTAAGCAGGGGGAGGACACTCCTAGCTGGCCAGGTTGGGAAAAGCCATTTGTAGAGGTGACATTTGAACCAAGTCCTAAAGGAAGGGTCCAGAATGAGTGCAGTCCAGGACCAAGAGATGAACTCTACTAGATCAGGGAGGTAGGAAGTCTGTTCAATCAAGTTGAATTGAAAGGATGAGGTCACTGTCACTCATAGAGATCCCTGGGGGAGGGGGATTGTCCCTGCCCTGACTTCCCCACAGTGTTTTCCCCCCTTCTGTTGTAGGACAGCCCTCAGTGAAAGGTTGCTATCCTGGTCCCTCCTGGGGGTGGATGTAGTCCAATATACTCAACCCCAATCAGCTGTGAGAGACTTGAGTGTGTGCCCCATCCTGGGGCCAGCTGCATTTGGAAAGAGGAGCCAGGAGGGAGCCCAAATTGGGAAACTGCTAATGGAGACAGAATAGGAAATATTGGGGTGGCAGAGGTTGTTTGGGGGACAGGTAGGACCTCAAATAGCTAAACTTTGCCTTGGGGTGCAGTCAGTGAGCCCTGCTCCTGTCCCTAATCTCATCAGCCTACTCTTACAGAATTTCTTTTCTGAAACCTAGCACTAAAAGCATTTTTCTCTATAGCCCAGGTTCTTAAACTGGTGTCTGTGTATAGATGGGTGAACTTGAATGGGAAAAAGTCACATCTCTATCTTCTTGAACCTCTAACTGAAAGGTAGAATTTCCTTCAATTATTTAAGAACATGATTCTGAGAAGAGGGTCTATAGGTTTACCAGACTGCCAGAGGGGCCCATGCTACAAAAACAGTTAGGAAGCCAGGCTCTATAGGGATGTCCCTTAGTCACAGACAACCCAATGAGAGAAACCTGAGCAGAGGGAATCTATGATACTCTTCTTCAGGCTGAGAATGCTCTCCATGGTCTCCCCACTTCAATCCTCCAGTCCAATGGACTAAGCCCGGATCAAACCATACATGGCGTGGACTCTGACTGAATCCTCTGCTCTCCTCCATACCCCAAAGGTGTGGGTAGGACCTTGCTGGGGTAGGACCTTCTCCCCATGGGGTCCTACTTACTTTCTCCCCACCTGCTGCTGGTTGTAATGGACTGTCAATCACTTGGGGAGATTTCATGGCTGCTCAGAACCACTAACTCACCCAATACCACCCAGGACTGGAGACATTTTTGTCTGCTCCTCTATGGGCCTAGGCCCTGAATCCCTGATAGCTGAAATAAAAATGACTAAGCTCCATCCTTGGACCCTGAGGCTTATGTTTCTAAGAGCCTGCCTTGTCTTGCTTCCTAGACTCACAGAATCACTGAATTGGAGAAATGGAAAGAACCTTAGCAGCAATTAATCTTATCCTTTCCAAGCAAGGAAGTCCCCCTATGACATTCCTGACAAATGATCATTCACTGGGTCTTGGAAATCATTGGCTAGGGTGGGCTTTTGAGTCAGGGGACCTAGGTTCAAACTCTGCCTCTGAGACCTTGGGCAAGTCACTTCCCCTCTGAGTGCCCTACTTTCCTCATTTGTAAAATAAAGGGGCTGAGCTAGATGGCCAAAGGGTTCCTTCCAACTCCAGATCCAATCCAATAACTCTGAACTCCTTCCTACCCAGGGTATGAGTCTTCTGCTCATTATACTTCTGTTTGCCCAAGCCCATACAAGTAGCTAGAATCAGAAGATCATAGCTTTAGGGCTAGGAGGGACCCCAGAGTTCATAAGCTAACCAGCTCATTTTACAGATAGGGAAATTGAGGTCTAAGGAGGGAAAGCGACCTTCCCAAGCTTACACATGTAGTAAATTGGAACTCAGGTCCAGTAACTTAGGTTCAGCCCCCTTTCCACTTTACTATTCAGAGAAATCTATGTCTAGCCTGGCTATCTCATTTTGTAGATGGGAAGAGGAGGAAGAGGAGAAGGAAGTGGAGGAGGAGGAGGAAAAGGAGGAGGAGGAAGAGGAGAAGGAAGTAGAGGAGGAGGAAGAGGAGAAGGAGGAGATGGAGGAGGAGAAGAAGGAGGAGGAGAAGGAGGAGGAGAAGAAGTCCAAAGAGATGAATTTGGGCAAATCAAGCAGGTCATAAATTTCCAATTTATGAATTAAAGCCCGGGTCTTCTGGCTCCCAGCCCTGGCTGCTCCCTAAAGCTCCACACTACGGAGATTGATGCCCAAGCAGCAGACTTTTTCGTGCCCTTCACCACAGATAATGAAGCAGGGCTCAGACCAGGTGGGGGAAGGCAGGTGGGACAAGTTGGGTCTTACAAGATAGAAGATGGACTTCTTCCAGGGCCCTCTTCTCCTACTGTGTTCCCCCTTTCCTTCTGCCTGCCCAGGGATGCCCAGTCTCAGCCTGGCCCCAGTGGGTGCTATTAAGGGCCTGTCCCTTTTACCTCCCCAGGTTACAGTGGATGGCTCCACCTGAAGGAGATTGACCCAGATGAGGAGGTGCAGGGAGAGATTCATCTGCAGATGGAGATTGTTCGAGGCCAGGGGCCCCAGAAGCTTCGCTGCACAGTGTTCGAGGCTAGGTGGGTTAGAGGCCCTCATTCTCCCACACCAGCTCCCTGAGCAAGCTGTGAATGCCCTCCTGGGTCATGGTGAGGTGGGAGGGGGATGGGCTGATAAGAGCTGGTAATCCTAACAGCTATTGTCACACATTTTGTACCTCGTTTGATCCTGACAACAGCCCAATGAGATGCATGACATCCCCATTTTATAGATAAGGAAACTGAGGCTCAGGATGTTAAATAAATTACACAGGGTCAGTCAATCCATCAATAAGCACTTATTAAGCACTTACTACATGCTAGGCACTGGGGATACAGTGA
>CM053593.1:375629779-375673684 GCA_028646575.1 Pseudocheirus occidentalis
AGACAACAGCAGTCCCTGTCCTCAAGATTACATTTTGTTGGGAGAGTTAGTGAATGAATGAAAGACTGAAAAATAATTAAGTGCTTACCACAAGTCAGACAGTATGTGAGTCACAAGGGATAGAAAGAAACAACAAAGATAATTCCTACCCTGAAGGAGATTATGTCCCAATGAGAGAAAGAGCAAGTTTATACCTAGGAACATATGAGATATATTCAGGGTAGAGGTGAAGTAGCCTCTGAGGGGAGGGCACCAGCAGCTATGGGCACCAGAGAAGTTCTCCAGCAGACGCTGGCAGTTGAGCTATCTTGAAGGAAAAAGAAGCAGAGGTAGAAAATATTCACAGCAGGATTTGAACCCAGGTCTTTCCCCTTCCAAATACAGTGTTTTTTACTTACTGCTGGTGAGTGTTCCTTTAGGAAGTGACCTGGAAGACTCAATCCATCAGCTTTGTTGTGAAGCTGGTTAATTGCAGCAATATTTAAGATGAATCCTCTTGTAATTTGGGAAGTTTCCCCATGCAAAACCTCCATCCCACCATCATGGTTTATCAGGAATTGATATCCAGCCAATTTTCAGGTATCTCCTGGGAAAGTTGAAGTCCCTGCCTTTTGGGAGCTTATGGTCAGATCCCTAGACAATAAACTAAGAACAGTTACCTTCTGCCTCTTGGGTTGACAGTCTTCACTGAGTCATTCACACTCTCTCTCATTTCCCCCAGAGATCTAGGGGTTCAGGCTGTGGCAAGAGAGTTGGGGATCAAGGCTAGTCTATGGCCAGTGCTCAGGGGTTGGGACCACCCTGTGGGAGGATCCAATCACTTTATGATTGTAGCTGGGGTGATCAGAGGAAGTCGTGATTTTAAGAATTAGGGCACTTCCCACATGGAGTTGATCATTTTCTGAGGAGCATGGGCTCTATGCTGGGAGGATGCAGTGAACCCCTCTGTTACTCCTGACACTGGCCCACAAATTATCTTCAGTCCCCTGTCCCGATCCCAACTGTCCCAGACACTGGGAATCAGTCAGTCAATCCAGTCAGTAAATAGACATTTATTAAATGCCTGCTACATGTCAGGCACGGTGCTAAGCACTACTGGTACAAAAAGAGGCAAAAGACAGTCCCTACTCTCAAAGGGCTTCCCGTGTAATGGGGAAGACAAGAAGCAAACAAATCAGGTAGAGGAATTCACTGGGTTGAACTCTGAGCCCATGTCTGGCTCCAAAGGAAGGACCCCACTCCAGGAGATAGGAAGACCCCAGGGTCATGCAGCTAGTGTTGGCAGCAGTGTGAACCCCATCTCTGTAATTCCAAGCTTGGTGGTCCTTCCACTACAGCATGTGGCCTCATTTCTGTTGGAATGGCAAAGGCCAGGCCAGGAAAACTCAGTTTTGTCCAAAACATAACTCCTTATTGGGGTGGGAGTAGCTCTCTACCTTTTTTTCCCATCTCCCACATCATCTTGTTTCTACCACATGTCAGCTACCTGCTCTGCAAAGGTTCTTTTTGAAAGTT
This sequence comes from Pseudocheirus occidentalis, assembly GCA_028646575.1. NCBI lineage: Eukaryota > Metazoa > Chordata > Mammalia > Diprotodontia > Pseudocheiridae > Pseudocheirus > Pseudocheirus occidentalis. The sequence goes on from CM053593.1 coordinate 375,631,295, forward strand.
GGCACCATCTGGGTTTTTTTCTTGGTTAGTTTTTTAATATTTTTTTGTTACACTTTTAGTTCTGAAGTGTGTCCCTCTCTCCCCTCCCACCCTATACTAGAGAAGGCCACCATTTCTCACACACACGTATAAAACCATACTATGCATACTTCTGTTTATCAGCTCTTCTCTGGAGATGAATAGCATCTTCCTTCATGGGTCCTTTGTAGCTGATATGAATGTCTGAATACTCAGAATAATCTAGTCATTCATAGTTGTTCTTCAGACAGTATTTCTGATCTTGTTTACAAAGTTCTCTTGGTTCTGCTCACTTTGCTTGTCACGATTTCATGCAAGTCTTTCCATGGTTTTCTAAAAGCACTCAGCTCCTCATTTCTTACAGCATAGTAGTATTCATTCCATCACATTCATATACCACCACTTAATTAGTCATTCCTTAATTGATGGGCATCCCCTCAATTTCCAGGCACCATCTGCTTTTGTAGCTTCTCCTTCCTCTGAATTCACTGTTTCCTTCCTCTTCTCCTGATCTAAATCTGTTCCAGGCTGCTCGTAGGCCCAGAGAAGGCAAGGGACTTGATCCAGTCACACAGCTATTAGTAACAGGTCCTCTTATTCAGGTCCTCTGACTACAAATCTGGTGTTCTACAAATGACAGCATTTCTTCCTTAGAGTAAGCCTGGCTGTGTGTCTATTGCTATCCCTGCCTCCTCCCCTCTCCCTCCCTGTCCCCACCCCTGTCCACCACTGTGAGGATTTAAGCTTTAAGACTTCCCCTTTATCTGACCCTTGCCTAAGCTGAGCCTATGCCCACGTGTGTGCCCATATGTGCGTGGGAGGCTGTTGGGGAATCTCCAGGAATGACTCACTTTCTCTTTCTCCCCATTCCCATTGGTGGGAGTAATGAAAGACAGCTCAGGCATGTTGGGGTTTTCTCCCCAGTATCTCCTGGTGTTTTGGGTCCCTCTGTGGCACTGAGTCATTCTGGGAGGGGAATAGGCAGGATGGAGACAGTCTGCTGCTTCCCCTCACTGGACTGTCTGGGTCTCCCCAAGTATTTTTAGCTGCCACCCACAACCCGTGCCAACCTCAGAGAGTGAGTCATGGAGAATTCCACCCTTAGGAAGCACATGTCTGACTCCAAAGCCATTCTGGATCTGCCCCTTTCTCTGATGAGGGAGCCAGCTCTGTGCCTGTCAGACCACTAGCCCCTGATAGGGAAGGTAACTCCAACATTGTCAAGGGTGGAGCTGTAAGCCACACCACCTGGGTTCCATGTCTGTGCTCCAGTTCATCAAAGGCTTCCAAGGGCGAAAGTTCATAATTCATAGGATCATAGCTCAGGAACCATCGAGTCTAACCTCTCATTTTACAGATAAAGAAACTGAGGCCTTTTGACACTGCTGTTGCCAGGGTAAGCACTTTCCTGGATTTTGAAGGCAGCAAAGTTTGTCTTGGGTGACTTCGTCTCTCTTAATGCTCCTTCCTGCCTTCCTCATTCCAGGGTCAGAGATTTCGATTTAGAAGGAACCTTAGGCATCATCTGTCTAGTCCATTGTTTTTATTTTCCGAGGAGGAAATGGACCCAGAGCCCCAGAGGCAGACACTGTGGATACAAAGCACAAATAAAACAGGTCCTGCCCTTGGGGAGCTTACATTCCACTGGGAGGAGACAGCATGTATAAAAGGAGGCACAGGCAAGAGAAACGAAGAGTGGATGGAAGGTACTCTTAGGGTGAAGCTTCTGTAGAAGGTCTGCATGGACCCGAGGCTTCTAAGAGGTGAAACTGAAGATGGAGAGCATTCTAGGAATGGGGGACACCCAGTGGAAAATGCAGGAGATTCGAGATGGACTGTCATTTGTGAGGAACAGCAGATAGGAAGCTGCTGCTGGACCACTGGAGGGGAGTGATATATAAGAAGATGAGAAATACAGGAAAAGGTCAGGTTGTGAAGAGTTTTAAAAGCCAAACAAAGGAGCCAGGAAGACCTGAGTTCAAATCCAGCCTCAGATACTTACTAGCTGTGTGACCTTAGGAGAGCCATTTAACCTCTATTTGCCTTGGTTTTCTCAACTGTAAAATGGGGCTAATGATAGCACCTACGTCCCAAGGCTGTTGTGAGGCTCAAAAGAGATAATATTTGTAGAAAGTATTTATCATAGTACATAGCACATAATAGCTGACGTCCATATAAATGCCTATTCCTTTCTCCCTCCCATCTCTATCCATGCCTCTTGATAGCTTCCAGTCTTAAAAGTTAGAATTGGAAAGAACCAAAAGCGCCATCTACCATATCACCAATATCTATCAGCCCACGTCACCAATCCATGCTCTAACACATTAGCACCCATGCGGCCCCCATCTGAAGACCTCCAATGAGAGGAGCCCACTTCCTCTCTGGATCAGCCAGTTCACTTTCAGACGGCTACACTTGTTGGAAGGTTGTGGGGGTTTATTTTTGTCACCCACCACCCCCATTTCAAGCTTCCCTCTGCCTCTCTGAGAATTCCACCCACTGTTCCTGGTTCTGTCTCCTGGGACCAAGCAGAACAAAGTGAACCCCCCCCTCTGTAAGACAAACCTTTGAGCACTTGGGGACACAGCTCTCATGTCCCCGACGCCTTCTCGGGATTAAGTATTCTAGTTCTCTACTTCTCTTCATATAACACACCCCCAAGTCACCATTCTCTGGATTGTTAATCAATGTCCTTCAACTGTGGTGCCCAGAATCGAAGATAATATTTCCAATTGATATGCATTTATTAAGTGCCCAGAACATGCTAGCCACTGCTAAGTACCTGATGTGTGTTTCAGATGAGATCTGACCAAGGCAGAAAACCATTAGATTGCTAGGTAGCACAATGGATAGTTCTGGCCTGAAGTCAGGAAGACTCATCTTCCTGCATTCAAATCCAACCTCAGACATTTACTAGCTGTGTGACCCTGGGCAAGTCACTTTACCCTGATTGCCTCAGTTTCCTCATCTATAAAATAAGCTGGAGAGGGAAATGACAAATCACTCCAGTATCTCTGCCAAGGAAACCCCAAATGGAGTCAGAGAGTCCTAGACAATCCTGAAATGACTGAACAGCAGCAGCAGCAACAGCAACAGCCACATGAACCTGCAGCTTTGGTTGTCACATGACTTCACTCTCAGAGTCTATGAAAGCCCCCAAGTCTTTCGTTATTGCCAGAAGCTCGACAGAGGTCACAGAGAGCTGGCCTCAAAGCCAAGAAGGCCTGGGTTCTGTAGGCTGCTGAGAGAGGGCTGGCCTGCCATGGCAAAGGGAGTTTTCTTTTCTGGGAGTCCTTCTTACTATTGAAATCACAGGTCCAAACCTGCCCCTTATTATTTATATAAAGTCACTGTTGTTATTATTATGATTGTTAAATCTCATGAAACTCTGGTTGGGCATCTTGTAGCATATAGTTGTGACAGAGACTTTGGGGGGCACCCAGTAGGGGAGGCTGGGAAGCCATCCTTTCCGGGGGCTGGGCTGGGTCAGACAGAGGACTTGGTGGGGGCAGCCCACCCTTCAGGGCCAGATAAGATTAGACAAAGCCTTTGCTCTCTGGTGGGTAAGAGGGGCCCCTTATCACCTCTGCATTGTCTACCTAGGCCCCAGAGGACAAAGGGTAGCCACTTATTCAGTCACCTGTCTTTCCCCAGGGACTTGGCCAGAAAGGACCGTAATGGAGCATCTGACCCGTTTGTCCGAGTGCGCTACAACGGCAAGACCCAGGAGAGCTCGGTGAGGGGCTAGAGAGAAGGTGCTCACGAGGTTGTGCAAGGGGCCATTGCCACTGCACTCCCAGGTAGAAAGAAATAAGGAGGAGATTTTCTTCTCATCCAAGTATGATCAAGGAGCTAGGAATGTGCCAAAGCTAAAGCCCACTCAGAGCCACATCAGTGTGTTGGAGAGTGTTGCTCAGGAGACAGCACACTGAATGAGGAGTCGGGAGTCCCAGCTGACCCTCACTTTGATCCATTCACTGCCCCACTCAGTGCCTCAGTTTTCCCATCTGTGAAAGAGAGAGGAGGGCAGACTGGATGGCCCCTAAGATCTTAGGTCTAGAATGGGACCTCAGAGTTCCCTGACCCTTCATTTTATGGATGAGGAAGCTGAACCTCAGGAGCGTAAGTGCCTTGGCCACAGCCACAGAGGCAGTAAGCTGGAGAGCCTACAGCTGCTGTCTCCAAGGCCAGGGCTCCCCCCACTCTGTGCTGTGGTTCCCTAATTCAGCTTCAGGGAGTGAGCCCCTTTCTGAACTGAGGCTCCAATGATGTGCCTGGTCTCAGAACTTGTGAATAGAGGGCACCCCCACCTTCCTCAAACAACCAAGCCCAGAAGCGCCAGGCAGGTACAGGAATGGCTTCCTCTTGCCTCCCTTCCTGCCTTGGTCAGATTGTAAAGAAATCCTGCTACCCGAGATGGAATGAGACCTTTGAGTTTGAGCTGGAGGAGTCTGCCCCAGGGACGCTGTGTGTGGAAGCCTGGGACTGGGACCTGGTCAGCAGAAATGACTTTCTGGGCAAGGTGAGTTGGACTCAGCCCAGCCGGGGGTGGCTTCTCCCTTTGGAAGAAAACGTTTGTTTGTTATGAATTCACCAGCCACCAACAGACACAAACATGTCTGTTAACTTTTAACAAACATCGCATTAGAACCAGAAAGAGAATTCTATAAGGAAATGTGTCCTATGCTGGGTATGTTTTTGAAAGTGTGTCTACGTACATATAAGTGCACACACTGATACACATATTTGCCATAGATTTTGAGTTAGACAAGGTCCTGAAGGCCATCCACTCCTGCACCCTCACTTTATAGATAAAGAAACTTTGGTGACTTCGTCAGGACTTCGCCAGTGGTAAAGGTCAAAGGCAGGATTTGAACCTGGGTCCTCTGACTCTACAACCCATGCTTTTCTTATTAACCACACTGCCTCCTAACAAAAATCCCTTCTTTGATTAGTCTACTTGGATGAATGAAAAGAAGCTATTACTTCTGGAGAACCCCAGACTGTACTTCTAGGGGTATCCTAGGGTGAGGCTGCTCTGCCCTGAGTCAGGGTGGTAGCAGCAGTGCCTTTGGATCCAGGACCATGGGAATGGTCTAGGGAGGTGTGAGATTGGAGCTGAGGGCATCTTTGTTGGGGGGGAAGGGAGGCAGAAGAAGTGGGAGCATGGTAATTAATGAACAAATAGCCCTTGGTCCCTAGAGAGGGACATGAAGGGGGACATTTGCAGCCATGAGGGATGGGCCTGTCTGGCCGGTGAGGGCTAAGGTCCTCTGGTCTGGGAGTCAGAATGTGTGAGTCCTGGACATCTTCCATCTTAGATCCAGCCCTAGAAGAGTTGTCTGGGGTTCTCCCAAAGAAACAGCCCTTCTCCTGTCCGTGCTGGCAGACACTGACCAAGCTGGAGGGCAATTCAGGTAGAATGCAATGTAGTCCAGTAGAAAGAACATGGGCTCTGTCTGGAGTCAGAGAACCTGGGTTCAAATCCTGCTTCTGCATTTTACCACTGTGTGACCTTGGGAAATCGCTTAACTTCCCCAGATTCAGTTTCCTCATCTATAAAATGAAGGAGTTGGGTTTGGTGGCCTCTGAGGTTCCTTTCAGTTCTAGATCAGTGAGCTCATTGGTTCAGCCATTTAGACTTGGGAGGCACCAAGGTATCCCTGGCCCAGCAGGTTTGTGGTACAGTAGGGGATTAGAGCCGGAAACCTAATTGCCCTTATTCCCCAACTTATTAAACACTTATTAAACTTTTTTTATTGGAGAGCTAGAAGGAGAGACAGTGCTTTGGGATCCTCAGAGTCAGTGGCAGAATTGCATCCCTGTGGGGACAGAGAGGTTCCAGCATTCCAGTCGTCTCCAATTTCTTTCCTTCCTCAGGTGATGTTCAATATCCATTGTCTGCAGGCTGCCCAGCGGGAGGAGGGCTGGTTCCGGCTGCGGCCAGACCAATCTAAGACCAGGCTAGATGAGTGAGTGTCCTGAAAGTTTTCAGAATCTTCTACGTGGTGCTTGGAAGGCTCCAGGTCTGAGACTCGTTCCAGAGCCCAAGGCAGATCATTGCAACAGGGGCAGCCTCACATTAGTTCCCCACTAGCTGGGCTCCTGAGAGAGGTGTGAGAGTCACTGACCCTTCCCAATTCACAGCCTTCCTCGTATGATTCTGTGATGGCCCTACGGCCCCAGGCTCAGCAGTGGGGTGATGTCTGAACTCTGGGCAGGGGGCTACCTGGCCACTCTGCTTCAGATGTATATCCAACCTCTGCCATCCCCTTGTGAGTGGCCCTAATGCCTATGAGTAGGGGATAGGGAAGCATTTCCTTTGGGCCATGCCCTATGCTTAGTGCTGGGGATACAAGGAAAAAGCAAAAACATCCCCCGTCCTCACAGAGCTCACATTTTAATGGGGGGGGCGGGGAGACACTTCCCTACACTGGCTTCAGATGGGGAAACTCTGCTGTCATGATACCAGTTCAAGGGTGGGAACCTCAGCTTGAAGTTCCAGCTGCTTCGGCTTCTGCTCCTAAGACCTCTAAATTCCCTCCAGTCATGACTGTTCTGGGGTTCTAGGAATCTGGAATTTTCTGCTGCAAGGCTGGGGAGGGGTGTGTGATGAAAATAGCATTTGAGGAAGTTGAATCTTGAAGAATGTGCTGCCTAGATAGGAGGGAGGAGAGGCTGGAATTGAGGAGACTCCAGGGTATTGACTAGGTCACCTGTCTTGGTGACTGTGTCCTCCTGCTTCCAGGGGCAGCCTGGGTTCCCTACAGCTCCAGGTATGGCTTCGGGATGAAACAGTGCTGCCTTCCAGCCTCTACCAGCCCCTGGTGCAGCTGCTTTGCCGGGAGGTCAAACTGAGCCCCAAGGTGAGGGTAAGGGCCACGGCAATGCTGACATCTGGAACTGGCAAAAATCCACCCTCAGGGAATCTCCTCCTGTCTAGGGCCCCGGTTTAGTACTAAAGACTCCCAGTGGGGGGGGCCCTCACTCCTGCTGGTTGCCCCCACTGTTTTTGTCCCTAGATCCCTATTTTTCCTGGGGGAGGGGGTAGTACCTCCCACCCTGGGGAGACAGGACAAGTGAATGTTCCATAAAACACCTTCTAGGTGGGGCCTCATTGCAGTGGGCCTCCCTGGCCTAGGGCAGGACCCGTCTTGCAGAAGTACAAATTGAGACCCTAGTTTGGGGGTAGCAGGGAAAGAAGTGTGTGGTCCAGCTAGACTCCCCAATTCCCTGGGGAGGGGTACTGGATTGCAGCTGCATCTTTCACTGGGTCCTTCCTTCTCCCACCCAACACTCTGTCCCTCCTCTCCCCCAATCCCAAAGGACCATCCAGTGCAGCTGATCTCCCTAATCGAGGAGACCACAACGGCTGAGTGTCGCCAGGAGGTGGCCACCAATCTTGTCAAGCTCTTCCTGGGGCAGGGGCTAGCCAAGGAGTTCCTGGACCTGCTTTTCCAATTGGAGCTCAGACGGACTGGTGAGAGGCCTTGCTGGGGAGTGAGGCCCAGGTAGAGAGGCAGTGCCCATGGATGTGGGTAGGGGAAGCAGGAAGTAGCCCCAAATGTGGATTTTTGGAAACATAGTTTAAAGATTTGTCCTAAACTTAGGAGGAGGAGCTCAGTGGATAGAGCAATCAGAGAAAGCTTCCTGGAGGAAGTGAGGCTTGAGCTAGGTATTGGAGGCATCATAGGATGAAGATCAGCAGAGATGAGAAAGGAGAACATCTAGTGGGGCTGGGAGGGGGTGGGACAGTGGGAACAAGCATCCACAGGGTCCGGAATGAACAGAGCATACAATGGGGCATAGGACTCTGGTCCAGCCAGCACAACTGAATGTCAGGGTTGGTCAGAAGGGGAGGCGGAAAGAGGCTGCCTCACAATCCCCAGACCTGGGGGAGGGAGTAAGGCAATGAGGCCCTTCTGTGACCAAGTACCCTAGGCCCTTGACTGGTAGTTTTTCCAGCTTCTGCCCTCACAGCAACCTAAGTCTCAGAATAGAGCCATATCTCAAACTCAGGTAGGTCCCTTACCACCCACCCTTCCACTCCCAGGTCCCTCACAATCATCTTTTTATTTTATTTCTTATTTCTTATCTGTGTATTAGCTATATGTGCCTGGTACATAGTAGACATTTATTTAATGTTTACTGATTTTTCAGTTGAAGCCAACACTCTCTTCCGGAGCAATTCCTTGGCCTCCAAGTCAATGGAATCCTTTCTGAAGGTGAGAAGGTGAGGGAGAGGGTAGGCAGGCTTGGGGACAGGGATAGAACCAGAGATAGGGACAGACTCCCTCCTACTTGCACCCCTGATCCACACACTCACCCAGACTCTCCCTTTTCATCAACGGGAATGACTCTTTCTGAAGACATGTCATGGAAGACCAAGAGAGGGAGTGTTGGAAGCCTTGCTGAAGGATCAGAAAGGTACAGGTGACTATCCACAAGGCTCCCAGCAAATATAGCAGCATGCATGATTTGACCAAAGCCCAGTCCCCTGAGAAACTCCCTAGCAAAGAGGAAGTGGAGCCAGGTGATGCTGTGACCAATAAAACAGAAAGGAAGCCCCTGTTAGCTCCTTCATCAATCCTGCGTGGCATAAGAAGCCAGCGAGCATTCCTATAGAGTGCACACCTATGGGACTCTGGCAAATGGGACTGGAAGCCAGTGATATCTCAGCTCTGGCTTGCACCTGCAGTCAGGAACACCCAAGTTACAATCCTGCCTGAGATACCAGCTGTGTGACCCTGAGCAAGTCATTTTGCTGTTTGCCTCAGTTTCCCCATCTTTAAAACGGGAATAATAATTGTATCTATCTCCCAAGGTTGTTGTGAGGATCAAATGACATAATATTTGTGCAAACACTTTGCAAACCTTAAAGCATTATAAAAAAATATTAGCTGTCATTGATCTTTCTCATCCATCTTTGGTCCCCTAAACAAGGAAGTTCTAGCATCCTGTCCTAAGCTCTCTTCTTTCCTCTCACAGCACCTTCCTTCTTTCAATAATCTCATTGCCTGAGGTGGTTTGGTGGTGCAGTGAATCGGGTACTGGCCCTGAAGTCAGGAGGACCTGAGTTCAAATCCAGCCTCAGATACTTAACACTTACTACCGGTGTGACCTTGGGCAAGTCACTTAACCCCAGTTGCCCTGCTTTCCCCTTCCAAAAGGCAAAAAAAAAAAAATCTCATTGCCTCCCATAGGTTCAATGATCATCTTTATTCAGGTGATTCTTGGATCTGAGACCTTGAATAAATCACTTAATCTCCCTGCGCCTCAGTTCCCTCATCTGTAAAATGAGAGGGTCAACTAGATGGTCTCTGGGGTCCTTTCCAGCTCTAGGTCTGGTGTCTGTTTGTGACCTATACATGCAAGTTCTCATCTCTTCCAAGCTCTGATAGCCAACTGCCCATTAGACATCTCCACTTGGATGTCTAATAGGTATCTCAAACTCAGTTTGTCTAAAATGGAGCTTGCTACCTTCTTTCCTAAACTGTCTCTCCTCCAAACTTCTTTACTTCTGGTGAGGGCACTACCATCTTTCTAGTGTAAAATCTTCCTCAACTCTTTCTTTTCTTTAAAGGTAGAAAGACTCTAGTCTTTGTAATTCCAGAGCAAAGACTCTGATACATAATAAGTATTTAGTAAGTACTTGTTGACTGAATGATGGGATTTGACCTGAGCCCCAAAGGATGGTGAGTATCTGGACAAGTGGAGAGGACGTGGGATGGTATTCCCAGTAAGAGAATGCCTCCTCTTCTCTCCTTCATCCCATCTCTGCCATGTCCACCTTCTCCCACTTGCCTTCCCTCCATGACCAGTCCTGGCTCTTCTCTCCTGCAGGTCTCAGGCATGCAGTACCTACACAGTGTTCTGGGTCCAACAATCAACCGGGTCTTTGAAGAGAAGAAGTATGTGGAGCTGGACCCCAGCAAAGTGGAGATCAAAGATGTGGGGTGAGGACAGTTTCTGGTGGGAAGGAGAGATCCAGGTCCTTCTGTGGGTGGGACTTTGGCTGTGCCAAGGAGACCAAAAGAGAAAGAGAGGGATAGAGGAATGCCTTGCCCAGTTCCAAACACCTCAGGAGTAAGGGGTAGGTGCTAAGGACTGCCAGGTCTTTGAAGAGCTACATGGGATCTAGATGTTGTATAATCCAGAAGTTGGAGAGAAGAGGAATCCAGGCTCTTTGTCTCTGGCTGTTTAGAGGGTGTCTCTGGCTGTGTCTCTGACTGTTTCTCTCTGAGGGAATTAATTCTTGGTTCTGCATTTTATGTTTTATTTTATCTGTAACCATAGTCTGTGTTCTGTATAACAAGTCTGGGCCTCTTCTCTGTCTCTGGGTAAAGTAGCTTATGCCTGCTAAAGTTCAGCCTCCCCTCTCTGAAGAGGGATCCCTAGGATATAATTACTGTTAGTTGAAGGAAAACTGTTCTCAGTGCTCTCATAAAACATTGTCTCAGCATTTCCTGCAAGGTCTGTGGGTATCCCGGAGAAGCTAGGACTGCCTGACCTTGTCCCATCTTTAACAGTTAAGGTGATCTTGTCTGATTCTTCAGTTATCAGTAAGTCTGCCCTTATTGGTAACCTCAGGAGGCAACTTGGACCCCTAAAATTCACAAAAGCGTTTCTTAGAGATAGAGAAAGGTAGTCGTCATCCCACCTGGGGCTATGCCTTCTCTGATGTAGCCAAGAATCTCTCCCCTCTATAAGGCTGGCAAATTATATTATTTTTGTTCTGTTCTATGCTTATAAAAACATATCGCACCTTCAATCCAGCATCTCTTAGCCAGAGTCAGGGCCGTTAGACCTATCCTTTTATGCCCCTGATAAGCTTACATAAAGAATTGCCTCAGTTTACTTTTTTGTTAAATTTTATTTGCTACTCTCTTTGATTGCGTGCCTACATATAATAGCTCTATATATCTTTGTCTGGTTCTTTGTGTTTCTGTCTCTGTGCATGTCTATTTGAATCACTGCATGTGCTTCTATCTGGGTCTTTATCTGAATCTCTACATGTCTGTGTCTTTGTGTGTTTGGGAGTGTCTCTGTTTAAGTCTCTCTGTGTTTGGGTATGTCCATGTCTATGTCTCTGTCTCTCTGCCTGTGTCTATGTCTATGTCTATATCTCTGTGTCTATGTCTATGTCTATATCTCTATGTCTATGTCTATATCTGTGTCTATGTCTCTCTCTATGTCTGTGTCTGTCTATATGTCTATATCTCTGTGTTTATGTCTATGTCTGCATCTCTATGTCTATGTCTATATCTATGTCTATGTCTATCTCTATGTCTGTGTCTATGTCTATATCTCTATGTCTATGTCTATATCTGTGTCTATGTCTATCTCTATGTCTATGTCTATATCTGTGTCTATATCTATCTCTATGTCCGTGTCTATGTCTATATCTCTGTGTTTATGTCTATGTCTGCATCTCTATGTCTATGTCTATATCTCTATGTCTATGTCTATATCTCTGTGTCTATGTCTATGTCTATATCTCTATGTCTATGTCTATATCTGTGTCTATGTCTATCTCTATGTCTGTGTCTATGTCTATGTCTATATTTATGTCTGTGTCTGTACATATATCTTTGTCTGTATTCATATCTATGTCTATATCAGTAACTGGGTCTCTATCTCTCTATCTCTTTATCTGTCTCTATATGTCCATGTCTGTCTGACTTGGTGGAAGGTGAGGGACACCAGTACAGCATGGCATGCACCTCCCTCGTTCCAGGTGTTCAGGGCTGCACCGGATCCAGACAGAGAGTGAGGTGATGGAACAGAGTGCCCAGACCCTGCAGTCATACCTGGGTGGGCTCCTGTCAGCTATCAGTCGCTCAGTGAGAATGTGTCCAGCAGTCATCCGTGCCACCTTCCGTCAGCTTTTCAAGCGGGTGCAGGAGCACTTTCCTGAGAACAAGCACCAGGTTGGAGCCCATCATCTTCGAAGCTGGGACCCTGCCCTTGGGGTGGTGGCAGAGGCTCCCCTCAGAGAGTTGGGAGCCCAGGGAAGACTATGGAAAGCCAACAGGGGACAGAAATTTGCAAGCCACTTTGGGGGCCTAGTAGGAGTGGAGGGGGAGCTAGGCATACAGCTTCTGAGGTCTTGGCATATTCCTGTTCTTGGAGCTAATAATAACACCCGCCCTCAAAAGGGTGGCATTTTGTACTTTCTGAAGAGTCTTCAAGACCATTAGTATACTCATTCCTCACAAGTAGGCAAAAGCAGGTATAATGATCCCCATTTTACAGATGAAAAAGTTGAGGTCTAGACTTTTAAAAGGTGGCACAAGTGATTAGTGGTAGAGTCCTGACTGGACTCCAGGTCTCCAGACTCTCCATGATTTCCTGCTCTACTAGGTGCCAAATTGATCTCCCTATCCCTAGCCTAAGTTGAGCCAAGATATTCCTCCCTGGAGGCAGCTACATGGAGATACAGCACCCTGGCTGCTCCTGGACAAATGGATGTGGGCAGGGGGGTTTCTGGGGTGCTGCTAACCCAGAATAAGAAGGGACCCGAACCCAACCCACAGAACCTGAAGTTCATTGCTGTCACCAGCTTCCTGTGCTTACGCTTCTTCTCACCAGCCATCATGGCACCCAAACTCTTCCATCTGCGAGAGAAGCACGCTGATGCCCGCACCAGCCGCACCTTGCTGCTCTTGGCTAAGGTACCTGGGTGGGCTGAGGTGGGTCAGGCATGGTCTTGCAGTGCAGTGGTTATGATGTCTTATGGGTACTCTCAGGACCAGGGAGAAGAGGAAGCTGAGCATGAAGTTGGGGATGGGGTTCTGAGAGATGAGAGTGCATATGGCGTTTGGAAGCCATGCTGAGGGGCAGGCCAGTGTGTCAGGGAGCATACAGTAGAAGAGGTTGGCAGTGGGCCTGCAGGAAAAGTTGGTACAGAGAGAAAGAAGAGGTGAAAAGCATTTAATGAACGAGACCTAGGTTCCAGTCCCATCTCTAAACCTGGACAAGATTGACTTCTCAGGGCCCCAGGAGATTCTCAGATTTATCAGTTTCAGGACAGGTGCTGATTTGTGTTGGTTGATTTTCCTTACCAGAAACTCCGTAAGATTTGCTAATGAAATCAAAAGTTCCATTTAAAACACACACACACACACACACACACACACACACACACAAATGTGGTTAATATTTCAGAGCTCTAGGAATGAAATGCCTCATTACCAGGAAGGAGACTCCAAAGTCTAGCAGAGACCCAGGTTCAAAAGCAATTGGGTATGATCCTCTAGTGGGGCCAGGGGTGCTTTCTATGGGCACCTGTCTTCCCTGAATGAAGCTGTGGCATGGGCAGGGGAAGGCAAGTGGTCTGTCTTCAGGGAGTCCAAGCCTGGCTGAAGAGATGAGAGGGAGGGGGATATATCCCCATAGACTGACAGAGGGGGTCCACAAAAGCTCCCTGAAGAATGTTGGGCTCTTTGGGCCAGATGGGATGTAGCTCAGCAGGGACAAGGGAGGATGTTTGCTGCAAAGGCCAGAGTACTGACTGGGTTCTGAGAGCCCAAGTTCAAATCCCGGCCCTGACGCTAACTGCCTGAATGACCTAGAACAGTCTTAACTGCTTTGGCCTGTGTCCTTATTTGTAGAAAGAGAGGGTTGGGTTAGATGGGCTACAAGGCCCCTTCTAGCTCTGGAGCAATAGCATGAGAGATCATCAAAGACAATCCTCCTCATTCTATAGAGGGGGAAGCTGAGGCCCAGAGAAGGAGAGGGGCTTGTTCAGCGACCCACAGCAAGTGAACAGCAGGGCCCAGGTGTCCTTACTCCTGCCATGCTGCTCTGTCCACCACACCACAGTTTTCGTCTGTGGGTGGTGCCTTGATTGGTCTCAATTGTGGGGGTATGTGTGGGGATGGAAGAAAGGTATCTGAAGTAGCAACTTTGTTGGGCAGTAGAGGTGTGGGCCAGGGCTTGAAGAGGGACCACAAATCCATGGACCACTGTGGGCTTGATCCTGCCCCATGCCAGGCTGTCCAGAACGTGGGCAACATGGACACACTGGCCTCCCGAGCCAAGGAGGCCTGGATGGAGCCCCTCCAGCCCATGGTCCAGCAAGGTGTGGCTCAGCTGAAGGAGTTCATTACCAAGCTCATTGACATTGAGGAGAAGGAGGGTAAGGCCCCTACCCATTCGGACATCTCCAGCCTGGGGTAACAGGGGCCATCCCACATGGACTACATGGGAATGCGCCTGTGCCCTGGCCCCTTCTGGTGGGCTGTGTGTGCTCCGGCCCCTTCCTTATAGGGTGTGCATGGCCAGTGGTTCCTGGTTAGTTCCTTGGTTGCTGTCTTAAAGATGGCAGACCATTGAGCCAGGAAGACACCCCCCTCACACACACATCAAGGTGAAAACTCTTCTTTCAAGGCAGACTTTTTGCTGGGACCCATCGCCCCCAATTGAGGGGGAAGAGGGATTTCTCTGCCCTCCCATTCCCAAGCTCTGCCACATACATAGCAGAGAGAATGTGATTGCTTATTACCTAAGGAGTCCCTTCTTGTCACCAAACATCTTTGACGGTTTCCTGCCAACATGGGGATCAGAAACTGCTAATCACTCATACACTTTAGCAAGGGGACAGAACTGATGCAGCCCCCTAGAAGGGACTGGGATGCAGGCTCATCTCTATGCATTCTCCATAGGATGGCCTCAACTACATTGGGAATAGACCTTGTGGGATGCCCAGGTGGCAATGGGGGAAAGGGGACAGTGAGGCCGTGGTCCTGATAGGAGTCTAGAGAGCCAGGGGTAGGCCTGGGGTCTGGAGGAGGGCTCAGCCCAGTCAGTGCCCTCCTCAGCAGCTGCTCTGAGACCCGGCCATTTCTCTGGTGACCAGGGTGGTCAGAGCACAGGTCCAGATTCTGGAGGGGGGCAGGGATGCTCACCTGGCCCTGTGCCCCACTGTTCCTCCCAGAGTTGGACCTCCAGCGAGCACTTAACCTGCAGGCCCTGCCTGTGAAAGAGGGGCCCCTCTTTATCCACAAGGCCAAGGGCAAGGGTCCTCTCTTGCCCTCCTTTAAGAAGCTCCACTTCTCTCTCACCAGTGAGGCCCTCAGCTTTGCCAAGACCCCCAGTTCCAAGGTAAGTGGGGGCCCACTTAGGTGTTGGGGAAGGTTGCCCAAAGGATCTTCCTGCCTTCCCCCTCCCCCCCAGGCCTTCGATTTAGCCTCTCAGAGCCTTCCCAAACAGAATTTGGACACCAGGCATGTCAGATCACTAGGGTCCTGCCTTGTGGGTCCTGCCCATATTCAAGGAGAAGGACAGACTAGGTTCCCACACCAAGAAGCCACTTCCCAAAACAATACTCCTTACTGATTGAGCAATTGGGAGGGGAGCATCGGCAGCTTGAAAGAGATAGACAGCCAGATCTGCCATAGTGTGAGCACAATGCCCACATTGGTTTGTGTCCTGCCTTCAGCTCTGACTTATTTGCAGAGGGTTTTTGAGACCTAAACCAACGCACCAAGTGTTTCCTAGGCTCACAGGTAGAACCTCAGGAGCTAAATAATCCACCCTCTCATTTTACAATTGGGGAAAATAAGGTCCAGGGAGATGAGGTGACATTTGTCTGGGTGATACAAGTAGTAAATGTCAAGGGGGGACTTGACCCTAGGCACTCTCACTCTTTCTGAAGTCCCATGTGGCCTCCTCTGCACTGGGTTTCTCCGGGGCTCCGGGATGGGTGGGGGGTGGATGATTCACACAAAAGCCTCCTGGGTCCCCCACTGCCATCCTGGCTCTGGGGCCTCCAGCCTCCAGCAGCAGGCTCTCCTCTGAGCTGAGACCCTTTCTCTTCCTCTCCCCTGGCCTTCCTGCTCCAGAAAATGTCCTTCATCACACTGGCCAACATCCGGGCAGCTGAGAAGGTGGAAGAGAAGAGTTTTGGCAGCTCCCACGTCATGCAAATCATCTATGCAGGGGAAGCAGGCCAGTCTGAGACGGCCTACCTGCAGTGCAAGGTGAGCCTGGTGAGACAGAGCTGGGCCCGGTGAGCCCACTCCGCTCCTTCTCCCCATGATTCCTTTGAGGGTTCAGAACAGAGAAAGAAATGGAAATTGAGATCCCTCCATCCCCAACACACACACACACACACACACACACACACACACACACTCACACACACACACACATACTCTCACACACACATACACACACTTGCACATTCTCTCTCCTTTTTCTCTTCTCTCTCCCTCTCCCTCTCTCTCCTCTTTCTCTCTCCCTCTCCCCCCTTCTCCTTCTCTCCCTCTCCCTCTCCCCCCTTCTCCGTCTCTCCCTCTCCCTCTCTCTCTGTCACTCTGTCTCTCCCACTCAGTCACTCACTCAACCTACACACATTTATTAAATGCCTCCAGGCAGAGTGCTAGCCACCAGGACAGCCAGAATGAAACCATTCCTGCTCCCAAGGAACTTGCCCCCCATCTCTTGTCTAGACTGGGAGCCAGGTTGGTCTTGGTGAGAGACAGGGAGCGTAGAGGATAGTGCTGGACTTGGAATCAGGGAGAACCAGGTTCAAATCTTCCATGGGCATGTCTGTTTGGTGTGCCTGTCTAAGCTCCACTTTCCTCTCCTCGAAAGCCTCTGAAGCCCACCCCTCTCTGGGAACAGTCCCTCCTCCAGGGTGGGAGCTCCATCAAGGGCCAGGCTTGTGGGTCACCATCAAGATCTCCTGGCACTGGCCTGTGTTGCAGTGTGTGAATGAGCTGAACCAATGGCTGTCTGCCCTGCGCAAAGTCTGCTTCAACAACCAGGGCATGCTGGGCTCCTACCACCCGGGCATCTTCCGAGGAGAAAAGTGGAGCTGCTGCCACCAGAAGGAAAAGACAAGTAGGAGGGCTTGGCCTGGGGGAGACTGGGGGCCTGGAGAGAGATCTTGGGCTGCCCTGCTCAATGCAAATGAACAGATGTCCCTGTTGGTGATACAAACCAAGGCAGAGAGTTTAAAGGGCGCCCCAGGCCAGAGACAGAACAAAGACGTCCCTAGGCTAGGGGCTAGGCAGATTCTGATGAGACAGTGATGGCCATGGTCACCTGGCTGGGTAGAGGAGATCAGGGAGGACTTTCATGGAGGAGGTAGCACTTTAGACCTTCATGGAAGGGGAAGAAGCATTCACAGCCTGACTTGGGGGTGGAACTCTACTGTGGGCTGGGGATGATGGGAGTTACTTCCTACCCTGCTCCCTGGACCTTGGTTTCCTACTCTGTAGAGAAGCAGGAGGGATGGGTCCCTGGGTGAGAGCTGTTCCTCCTCCACCAGGATCCCAGACCCCAGGATGGGGAGGGGAGCTGAGACACCTGAGGGTGTCTTCTGTGCTTCTGTTAGCCTGGGGCCAGGGCCCTGCTCCCCCTCATCTATGCAGCACCTAGGAAGTCTCGTGACTGCCAATACCTGGAACAAGTTGTGGGGTATATGGAGAGAGTGGCGCATTAGGGGCAAGGAGCTCTGTCACAGCTGGCGGCGTTTTCTGTGTGATCCTAAGCAAACGACTGAACTCCTTCCTTGGACCTTTGGTCCTGCCATCCATCAAGCAGAGGCCATCATGGTCGTCCATTCACCCCTCTTAGATTTCCCCCTTTTTCTAGAGGCAGATAGAGTTTCCAAGGCTGTGATAGCTTCTGGACCTGGGAGCCTGGCTTCATCATGGCCTCACCTGCCCATTCTAGTTAATTCAATTCATGAAAGGAACAGGGCCAACATAACTGTCCTTGTGATGCCTATAGGGAAACTGGCTTCATTGTGGGGATATGCCAGGGGCTCGGACCCTTGTAGAGCAAGAGAAGGAAATCCAGCCTCCTCAGACAGAGAACCAGCCACAAGCCCTGTCTGTACAGGATGCCCGGCACTCACTCACGTGGGGAAGACAGGATGGGACCTGAGGCATTGCAAAGGAAGAACCAGACTGTTCTCTGAGAAAGTTCTGACCCTTCAGCCCTGAAAGAGCAATCACCTGGTCCAACCTATCCATTTTATAGATGGGGAAACTGAGGTCCAAAGCAGGGAAGTGCCTTGTTCAATCTGACACAGTCAGTTAGGGGCAGAGCCCTGCCAGGGGCAGTGCCAGCATGCCCACCTGTTATTGGCTGGCAGCTCATTGCTCTGGGCTACAGAAATCCATGTGCTTGGATGGATGTGGGGGATAAGGAGTGACTCACCGGAGAGCTCGAGTTGGCTATTTTTATTCTAAACTTAATAACCATTGCTTTTGGCTATTTATAGCTCACCTCTGATCCTCCCTGGGAGTCAGCTGGCCTGCAGGCAGGCCTGCTCATGGGCTGGGGCTGTGCCCTCCTGAGGAAGGAAAGGAGGAGGGTTGCTAGAAGTTAAGTGCCAGGGCCTGTGCTAAGCACTTTACAATGATCATCTATCTCATGTGATCCTTAGGACAATTCTGTGAGTTAGGTGCTATTATGGTACTCCTCTTACAGATGGGGAAACTGAGGCAAGCAGGGGCTAAGGGAGCTGCTCAGGGTCACACAGCTAGTAAGGATCTCAGGAGGGATTCAAATTCAGGACTCCAGGAGCAGTGCTGTATCCTTGGCGCCACTGTGAGGCAGCCAGCAATCTCTTCCTCCCTATAGACCTTATGTGCCTGCCTGCCTTTCTCTATATCCGGGGTTCTTAACCTCTGTGTGTGGGTCTGGTGAAGCCTAAAGATCCCTTCTCAGAATAATGACTTTAAATGCATAAAATAAACCATATTACTAAGGAAACCAGTAATGCTGAGAGTTTTCAAAATGGGCTGGTAGGTGGCACAGTGGACAGAGTTTGGGACCTAGAGTCAGGAAGGACTGAGTTCAAATCCAACCTCAGCCACATCCTAACTATGTGACCCTGGGCAAGTCACTTTACTCTGCCTCGGTTTTCTCATCTGTAAAATGAGCTGGAGAAGGAAATGGCAAACCATGCCAGTATCTCTGCCAAAAAAAAAACCCCACCCCTCCAAATGGGGTCAAGACTGAACAACAACAAAAGTTTTCAAAATATATTTTTGCTTAAGTTCCTGGGCCCAGGGTTAGTAGCCCCTGCTCTACATGAATGCTCCTGAAGAGCCTCCAGTCTTGGTTTTGTGGAAGGGAGGAAGGTTTTGCTTTTAGGTTCCTTCTGAGCCCCAGAGGGGGACTGCCCCAGGCAGCTCATGGGGATTATAAATCCTGGGGCTGCAATATCTATTAGCTTCTACTCCCTAGACCTTCATCCCACCCACTGGCCCCAGCAGGACAAAGTCTCCCATTAGTGCCTGGTACATTAAACTTTGCTCTTCCAGCTTCCCCCCTGTTCCCTCTCATGGGGAACACCTTGTCTTTCCTGTCTCATAGGTCTGGGCTGTGATAAAACCCGAAACCGGGTCACCCTGCAAGAGTGGAATGATCCCCTGGACCCAGATCTGGAAGCACAGCTAATCTATAGACATTTGTTGGGCGTCCAAGACACAATGCGGTGAGAAAGACATCTGTGACCTCCCTCCCCAGTCCTAGCCAAGAGGGCACCCCCAGATCAGGGAACCCCCAGATCAGGGTACCTCAGAGCAGGGAGCTCCCAGAGCAGGATATCTGACCACCTCTCCCTTTCCCTACACCTGGTAGGCAGAAGGAACCCAAACTCCTGGCTTCTTTGCCTTCCTGGGCCTCTTGCTTCTTTTCTGATCCAATTTAATCAATTTAACCAACATTTGTGAAGTGTTTCTTATGAGTAAAATCCTCCCCTAGGTGCTGGGCCCTAGGAGACCTTTGGGGAGGGCAGTGGGGGTGGGGAGACAAAGGAGGGAGAGAAGGAGCAACTCATGGCAAGTCCCCGAGAAGCTTTGACCAAATGGCTCTGGAGCCACCAGTTTGTCTGTGCCTCATTTTGGCCATGTGAGGACAGTGGTTAGAAATAAGACCACCAGGATGGCCGTGCTAGACCATTAGGCTTGAAATAAGGAAGAACTGAGTTCAAATCCTTACTCGCTGTGTGACTATGAGTCCCTTAGCCTCTCTGGGCCTCAGTTTCCCCTCCTGCAAAATAAAGACATTGGTCTTGGTAGCCTGGGAGGTCCCTTTGGGTTCTAAATCTATAATCTGATGCCCTCAGTTCTTGGTATGGTGACTGTGACTTATCTTTTTATGAAAAGAAATGGCACAAGAGAAATTCCTCAGTTTCTTCACCTGTTAAAAGAGGGAGTTGGATCCTTCTAGATCTGAAATTTCAGATTCTATTTGTCTCACTCAGGGCTCTTTCCTTCCCAGGGAAGGGGATATAAGTTGATATTGCAGAGAATCTAGGTGCTCATTCCTCTTTCAAACTTTAAAAGGAATGATGGATTGAAGCAGGCTTCTTCATGAGAACAGGACAGGCTTTCCAGGACCCCATTCTCTCTCCCAGGTCAAAGCAGTAAATCAGGACTCACTGGGGAAAGGATTGGATGGTTGGGCAGGGCAAGACCAAACCATGGTGGAAACTGGTTTAACATCAAGGAGAGCGTACAGATTGGCAGAAGGTGTAAAGTGCTGGGCCTGGGCCCAAGGAAACCTGCATTCAGATCTTACCTCTGACCCTTACTAGCCGTGGGACCCAGGGCAAAGCGCGTCATCTCTCAGAGTCTCAGTTATCTGTAAAATGAGGGAAACAATATTCACCTCCCAGGGTTTGAGGATTTTAAATGTTAAATGTTAACTGTTATTATTACTAATATAAAATTATAACTGCTAATGATTACTACTATTACCACTACTACCACTACTACTAATGCTACTAAGGATACATAGTGGGCAGTCATCCAAAGGCTCTTACAGAAGTAAGAAGAAGCACCTTTGGTCTAAAACTTGTCCCTTTCCCTTTCCCTCATCAGTGAAAAGTACCTGGAGCTGACTGCCCTGGGGGCTGCTGGGAATAGCCCCAACATCCAAAGTGAAGGTAGGACCCTGGCAGTCCCTCCCCAACCCCTCTCTTCCCATTCCAGGACAAGCTAACACAGTCCTTCCCAGGTCGGGGGAGGTTTGATGAAAACTTCTGATTCTAGAGTCGGGGCACTTGGTTCAAATCCCACTTGAGACACTTAGCTAGGCCCCAGTTTCCTCATCTGTAAAATAATGGAATTGAACTAGATCTGAGGTCTCTTCTATAATCATTTCTGTGGGACTTTGGGCAAATCACTTAAAGTTCCCTGGGCCTCAGTTATCCCTTCTCTAAAATGGGAGGGTTGGACTAGCTGGCCTCCCAGGTCCCTTTTGGCTCTGATCCTATGAAAGTTTGGTCCCATGAAAGGTCCTGAGGACTCAGGGGCCCTTACCAGCCACTCTGGGGATGGTCTTTCCCCAGGTCCTGAGGATGGCCCCACTCAGCTGTTCCAGGTACTCCAGGATCTAGAAGATGCTCACCGCTCTGGTCCTCTGACTACAATGGACCAGGAGAAGAACTATCTCTTGGAGTTGCAGACGTGAGGCTGAGCTCTGCTTCCCTCAGGCCCAGGCCCTGCCCAGCACCATCCATCCCACCCTCTGCCTCCTTCTGGGACTATTTATTCCCAGGAAACTCCCTGTCATGCTGGCCCTAGGAGCTCTGCTTTGGAGATCTGCCTGCGGCCTGGGTGACCCACCAGCCCCTCCCTCTCCCCGGTCCCTGGCCCTGCCCTCACTTCTGCTCCAAAGCTCGGCCCTTGACTGCAAACCAACACCCACCTCCCCCATTTCCATGACCACTTCAGGGACCTGAGTCTGGTCCTGGGCTGTGCAGAGGCTCTATTCCGTGGTGTCAGGAGGGCAGTGGGAGGCTGAAGGCCCCCTGGCTGGGGAAGGGAACAGAGACATCAATGCCCTGGTTCCCTGGGATGGGTCACGGGGTCCCGAGGCTTGGCAGCCCAGGCCCTCCTCATCACTTGTCCCCCGCCCTTGGCCCACTTGGAGTTATACCCTTGACTCCAACATTCCATGAGGTTCACAGTCAGGGAGCTTGGGAGCTGAGGGGAGGGAAAGGGGTGCTGTGATTACTCCCTAGGACTTGGTGGTTCTAAATGTTCCTCACTTTGCTGCCCCCCCACAACTGGTATCCCTGGTCTCCCAGCTGTTCTCCCATCCTAGGGAGGAAGTCTGGAGAGCCAAGTCCCCTGGAAGGGGTTGGGGAGAGAAGAAAGTAGATGCCATCTTCTCTGTCCTCTGCCCCCCACTCCTGGCATGGCCGCTTGGCCTCCTGGGGCTCTCCAGGGCCAGGACTCTGGATCCAGCTTCCTGACTCATCCCCAGGGATGGGAAGCCTCAGGCAGCCCCACTGCCTCCCATGCCAGCAGCCTGTCCCCTTAGCTGGGCATCACTGCAGATTACAATAAACTGTCATTTACCATTGTTGGACTGGGGCTCTGGTCTTCTCTTCTGGAAGGGGAGGAAGGGGAAGCAGAGCAAGGGAGGGGAGGAGATCTAGGAATAGGAACAGGCCTAACCAGGGAGGGGCAACAAGGAGGATGCTTGGGGTCAGGAGGGGGTAAAAAAAATGGAGCCCTGTAGGAGGCAGTGCTTAGGGAAAGAGTCCAAAGGCTGAACTGTTAAGAGCAAGCCATCAGCCAATCAATGGACAAGCCTTTAGTAGGCACCTCCTCTGGGTGAGGCTCAGTGCTAAGGGGTAGGGGATAAGGACAGAGATAGCAGAACTGTCTCTGTCCGCAGGAAGGCAGCAAGTGCAAAGGGAAGGAGCTGAGCCATTATATGGCGCCAGCTGTGTGCCAGGCACTTTCTACAAACATTACGGCATGTGATCCTCACAACCCTAGGAGACAGGGATTATCATTATTGTTTCCGGTTAAGGATGAGGGAACTGAGGCAAACTGAGGTTAAGTGACTTGCCCAGGGTCACATGGCTAGGATTTGAATAATAACAACTAACGATTCTAAAGCGCTTACTATGGGCCTGGTACCCAGCTAAGTGTTTTACTATTGTTACTTCATTTGGGCCCCACTACCCTGGGAGGTAGGAGCTATTCTTATCATCATCTCCATTTTACAGATGAGATAAACTGAGGTTAAATGACTTGCCCAGGGTCACAGGGTCAGAAGTCCAATGTGAACTCTGATCTTCCTGTTCTTCCTGACTTCAGACCCAGAGTGCCACCCACTGCACCACTGCCTTTGGCAGTAGCCAGAGTTCTTAAGGAATTCAAAAGAAAGGGAGAATATTTCTGGCAAAGAGCCTCAAGGAAAACTTCTTGGAGGAGGCAGCATTTGCGCCCGACCTGGGGTGGGTGGGTAGGAGGTGGGAGGCATGGATAAAAGGTGTGCTGTGCAGGGGTAGAAGGGGGTAGAAGGAATATTGATTAGTCGAAGGCCAGGGCGATTGCTCCAATGCCTCATTCCAGTTTGTTCCCTGGTTCCTGAAACAGAAGGTGGAGGTTGGAATCCCGGTTACCTTTGGGGCCCCCGGTCCCTTGTGGGGCCCTGTTTGTCATCTGTAAAATGAAGATTTTGTAGGAGGTGATGTTGAAAGTCCCTTCCAACTCTAAACTCTTCCTGCTGGGATTCCCTGAAAACCCAGATCTTTACATTCAGCCAATATTCAACAACCAGTGAGCACTTGCTGTATACCAGGCACTGTGCTAGTCTGCTCCCTTAAGTTTGAGACTAGGAGGGTTTTGGGTCCTTGGGTGCTTCAGATGCTAAAATGGAGTTCTTCCCTCCCCTTGAGATTCCCATCACTTCTCCCTCAGCCCTGGGTTGCCCCTTTTTGGGGAGATCCAGCGCTCTTTAACATTATGAAGGATGGGGCACTACATCCTGTCTGGAAGCCAGCGGGCACCTAGAGCTGGAAGACATGACCAACCCCTTGCGGGGCTCGGGTGGAAAGAAGATGAAGCCGCCATTCCCCCTGAATGAGTCTAAATGAGCCCATAGAGGCCAGCCCTCGTTAACTTTGAAGCACTCAAGGACAAGTGGCCTCCACCTCACAGACAGGCCAGCAGTGTGTGAAATGCCCGGATTAGTTGGGAAACTGCTTGAGGGCAGGAACTGTCATTCACTTCTTTTGTATGTTCGGAGAACTTAAAGGTGCTTGATAAACGTTTATTGACTGATCCCACGGTTGCCGAGAGGACCAAATTAGCTATTTGTAAAAAGCGCTTGGATCAATGCCGCGAACACGGGAGGTGCTTAATAAATACTGATTGATTAACTGTTACAAAAGCATCCAGTCCATTCATGAGAGTCCAAAAGGCAGAACTGGGAAGCGGGTGGACAGACCGTCCATTTGTGGGCTGAACGGTTCAGATGGGAAGCAGGAGCCGGGGAGACACCGAGTCAGGCCGTGACCGTCAGTGATGCGGAAGGAAGGAGAGAGACGTTGCACCATCAGAGGCTGTCTGTGGGACGAGAATTCGCCCTGGTGTTATTGACCAGACGGGTCAATTCCAGGCCTGAGCCAGAGGACGTCGCTGGGAAACATTTGGTGAAACACCTGAGAATGCGGAGAAGTGATGCTCATTCGGGGACGTTGGCGTCTCAGTCCGCGGGCTCTCGCGTCCCACGCCTCCGAACCCACAGAAGAAAGGACCCTCAGGGGCCCCGAGCCCACCAAGGGAAGGACCCTCGGGGGCCTCCCTCCCGGCTCCTCCGCGTTCTACGGAAACTCTAACCCTACGAGGCAGGTGTAGTTTTACAGATGAGGAGTCTGAGGCCGAGAGGTCTGAGGGAGGATTCGAACTCGGGTCCAAGCCCGGCATTCTTCCGCACGGCACAGAGCAGGGCAGGGGGAAGGTTTTGGAGGGGCAGGCGACCGCGGCAACGGGGGCATCCACGCGGGGAGGGGGGGAGGGAGGGACGGTCAGGGGCTGTCGTCTTCCCGGGGAGAGATCGTGAAAGTGAAAGCAGGAGGAGGGAGCGCCGGGTGAGGATTGTGGCATACGCTGAGGCACGGTCTAGCGCTCCGAGGGCCGATTCTCATCCCTCCATTCAACTGAGGAGGAAACTGAGGCACAGAGAGGAGAGGTGATTAGCTCAAAATGAGGGAGGAGGTCAGTGGCAGGACCGAGGTTAGAATCCCGGGCCTCTTCTGCGGCCTGCGTCTCCAGCGCTTTCCCAGGCTGCGTCAGAGCTCGGGTACACCGGCTGCTGCGCTGGAGCCGTGTCGCCCCCTCGCGGGGCGGAAAGAACACAACGCTGGACACGCACGCGCACACGCATCTACTAAATCCCGTCTACGGGAGGGGGGGAAAATAGGGGGACGCGCATGCGCTTATCTTCCTCTCTGACTCCCCTCCTCTCCGGTCAGTCTGGCGGCGGAGAACGTTACTTCCGTTTCCGCCGTGGACGTGCATGCGCGAGCTCCCCTCGGATCCCGGTGTACCCCGGAAGCGGAAGTTGAGCTAGCTGGGAAAGTATTTCTTCTCCCTCCCCCCCATCCCCCCTCCCCCACATTCGCCCGAGGTAGCTGCGGTGGCGGCGACAGTAGAGGATGAACGCGCCTCCGGCCTTTGAGTCCTTCCTTCTCTTTGAGGGAGAGAAGAAGTGAGCGCAGCCACGGGGCGGGAGGGCCGAGCGGGCCTACCGCAAGGGCCTCAGCTTCCCCCTCCGAACGAGAGGGGTGTCCTCCCAGGGCTCCCCCGCCCCCATTAGCGGCCCCCCCCCCCGAATGGAACAGCCCCTTTTGGGGAAGACTAGGTCCTCGCCGGCCGTAATGTCACGTGCGCTGGACTGACCGGCGCCGGTGGCACCCCCATTGTACAGAGGAGGAAACTGAGGTCCGGGTGTACTCGAACCTGGGCTGTCCCGAGTAATCACCCGCGGCTAATCTGGAAAGCCGGGGACGCTTGTCCTTGTGGGTTGTGAGAAAGCGCGATTGAAACGGCCAAAGTCGCTATTTGTATCCGAGTCCTGGCCTTGGGTCTCGGCTTTCCCATCTGTGGAATGGCACCCCGACCCCCGCTGAGGCCCAGGGATCCTCCCTGCACCCCGGATCTTCTCTGGGGCGGGCCCTCCCCCCGCGATCGTGTGTGTTAGCGGGCAGGCCCCTCACGTCTCCTCTCCCCCCCCAGGATCACCATTAACAAGGACACCAAAGTGCCCAACGCCTGCCTGTTCACCATCAACAAGGAGGACCACACGCTGGGGAACATCATCAAGTCGTAAGTGCGGCCGGGGTAGTGGCCTGCGGCCAGTGTCCGTCCCCGGGGAGCCGACACCCTGGGGTTTCCCGGGGCTTCTCCTCAGCGCCTGCACAATCCGTCCTGGTCCCCAGTCATCTCCCATAGTCCCTTAAACCGAGTCTGTGCCAGGTGGGGCTCCTCTGCCTCAGCTTCTCCCCTCCGCTGAGCAGACTTCATCATACCCCCAGCTGTGTGTTATCGGGAGCACCTGCCCACCCTGAGAGACCAGGGAGCTTCTACCTCATTGCTTCACTTGTGAGCATCCAGCCGGGGTGGCCTAGTCTGAAAAGGGGGAGAGTTTAGGAGGCTTAACCTGGGTGGGGAGATGGCAGGTACCTAGCACCGGGACTGGTAACTGAGGGGTCTCTATTTAGTTTTTCCCACTGTCTGTCTGAACATGCCGCTGCCAGATCAGCCTTCCCCAGATGTTTCCTGCACAAATCCCTTCAGTAGTTCCCTGATTCCCACAGAATAAAACTGAGTAGCTTAGCATCTGATTCCTTTTGTTGTTTTGTCCAATTCTTTGTGACTCCATTAGGATTTTCTTGGCAAAGATACAGGAGTGGTTTTCCATTTCCTTCTCCAACTCATTTTACAGATGAGGAAACTGAGGCAAATATGGTTAAATTACTTGCCCAGGGTCACACAGCTGGTAAGTTCTAGAGGCCAGATTTGAACTCAAGAAGATGTCTTCTTGACTTCAGGCTTAGCACTCTGTCTACTGTGCTGCCTACCCACCAGGTCTGATCCTTTGTTTATAGGGTCTTTATTTCTTACTGAAAAAAAATTCAGTCAGACTAACCCAGCACATCAAAAAAATGTGGCATTTTATGCAACATTCTGCATCCCTAGTCTTTCTCGTCTGCCAAGAAATGAGTTTTTCTCCAGGCCAAGCTTGGTTATTAGAATATTACAAATTAGGTTTGTTATTTTGTTCTTTCCCTACATAGTGTTGTAGTCATTGTGTATTCTGTTTGCCTGGTTCTCCTAGCTTCACTTTGCATCAGTCCAGTTGAATCTTCCTATATTTTTCTTTTCATTCTGGCTACATTTATTCTGGTTACTGTTTCTTATAGCAGAAGTAATATTTCACTTCTCTTTATTTTTCACAGTTTAGTTAGCCATCTCCCCATCAAGGATCTCTTTTGTTTCTAGTTCCCTGCTGCACTATAGCTGCCTTTTTAGGCTTATTTCTGTCCTTATCACATCAAAACCTTTTGCAGCAGTCAGGCCAGTTTCCTTGAGATCCCTTCCCAATGCTGTGCACGTTCACCCACCTCAGACTTTGCATCCTTCTGCTTGCCTGGTATGTCCTCCCACCACTCTCTCTGCATCCTCTCTGTCCACTTAGATCCAGCTCTTCTAGATCTTTCCTGGGCACTGACAAGGAACGTTAAATGCCTTTCTGTTCCCCACAGTATTGTTCCATTTCATGCCTTGCACACCATTTTAAAAAATATAATTCACTCAAATTTTACATTAACTAATGTTGCTTACTGGCCAAATACGTTACCGTCATTCTACCTTGGCCATATTCAGAAATTTAAAATCAAGAAATATTTGTGGGGCAGCTAGATGGTACAGTGAATAGAGAATACAGTGAATAGTTCCCCTGAAGTCAAGAGGACCTGACTTCAAATCTGGATTCAGGCACTTAACACTTACTAGCTGTGTGGCCTTGGGCAAATCATTTAACCCCAATTGCCCTGCCTTGCCCCCTCCGAAAAAGGGGGGGGGAAATTTTTTGTTCAAGTCTTCTATTTTATAGAGCAGTGGTTCTCAACCTTCCTAATGCCATGACCCTTTAATACTCATATGTGGGCCTATCAGCATGTGGGCAGACCTGCCTGGAGACGGATAGAGGAGGCGTGTCTTGGTTCCTAAGACCACTAAAAATGTTTTCTATTGGTCTTAGGCGACCCCAGTGAAAGGGTCACGACCCACAGGTTAAGAACTGCATTAATAGAGCCTTAGGAGATAGCAGGAGAGTTAGAGAGATTAGCTAAGAAACATTCCCTGCCCTGGTGGAGGCTGCTGAGAGTGTAGCAGTCTCCGAGAGATTCCCAGATCACCATAATACCATAGATACATAAATGCATTAGAAAGCTGCAGACCAACGGTGTTAGGTCTGAGTCACATCTTCACAGCATGCTAGTTGGGTTGGACTTCAGAGGAGGAAGAGGAAGTTATCTAGCAAAGAAGGGGAGGGAAGGGAAGATGCTCCAGGCAGGAGGGAGCTGTGTTCTGGGAGCTGGCCAGTAGGGCTGAGAGCAGAGTAAGATAAGGGGAAGGCCACTTGTGGTGGCAGGGAGTCTGGGCTTGGCTCAGTGAGTAGACAGGAAGGAGACAAGTATTTCCTGGGTGCTGTGTTCTGATCCATGTTGCCTTCCTCCACTTTCTCAGTGCATTCATTTTTTTCCTCCACACTATCCCAGGAGGCAGCAGTGTAATAGAGTGGACAGAGAGCTGGCCCTGGATTCTAGTCCCATCTTTGACACATCCTGACTGTGACTCTGAGGTGGTCAGTGGCAGAGATGGCGCTGGCTTGTGTTGGTGAAGGGAGTTTGCTCACCTGAGACTTCTCTATACCAGTAAAATCCCAGCAGCAAACTGCTGCTATGGGGAAAAACATGCTTGTTGTGGGTAGAGCCTGGAGTCCTGAAGACTGGGAAAGGTTTTTAGCAACAAAACCCACTTTGTTATTTAAAGCTCTAGCCAAAACACTGTCAGAAGTTCGGGTGAGCCTGTGGGTTTTGTTGCGGGTTCACCCGAGGGCCAGCCTCTAATGTGTGCAGAGACATGGGTGAGAAGAAAAAATAATCAGGATAGTTCAGGAAAGAACCATGAACTCCATTTAATGATTGTAAAAGTTTATCCTTAGGCTATTCAGCGGGCAGGAGGGCTTAGGAAGCCTGCAGAAGTACAGGAAAAAGAAATACAGATCATATAGACATAATAACATAAACCAGCTATCAATTATGCTAACTAGGTGAGTAAGGGTGGTTTTAGGGAGGAGTTAAGGATCACCTAAGTCAACTATCGGTCTCTTCCATATCAGTGTCCCCTATGACAAGATGAATGTTGGAAGCTAGACTAACTGGGGCCTAATTGGTGAGGAATTATCTTACTGATAGTGCACTGAAAGATTCATAGGTGCAACTGGCCATTAGAATAAGGGAGCTTTACATTTCTCCAATTGCTTATAGATGTTTGGGTGAAGGATTCATAGGTATGGCTTGTTATTGTAACAAGCAGGGTTTATGGCAGCTAAGCAGAGTGCTGCTCAAGGAAGAGGCAGATTTAATGGTTTTATGGCTGGGGGAGGTGTGACTTTACAACTGAAATTGCAACTGGATGTTACAAACCTATGCACCCCAACAAGGTTGATAATCTAATGAGAGACTTGTCTTAAGTATCTGAAGTTTGAGGGGCAAAAAGCCTGCTTGGAGTCAGGATCTCAGACAAGTCTTTTAAAGTGTTTTCCCCAGGAGGTCAGTTTTTTCAGGCCACCCTGGGGGGGTAGGGGGGGGACACCAAAATCTTTTATCTGAATCCTGACCTCAGAATCTGAGACTCGCCTCAGGATTTGGGCCTCGTTGCCCTATGAAACATCTGCTCCTTACAGGGGGCTTTTAAAGTCTTATTCCACAATTACAGAAATTTCCAGATGGACACAGGCCAGAGGCCTGCTTTATATACGTACAGCCTTGCCTGCCTGGTACCATATCTCACAAAAGGCTGAGAATCTTACCCAGGATTCATGGGTAGCAAGTGTACTCAGCTGGCTTAAACCCCATAAAAACCTCCAGGCTGTAATCACGGTTAGAGTTGTAAAGACAGATGTGGCCACAGCAGTGCCTTTAGAATCAATGTGAAAAGAGCAGCTTCACTATGGTTTAAAGAATGTCTCGGAAATCTCATGTTCAGTGCCAAATAATGTAACCCAAGACACTGCAGCCTAAACATTTTTAAAAGATGTAAAAAGTTGAAGCTTTATTGTATAAAATGATTATTAAGTTACCAGTAATTCAGATCCCACCATGCCACTGTACATTTGACAGGGGTCTGTGTGGGGCAGAGGGCAGATGAGTACAGTGGGAAGGGAATCCATTCATCTGGCTTACCTCGGTCTCTTTTTCTGTGTTTCAGACAGTTACTCAAAGACCCTCAGGTGCTGTTTGCAGGCTATAAAGTTCCCCACCCACTGGAACATAAAATCATCATTCGTGTACAGACCACTCCGGATTACAGCCCCCAGGAAGCTTTCACTAACGCCATCACCGATCTGATCAGTGAGCTCTCCTTGCTGGAGGAGCGATTCCGGGTAAGGACCACCAGCAGGCGGGCATGAGGCACCCTGCCAGCTCGGGGTTGGGAGAGCGTCACAGGGATGGGCTTAGCTTGAGAACAGAATCTGATAGAGATTTGTACCCCTGATGCTTTGTCTTTCCCCACTGTATTGGCAGCATTATCTTCCCTGTAAAACAGCCCTCATTTCTTCCTGCCTTTAATGTCCTTTCTCAGTCCTTTCTAAATCAGAAAGTACTTTTAGCCCCAGATGGCTTAGTGGTTGTTGTGTTTGGTCTTTAACTCTGGTCTTCTACATAAAAAGATCAACCCTCAGAACACTTCTGAGTCACCCAGACCTTCTTTTCCCCACCTGCGACATAAACAACTAAGTTCACTCCCTGAAGGTCATTCCTGGTGGAGACACTAAATCAGACTGTGCTCTTAGCCCCCCAATTCCCTCCTCTCTATCTCATGGCTCTGTTGGTAATGACTCTGAAAGGCCAAGTCAAGTCCAAAGACACTTGTCTAAGTGGACACTGTGGTTAGTGGATTTCTTACCTATAGTCAAATAACTGTTGTGGGGTAGCCTAACTGTAAAGGTGTATTAATGTTTCCCTTCCTGGAACAGAGGAGAACATTTGCACTCCATCAATTGTGGTAGGCCCAGAACTTACCTTGAGATCCTACATCTTGTTCAGGAATTTTAGCCCCAACTCCTTAGCTAAATTTGTTTTTTCCCCATTCTAGGTTGCTATCAAAGACAAGCAGGAAGGAATTGAATAGTTCTTGATGCCATTTCCATAGGATTAGGAGCACAGAAACTCTTCTTCCCCTTTGACATCCAGTGGGCATAAAAAGGTGAATGGGGGGAATCTTCTTACTGCTTTTCTCTTGGCAGACAACTCCTGTAATTTCCTCATAAAATGTATTTCTTACCTCTGAGTGACTCAGTATCTCAAGTAGCAATTTTTAGCCATCTTCACAATTCTGCTTGCCATGAAATCACACAGTGATAGTTTGGCCAGTGTGGCTGGAGACTATTAGAGGGAGATGGACTCATTAGACAGTTTAATTAGAATGAAAGAACAGTCACTAATGGCTCTCTGTCCAGCCATAGGAGGGCTGCCAAAGGGCTCTGTCCTGTTGCTATAGATGGTGTGCCATGGAATTGGGAGACAAGAGTAGTTGACTGGCTGCCAGTCAGGATTCCAAACTCCATCTTGCTTATGCCCAGTCCAGTAAGCCCGTGTGGAGTATCTGGCCACTAAGTCAGGAAAGCCATTAGCTGGTGTCTAAATGGGTTAGCTAGCTTTCTTTCTCTCCCTCCATGTTCACAGAACATAAAAACACAGCTCACTTTATTTTAATTTTAGTTTAGTTGAAAACTACCCACTTAAAAAAAACGAACACTTAGGAGAACCTCACAATTGCCACCACAAAAAGCACAAACCCAGTTGTTTGACCCTGCCTCTGGTTGCTAGAGTTTCTTCCAGATAGCAATGATGTTTGTATCTGTCAGAGCCACAAGGTAAGTGAAGGTAGGGTCTGCCACTGCTGTGTTGATTAAAGTTTTGTTCATCTTTTGACCTCGGGCTGAGAGATCTGGCCATTTAAGAATCTGTCAAAATGAAGAAAAGACTTCAGATATATTCACTTACTGAAGCCGTGTGACCTTGGGCAAGTCACTTAACCCCAATCACTCTGCCTTCCCCCCCAAAAGAAGGACTAGGAAGGAATTTTCAACCCTTGGCATGTGCGCTCAGGATCTTGGCTGAAGATCCTGAGGTAAGGCCCAGAGGTAAGAAACATCAAGTTGGAGCCCAAAGGAAAACTGAGTCTCCTCCTGCCCCAGAGAACTAACTGCCAGCAAGCCTACCTTTGTGGGGGCCACTTTGGCCTGCAGGGGCTGTTGCTGCCTGAGATAACGCCTGACGTTGTACATCCACACACTACCTTCTTCATCCCCGCAGAACACAAATGCTTTCTCTGTAATCATACACCATTTGGGGTGGTGAGGTCCATATCTCCTCCCCGCTTGTCTGTGACTTCAGGGATGGGGGCCAAGTCAGAATGGCCTGAGCTGCCCAGAAGTGCCAACCCAAGAGTGTGCACCATCTGGCAACATCCCTGCTTAGAGGGACAGAGTATCAGGGGCTGCTCTGCTACCCTCCCATGGGGTCTTCAGTTAAGCCCCAGGTCCTTTCCTAAAACATAACAAATAAAAAGTCCCTTTTGTTGTGTTCAGCATTAGCTGGCTCAAAGAATCCCAGCGATGGCCCCACAAAACCTTGGAATCTTCTTTGAAGAGTCACCTCCAAGCTGTACTGAGCTCACCAAGGCCCCATCTCCTTCCCAGAACCCCTGGCCCCACTGCTTGTTTTTAATGTCTCAGTAACGCCTCCTTTGTGCTTTACCTGGGCAGGTACTGAGGGTCAGGTAGGACAGCTCTGTGTTAGACCACTGGAGCTCTGCCAAGAGGACAGCTGTCACCTGCTGCTTGTCTCCTCTTCCTGCCAGGGACTGACTCCAGCTCCACAAGCAGATGGAGCCGGGGGTACAACCCTTGGAAGCTGCACAAGGAGAAAGCTAAGTTTTACCTTCAGCTCAAAGGACTCAGTCTTCCTCCCTTGGATGGCAACTGCATCAGGGTCTAAGGTCTAGAACCATCCACCAAAGGATGGGGATGCTCTGGGGGAGAAATTTCTGTGGCTTCAGGCATTAAATGACTCCCAGGCCAGCTGTCCCCTCCCCACACCTACATGAGCCCCACATCACAGTACTTCTCATAGCACCACCTTTCCCATGCCTTGGTCTCCATAGGCCCAGTCTGGGGACGTTAATCAGTCTGAGCTTGTCCCCCCCCCTTTTGGGGGTGTGTCGTACTAGCTGGCCAGAAAATCTGCTTCCTCTTGGGCCACAACCACTCACCCACAATGTCTTCACTCACAAAGCCCAGGCCATCCACTCTCTTGTGTGCTCGCCCTGGGCCTTGGGGGAACAGGAACACCATCTCAAAATCTCTGTAGAAGGTCAAGCACAGGCACACCAATTTAGGAGGAAGCAGCCCTTTGTTAGAATGTATGTTAATTTACCCTCATGGCAGCTCTAGCCCAGAATTAAAATGACACATTCCTCAAAGGGTGACGTGACTCAGACCTAGTGGGCTTGAAACAACTGCCCACAATGGCTCGCAGGAGGTCAGGACATGGTAAGAACAAAGAACAGATGTGGCTCCTCTGGGATGCCCGGTACGGAAAGGGAGGGCTGATGGGAAAATGCACTATGCAAGGCCCTGGCAGAGCCATATAACCCTGGGTGGTGTCAGACAGGAAGATGCCTCTGTCTCACAGGGCTTCCCCAGGGAATGTGCATTAAAAACAGACACTGCTTAGACCCAAACCCCCATCTCCTTGTTCAAATACCAACCACCACGGTGGACCCAGCTGGGATGTGGGCACTACACAGACACCCCCAGGTGGGATGCTGGACCCTCTCTCTGCTAGCCTTGGACATCACACTGCCTGGCAGCCTGCATTCAAGTCAGTGGTACCCTTATAGAGACACTGGTCTCAGGCTGATAAACCTTGCCATCAGTGCCCCTACCAAAAAAAAAAGCCCCTCCCCAGACCAGGCCTCTCTTGCTTGCGAAGGTGGGAAAAAGCCTGTCAGGGCAGCCACTAAGGTCCCTCCGTCCACATCTGGCTCCCTTCTCCCCATCTCTGTACCATGCCCAGGCCTCCCCCTCACCTCCTCTTCTGGGACTCGTTCAGCCTTATGTCCCAGGCAAAGCAGCCATCCTCACAACCACCTAGCAGGTAGTGGTCAGGGCAAGAGGGCACTGGGCAGAGACGTAGGGGAGTGGCACTGGTGTCCAGCACGAGGAGTTGGCTGAGGGGAGGGAATGAGGAAGAGTGTGAGGTGTCCCCCTGGGGCTTTCTTCCCCCCACCTCCTTAGCTGGGGCTCTGGGGAGAAGGCTCACCTGGGTCTGAAATGGTAGTTATAATCAGGGAGGCCAATGTCCCAAAGGATGATGCGCTTGTTGTATGAGGCAGCTGGGGAGAAAGGAAGAAAAGCTTTAGTGTTCTCTAAGACTCAGGCCAAGACTGAAGCCTGGCCACAGCTGAGGGCCCCTTAGAGACCCGGAAGGGCAAAAGGGCAGGCAGTGAGCTTCCCAGCAGCCCTAGGCCTGACAGGAGGCAAACACATTGGCAGCAGGGATGCTTCCATCTTTGGTCTCAGTATCCCTAGTGCCAGCATACAGTAGGCATTTAATAAATGCAGGCTGACCGATGACCTGCCCTGCCTGGGGCTTCACAGGAGGTTTTGGCTACACCTTCCACCTGGGTGAGCAGGGGCAGGATATCTTACTAAAGAGGTGGGTCTCTTGGGAGGGGCTGAAGCAGGCCATGGCAATGGGTTTTCGGTGGGCTCGGATGTCTCCATAGCAGAAACCTGCACGCACGTGGATGAGGCTCACGATACCGCGCCGGCCTGCAGCTGCAAGCACACTACTGCGCTTCTTCCGTCCATCCTGGGTCACCAGAGTCAAGCAGGTCCAGGCCACAGTGAAGAACTCCTGGGGAGGATACAGAGGCATACTAAGGAGAAGGTGGCCGGCCTGTGGGGGCCACATTCCTTGTCCTTTTCACAGCATGTGGGGGAGAGCAGCGATTCCTTTCATCCCATGTGTGGGCACTGCTACCTTATCTAGTTCTCTGATGCTCATGGAACCAAGCCCCCCCCCCCGCCCCCCCAACCCCACAGGACGGAGGCCAGCTGGCCCCCTTGAAGGCACTCTCCACACAGATGAAGTGACATCGGTCAAGAAAACAATGCCCAGACCCCCCAACTGGCCCCCTCAGAGCTGGGAGCAGAGCCTGTACCCCTGCCCATCCACTATCCATCGGACAGTGACGAGACACATGTCCCCACCCCGAAGTACAAGGTGGACACAGGGCATGCAGGGGTGGGGGGCATAGCTCCTCTGGACTCCCACTTACCTCTCCAGGCACCTTGTACCTGTGGAGCACAAGGCCCGTCTGGCAGTCGATGACACACACGGCCTCTCCACCACAAGTGGCCACTGTCTGGGATGTGCCTATGGGCAGTCCTAGAAGAGGGGGAGGGTGGGCAACTGGCAGGAGACTGAGGAAGGGGGGGGCAGTGGAGAAGGCAAGAAGCCCCAGTGCCAGTGAGGTGGATCTCTCTGGAACCCCAGAGCATGGGCCAACAGGCAGGTGGGGCTTCCACTGAGCAAGGCAGGAGGGGCAGCTCACCTGGACAGTCATTCCAGGTAGGCTCGAAGGCACAGGCCCACAGCTGGGTGCTGAAGTCCTCTGGGCTATTTCCCTTACTGTGGCACTGGAGGAAGTGCATAGGCTGCAGCTCCATGGGCTCCTGCGGAGAAGCCATGAGGGGGTCAGGACATGGGACCTGAGGACCCCAGCCTCACTCCCTACCCCTCACTTCTACCACCTCCAAGGCTTTACCTGACCCCCTGTGTCCATCTCGCCTTGGGGACCCTCAGTGAGGGCAGACTGTCCACAGCTGGAGCTGCCTGACTGGGAACTGAGGCTGGCCTCCCTGGGCACAGATTGAGACTCCTCGGGGGGTGTGGAGGGACGGGCCCTCTTGCAGGGAGGGGGGTCTGATGGGAGCCTCTTCTTCCATTTAAAGGCCGAGAGCTTGAGCTGTAGGAAAGGAATTTTGGAGCTGGGATGGAAGGAGAGTGCCACTGACTAAAGAACAGGCTAACAAACCCGTGAAGACCACGGACCTCAAATGAGAAGGTCCTCCAGGACCACTGGATCCAACACCCTCTTTTTTACAGAGGAGAAAACAGAATTGTAGATGGAAGAAACTGCCAGGACTGCTCAGCTAGTCTCTAAGTGACAGAACCCAGTGACACTGGCCTCCTGGCATCCCATCTGTCCCCAAGCCTGGAATGCTTTCCCTCCTCTGCTCCAACTGAAGGACCTCCCAGCTTCCTGTAAATCCCAACTCCAGGAAACCTCCCCCAACCCTCCTAATTCCAGGGCCTTCCCCTGCTCCCTATCTCCTATTTATCCAGACTATGGCTCTCTCTATTTGTTTGCATGTCGTCTCCCCATTACACTGCGAGCTACTGGGGTGGCAGGGACTGGCTCGCCTCTTTTTGTATCCCCAGAAGCTCAGCATGTGGTCTGGCACACAGGAGGTGCTTAATGAATGTTTACTGACTGAGTGGAATTTGAACTCTGAATCCCTGGCTCCAGCACAGTGTTCTTCCTGCTTGACCCACCAACTCTGCCTGGGCAGCACTTGGATATGAATCTGGGTCTTGCTTGGCTTCAGAGAATATCAACTGAAGTATCAATCTGGATCTGAATTCTGGCAGACTTCCATATTAAAAAATAACATCTGGACCAGTAGGGGCATGGAACTTGGGCCCAGGTGCCCATCAGGGAATGGGAGCATCACAAGTGGCTGAAGAACTGGGGGGCACCACGTGAGCATTGTTACAAAAGCTGCCCCTGGAGATGGGGCAGAAGGGGAGGGCCAGGTTAGGCCCCGTCCCTGCAAAGGGGGCTGGACAGAGGGCAGAGAAAGCTAGTCCCTCCCTTGTGTGGCGGAGTAGGAGGAGTCCAAGCTCACACAGCAAGGGGGGCTCAGGTACTAAATGAGAGTCACCTCCTGGTGCCTGGCAACTCCAGATTCAATGTTACCATCTGTCACTTTCCACAAGCTCCCTGAAGGTAAGGCCCAAAGCCAAGACGACTGAGGAGGAGGGTCTTACCACATACTCCTGGTTGGACGCTCCCGTCGAGGGTGCTGGGGTCCTTGGGGTCCCCTCTTGGGCCACTGGGGTCTCTGGGCTTGATTCATCTTCCCTCGACACCTCCTCTGAGGGAGCTTCCTTCCTGGTCAGCTTCGAGGCCACCAGCTGCTGGGCAATCATTTTCACCTGGGATGGGGCAAAATACTGGTCAACAAGCACTGATGAGGAGCCTATGTGGTAGATACTGGGGGTTAGAGACAGACAAAACCATGCCCCTGGCCTCCAGGGGCTGCCCACGGCCCGAGGGGGCAGACAAGAGGCACCCAAAACACCTGTGACTCAGCCGCTGGAAGCAGCAAGAGACATACAGACAGCAAATGTGGCCTCCCACAGCGAGAGGCAGCTGGGGGCACAGTGGACAGGGCCCCAGGCCTGGAGTCGGAAGCCTTGAATGCAAACCCAGCCGCAGACACTTAGTAGCTGTGTTGGCCTTGGGCACATCACGTAAGCCTTCGTTTTCTCAGCTGTAAAATGGGAATAACAGCATCTCCCTCCCAGGGTTCGTGGGAGGATCCAATGGGAGTGGAAACGGACAGAGACTGGGCTGCTGAGCTGAGCAGACTAACGATAATGAACAAGCTTGGATCTGGAGAATGGAGGAAGCATGGCCCTCTCTCCTCTCTGAAGGGTGTGCAGACGACCACAGGTGTGTGGGATGCCGTGGATGTTTGCTTTATTACCAGGAAGGGTGGAGAGCGGGTCATACGTGGGGAAATGACTGTTATTTTAAAAAGCATTAATAATAAAAGTAAATTAGAGGAAAAAACGTAAGCCGAGCCCTACGTACCGCAGGTAAATCATGGGGATTTCAAGTGTTTAAAACAGGCTTTCATTTGGCCCTGCTCAAGTGACAGGCGGGTTTATCTGTACATGGGGATTTTCCCAACAATCAACGAGAGATGATATGATTTCACAAATGCAGAGACAGAGGAGAGGGGACTCAGCCAAAGTTACACAGCAACACCGATGAGGGCCCAGCGGCCCAATGTCCCCAGGGGACTTACCTTCCACTGTGTGAAATCACTCAGGGACTCGGGCCCATAGCGCACATCTTTGACTGCAGACTTCACAAACTCCTTGTGGATGTCCCTGGATGGGCCCCGGCCCAGCTGATCCTCGTAGTTCTTCTCCCAGTAAGCAGTGACCTGGGCCAGAGCAAGGAGATGAGCAGAAAGGATCTGTGGGTTTGTCAGGTTACCTTCCAGCCCCAGACACAGCCCACAGCCCTTCCCGAGATCGTCTACCCTGCTTCTTTCCTCTCATACATCAAGTCCCTACATTCACGGTTTTCACAGACAAAAAAAGATAAAGCTCCAGCAGGGACAGAGCTGGGAGGACCCTTTGAGGCCACTATCAGCCTGGAGTACAAGAAGCTTAGAAGGGGGAACAAGAAAAGTTGGGTAAAGCTCAGAGCTGCATGTGAAACAAATCTTTCTGCAGCTTGGTGACTGGGTTTCCTTGGCCCTAGGGGGCCACAGATGTGAGGAGCCCCAAGGGAGGAGAGATGGTGAGCCCAGCCACAGGGCTCAGGCAATGCTAAACAGCCCACAGAAAAGACAAATGAGGGGCTGGAGAAGGGAGGAGGGCTTCAGGCTTCTGATCACCTCTTGGGTTCCCACATGTTCATTTCTGCCCACCCCATTAAGCCCTGTCTTGTAAAGCTGACCCACCTACCATGGCTAAGAGTGCAAGCAAGCACTCCCTGGCCTCTTCCAGGAGGTGAGAGGCTACCCCTCCTCCTCAGCTCCCCAAAGACCAGTCTAGGTATTATAATCCATCAGAGCCTAACCACCTGCTTCTTGGGGTTGTCCCTGTTTATGGACACCCCAACACCCATCAACCTTCTTCCAGAAAGTCCTCCCTCCAGTGCCTCATGGTGCAAAGGAGAGCCCATCTGCTCTGAGTTCCACATGAAAATGTTCCCAGGGCAGCTCCAGCCACAGACACTGCCCGCCTTCTATGCCAGCCTGGCCCCGCCCATGTCTGCTACCTAGCTAACTTTGGGTGAGTCACTTCCCACCAGGCCTCAGTATCCTCATCTCTAACAGCATGTGAGGAAGCTAGGGTCCTTCTAGCTCTGAATCTGTGACCCCAAGATCCTCTGAGGTCCCTCCAGCTCTAGAGAACTGTCCTAAGAACAGAGAGGCTCATCACCAGCACTGACTCCTTGGTGATAAATTATTTGTTTAAGACCAACCATGAACCAAGAAAATCCATGCTGAGAGGTGAGAAGGAGACCAAGGATACAAAGAATGAGACCAGTTTTAGGTAGTCTAAAAAGAAGTCATCTCAACATAATTGTCTGTAATCCAAGTGTGTGCGTGTCTAAGTGTCTAACCTAGGCTGGACTTAGGGGGAAAACTGAATCCAGAAGCCAAACATTCTCTTGCCTGAAGGCACTTGGAATTCAATGGAAGGGAACTCTTGGATAAAAGAACTGGTCAGGCTTAAAGGCAACAAGAAGCATCTCCCAGACACTTGGTCATCTCATCTCACAGTTCTCAGATGAACAACCCAGTGGCAGCACTTTGTGCCTCACCCTCTGTGGCGGAGGGCCGCGCACTCTCCGAGCTCAGAACTTTGTTAGACGCTGCTCCAAACGTAATCCACATATATGCTAATATTTGGTGACTTGATCGCAGAAGCAGGTGTGAGGGGAATGGCAAAAGAAAACGTCAGAGAACATGGGTCAGGAGGAAGAAATGAGAGGCCAGAGGCTCTACAAGCAGAAGCTTACACACCTGGACAGCCCCAAGGCTTTCTTCCAGAGGAATTAGAAGGCACCGGCTGTGATAACTAGGAACAGAGGCCACAGAGGCGTAACCCAAGAGTCAAGATATATCTGGTTACTAATGAGAGCCTCGATTTCAAATCAGGTGTTTGAGTACAATTAGACAATTAACTTATTAGCACAAAGATCAAAATCAGCACCAAATGAGAGTGAGAAAAGTAAGAAAATACAAAACAGCTACGGCTTGACCTCTTTTGCCAAGTTACTGACCATGAGAAATGGGACACTGGTAAAGAGGCAGACGTTAGCACTGAGTACAGCCATCTACTAAGGAAGGTTAAACCTTATAAACCAAATCATGACAACAAAGAAGTCAAAAAGCCTCCAGATCACAAGCCAAAAGCACTCGTTCTCCTTGGCAAGAAAAACACTCCAGCCAAAGGTGACGCTGGTCTAGGAGGGAGGCGCCCAACTCGGCCAGAGAAAACGTACCTGGAAAACGCTTAGCAAGAGAAGTAAAAATATAGCACAACGTGAATAATATTAAGGGTCATTTTCTAAGTGAGTGAGCCCAGGGGTTCCTGTTTATTCGAGTCTGACATCACCGGTTAACAACAGTCATTCATTTGTAAAATTTCCCTTTACACAGAATCATCTCATGAACTGGAGGGAGAAGATCAGATTCAGAACATCCACTCAAAGCGAGGGAGGGAAAGAAAGGGCAGTAGATAGATAAGAGAGGGAAAAGGTATGTCGAGATTTCGACAGCAAATGCCTTTCCATCAGTGATACACTCATCAGCATCCTAGACTTCAGAAATGAGAATAGAATCTGCAAACCACAGGCTGGGGCTACCAAAGGTGTCATCAGAGAGGCAGGCAGGGCGCAGAAATGGGAATGGAGACAGCAGCCACTGAGACGCAGCCCCAGCTTCACTAAACATGGGACAGGCCTGCAACAACACTGGCAGACCAGAAGGGTGCTGCAAGTGTAGTTTATCAAAGGCTAACATCTTGGTAAAGTGTTTGGGGCTATTCTTACAAAACAGATGGAGACAAAAGCTCCATTCGGGTACCATTATGATGGATGCAGAACTGGCCGAATGGCAGAACTCAACAGACAGTTCTATGGCCACTTGGTGGAATGCCCCAATGACCTTGTCTGGTCAACATCCTTATCTAATTTCAAGATGACACAATATTAGAGGAGAGAATTAACACACTGGATGATAAAATCAGTATCCCCAAATAGCCTGAAAGGTCAGAAGATCGGGATGACTCTAATAAGGTTAAATTAAATATGAATCCATATAAAATTGGGCTCAAGGAACTGATTTCACACAGCAAGACCTAGTTCAACAGGAATTCATCTGAGAAAGACTTGGGGGTCTTGGTGGGAGGAATTCAGAGTGTGACTACAGGCAGTCTCAAAAAGCTAATGCAACTTCCCTCAATACTAAAGGAGACAGAGCTTCTAGAAATATAGAGGTGTTGAGTTCCTTTCCCTCTGTCCTGGCTAAACTACATCAATAGGGCCGTGCTGTTCAATTCTGGTCAGGGCACCAATAAGCTACAGAGTATGCAGGCATCCTTCCACAGGAGAGATGACAGGACAGTGAAGGACCTCTAACACTGTATGAGGGCAGGTTAAAGAAAGCCTGGAGAAGATGCCTCCAAGGGGATCAGAAAGTGAAAACAGATTTATTCTGTTTGGCCCCTAAGGGCAGAATTAGGAGCTGTGGGCAGAAATCACAAAGAGGCAAGTCTAGGCTCAAAAAAAGTGAAAACCCCTCAGCAATTTTAGCTAGTCAAAACTGTAATGGGGGGAGGTGTCTTGGGAGCTAGGGGAATCTTCCCCGTTAAAAATTATCAAACCAAGACTGTATGATCAAGTGATGGGTGAGCTGAAATGTGGATTTTTCAGGTTTGGGTTAATTCCAATGAACAATCGTGAGGAGTAAGAATCTTCTAAGCAAAGATGTGATGATGTGGGAGTTGGAAAAGTGTCCACAGAGAATAACTAGTAGACCAGTTTGGTGAGAAGATGACAGAGAGTTAAGGATTCCAAGGTTTCAAATCCAGATGTTTAGAAGTATGGTCAAGATTTAAACAGAAAGAAGAAAGGAAGCAGAAGCACATACAGGGAGAAAAACAATGAATTCCACTGAAGATATCCTGGGTTTGAAATGCCTATGGGACATCCCAAAGATAGCTGGTGTTGGGGGCCTAGAGCTATATCAAGATACTGAAGTAGGTACAGTGTTTCCTCAGGCAGGAAAATGGTGAAGATTCCTATTAAAAGCAATTACAACAGACCAAACTTCCTAGGGGATTCACTCTCCCAAGGCACCTAATTTTCCAATCACTGTAAGGGACAGCTGGCAAACCCCCGGGGGGCCCCCGGGGCGGCCCCC
>CM053593.1:375674184-375716113 GCA_028646575.1 Pseudocheirus occidentalis
ACCACATGCACTCCTGTTAGCTGAGGACCAACCCGTCCGTCTCACATGGAGTATCAGTGACCCTCTTTAGGAGTCTCCTCCCCACGTGAGGTATCAGAGACCTAACAGGTTTCATTTTTCTTACTGTTCTTTGTGCTTGGGGATACATAAAGAGGCATAGGTGTAGTCCCTGCCCTTACAGGGTCTCTTGTCTTTTTGGAGAGATGGAACACCTGCATCTGAAGATGAACATTGACTCAGGCAGTGCCATAACAATCATTCCCACCCTTCTGAAACTCCCTGCAGCCCTCCTCTCTCCAAGAGGTCTGTGAGGAGGCCCCCAGTGAGGCAGGTCCCAACCCCTGCCACCTCTGCTGTTCTCATGCCTTCTACAAACTGTGCCAGTCACAATGCCTTCCTCTGGTTTTGATCCTGTACAGCTCACAGGTGCTGCCTTGGATGTCCTGTCCCTGACCCTTCTTCTGTTCTTCTGGTGATGTCTCCCACACCTTTTCTTCACTCTCATTCCTGATATTGCAGCCTTCTCTCTCCCCACCATGGGTTTCTCCTTTTGGGAGACCCTCAGCTTGCGTTTTTCTGAGGCTCTGGTGCTGGCAACTAAAGCATCTTATCAAAAGAATGCAGTTCCAACCTTGAGAAGAAGGAAGCTTAAGGGACTGGAGGCGTTGTGTGGCTGTGGCCTAGCATATGTGGTTACCAAGCATGCCCGTGGGCTGCTGGGCACCACCCGCACATCCCAGATGGTGCAAGAGGGAATCTCCATCCGCTTCTTTGTTTGAAAAAGTCAGTTTTGGTTTACTGTCAGTTCTCAGTTCTCTCCCTCCCATCTGGTCCTTCCCCATCCTTTGAGAAAGCAATGAAACAAAATTGCACATTGGCCATGTAAAACACACACACACACACACACACACTTTGAACTGTCCTCTGAGTTCATTGTTTCTCTATCAGGAAGTGGGCAGCTGCAAGTCCTCTGGAATTGTGGCTGGTCAGTGTTAGTCACAGTTCCAGCGTCTTTCAGAGACGTTGCTTCTGCTTCCCTCACTCTGTACTAGTTCACAAGTTCTCCCCAGGTTTTTCTGAAGCCACCCCCTTCATCATTTCTTACAGCCCGGCAGCGCGCTGTCCCTGTCATACAGCAGAGCTTGTGCTGGCCCGGCATCCCTTCTGTTTTCAGTTCTTCACATCCACAAAAAGAGCTGCTAGAAACCCTTTTCTACCTGTGGGTCCTTATGCTCTTTCTTTGATCTCTCTGGGGTATGGCACGAGTCGTGGTGTCATTGCATCGGAGGGTCTGCGCTTTCCCAGCTCTGTCGGCGGTGCTGGCATCTGCTCGTTTTCCTCTGGTGTTTGGCATTTCCTTCTGTTGTCAGCTTTGCCAGCCTTGTGAGCGTGAGGAGTACGTAGAGTTAGAGCGATTTTCATGGGCCTCGAGTTTCTTCCTCTGTAAACTATTTGTTTCCTTTTGCCATTTACCAATTAGGT
The DNA here is from genome assembly GCA_028646575.1 of Pseudocheirus occidentalis. Classification (NCBI taxonomy): domain Eukaryota; kingdom Metazoa; phylum Chordata; class Mammalia; order Diprotodontia; family Pseudocheiridae; genus Pseudocheirus; species Pseudocheirus occidentalis. The sequence goes on from CM053593.1 coordinate 375,675,667, forward strand.
ATAGCTCTTAATTTGTAATTTCCCTTAGAGATGAGGCCTTTATTGGAGAAACTTGCTCCCTTCCCCCTCAGTTTCTGCCTTTTCTAATTTTAGATACATCGGTTCTGTTTGTATAAAACCTTTTTATTTTTGTGTAGTTGGAATTGTTCATTTTTTTCATCTATATCCAGCTCTTTTGAGTGATTATGAATCTTGTTTAGGAAATTGTGTGATATTTTGGAGGCTGATGCAGTTAGCATGGTGCCATGCCCAGGGCTCCCTCTTCTCTGCCAGTGGAGCACGCCATTTTATGCCTCTGCTTGTACTGACCATAATCAGAGGGCTCACTCTCTTGGCGTACCTTTTCAGGAGGCCTGTGTGATTCCAGTCTTGGTATTGTTTGTTGGAAGAGAGCCTCGAGCGTGACATTTTGTCCTATCCCAGGCATTTTTGGAGCTGACAAATAATGAGCACAGTGAGGTCTTGGGTTCTTGTGCTGTCCAGTTAGTTATGTGACTAAAGATGTGATCGGCTATGGTATATCATTCATGAAAATAAGCTGTTCTCAGACAGATGTTAGGTGAATGGGAATGCCAACAGATTGGTGCATAATTGACCATGGATTTTCAGTTGCTTTTTTGGTGTCAGTAAAGCTTGTGGCTTTTCCCCATGATTTTGGTCTCTTCCTGCCTTCTAGGTCTCTTGATCTCAGGTCTCTGCTGCTGAGATAGAGGATTTTTGTTGCCTTGAGGAGATGCTTCCCTGGCTCTGTGTTATCAGCACAAGAGAAGAGAATGCACTGTGCCCACACACAGTTGGGCCATGTGGAGGCCCCCGGGCTTTTCCTCTGCAGGGATTTCTCTTGCCAGGCCCTGAAGCTGCACCTTGGAGTGCCTGCAGAGGCGTGGGCTAGGTGTGAGCCAGACATGAACCAGAGGACCGGCATAGCCTGGTTTTTTTCCTACAAAGAAGAAAAGGAGATAGGAAGAATCCAGCTCCCTTCTTCCACCTCCCATAATTGGGTTATACTCATTGATTCCATTTAGTAGAAATGCATCAAGGATCTAAATGTGGAATGGTACCTACCACCAGTAAACCCATTTGTACCTAGTCCTGACCATCACCTCAGGGGCTAAGTAGGGCTTGCCCACACCCTCCAAGGGCTGTGAGGCAAAATCCACCCCCAGCACAGAACCCATGTCGTTCATACCCTAGGTGCCTCAGTTTCCTCATCTGTGAAACGGAAGGGAAAGGACTTGACTGCCTCAGCTCCTTTTCTAGCTTGAATTCTACGTTCCAGAAAATAATTGGATTCTGTTGCCAGTTTTTTTGTTAGAAGTAGAAACATTTTTCCCTTGTCATTTTAAAATTCAGAAATATTTTGTTGATACATTCTGTTTTGATATAACTTCTGAACAGGCCCCTTCCATGCCTCCCTGTACACTGTATTCCCTAAAAACAATTAAGCTGAATGCTTTAGCAGAGTGATTGTGAATGTGGCAGCAGGTGTTTCCCTGCACTTCTGAGCATCAGTGACTATTAACAGGAAGGGTGGGTTTTACTTTCAGAAGACGGTGCCAGCATCTTTGAGTCTGGCCTGAGAGTTATTGCCTCCTGGGCTCATCACATGTTATGTGGTGGCAGCGAGACATGAGGCCTCCTGTGGGGAGCTTGATGTGGTCCTTCCCTTGAAGTCGGCTTGTTCTTCAGTGCTCAGTAGACAGAGTAATGAAGAGTAAAACAAACCCACAATTATGCATTGGGAAAGCTGAGATCAGAGGAAGCAGTGGGAGAGACCTGAAGGTTGAAGACGAGTCAGGAGCCTGGTGCCCTTGGGCCACAGCCATGTTCTTTGAGAAGGACATTGGAGGGGGCAGGCCATGGGTCTCAGAGATGTCTCACCCACACATGCCAGCACGTGCACTCAAAGGCGTGTACATTGACATGGACACAAGCACACACCTGGTAATCACCATATTTACGTGGCGGTCGTTTCCAGAAGGATCAAGAAGAGAAAATGTGTGTCTACAGTTAGAGGAGCTCTGGTCTCACCTATTTCTTTTTTAGTGCATCTCTTTAGTACTTACTGAGTGCCTGTTATATTCAGCTCTGTGCTGGTCCAGCTGCTGATGCATGGATCGCTGTTTGTTAGAGAAATGGACTGGACACCAAATAATTGCCACAAGAGGGAGGCTGAGAAGGGCCAGAAACAGCTAGCCAGGAAGTGGTACCAGGTACCAGGTAGCCAGGAAATGGTACCAGCTACCAGCTAGCCAGGAAATGGTACCAGGTACCAGCTAGCCAGGGAATGGTTGATTTCCTTGCCAAGGGAAAACATGGCCTCTATTTCGAATACAAGTCCATTTCCAAACATCCCGAAAGAGCACGATGAGGGGATATGAGTAGTATTGTCTGGCAGAAGGCCGTGGAGAGGAATGTGAGCCTGTAGGAAGCTGGGCTTGGCAGCCCAGAAAACAGCATCGATGGGTGAAATGGGGAAGACTGTGAAAGACGCCCAGAAGACCAGATCCTCTAGGCTTCTTCAGCCATCTCTTCTCATGATTGGATTGCCCTAAAACCAGCCCCCTTTGGGCTCCAGTGCCTCTGTATGTGATGGTGTGGAACTAGAACAAGGGAAATTGGGGGGACCAGTGCATTGGGAGGAAATCTGTGCTGGAGTGAGGTGGTTCCGAAGGCTCTGTGGGAATCCGTTTTCAGGCTGTTCCAAAAGAGGGAAAGATTCCAAATAAATGTTTGAACAGTGTTAGGATTATTATTTTTTTTTTTTACAAAAACGACTGGGAAGGTATGCATAACTACCAACCACTGTGCTTTTTCATCTCCGTGAAATCTTGCTGAGACGGTCTGTGTGTGCCTGCAGGTACTGAGACTTTGTGCAGCAAGCATTTGATTGTCAGCATCAAACAAGGCATGAAATAGGGAGAAATGTGTTCATTAACAGTAGTCGTGCCTGTCCTGGTTGGTGTTTTGTAAAAAGCACACGTGGAAGAGAAGTTCTTGTCCATAGCGAGATTCTCAGATACTTCAGTCTGTATGTTAGGTCGTGTGAAGTGGGCATGGCTCCAGACCCTCCAGGCCCTTGCTGTCTTTTCATACTTGGCCAGTGGGTTGATTTGTTTTGCTTGGCTCTGTTTGTCTGTTACAAGGGAGGGTCCTATGGGGGGACAGGGACAAAGGGAGTCATTGAGAGTGACACTGATATTACAAAAACATTTTAAAGTATTTTAAAAGAAGAGAAAAAAGAAATTTCCCTTGTAATCTACACGGAAGATGACAGTGTGAAGAATGTATGTTGTGTTGTCCAGATTTTGATAAGTGTTATCAGGGAGAACATGTGTGACCAGAAAGAGACAGTGGGTCTGTCCATATAGTGAATGTGAGAGATGATTTTTGGACACATTTGTAAAACTCATCAGTGTCGGTGTTTGCCATATTGGTGCAGACTGTACCCTGTCCCTGCCTTAGCCTGTGGGCTCCTGTCCATCTTGGAGGGGCTCCACCAACTAAGGGTCTTCTAATCACCTTTCAAAGAAAATATTGTCCCTGAACACCAACATAAACGACTCAAGTTGTTCAGTAACTGTTTACAACTAACTCCTTTTCAGCACGTAAAGGATCACATAGCGCATCCCCATGTGACGTTGTACACTGTCCGTTGGTTACCGTGGGCTTTTGTGGCCCACTTTTTCTGGTCTTGCATCTCTGAGAGCATCCCCTCTCCTGGTTCTGCACGGTGCTTAGGTGGTGGTGTATTACAGACTGCTCGTATCCACCAAGAGCCTCTCTGAGCATTCTTTCTTTTTCTTTTTAATAGTATTTTTTTTTCAATTACATGTAAAGACACTTTTAAACATTCATTTTTTAAAAATTGAGTTCCAAATTATCTTCTTTCTTTCCCTAAAATGGCAAGCACTTTGATATAGATTATATATGTGCAATCATATGAAACATTTCCCTGTTAGTCTGATCATTCATTTGAGAGTAGTTTTCCATGATTTTGTCATATAACTTCACTGTAAGAATATTGATGTGAGCATGATAAACCTTGTTATCGTACTGGATTTGGGGTCACACGACCTGAATTCACATTCCGGTTCCATCTGGACTACTTCTGTGATCTTGGGCAAGAATCTTAACCTCTCAGGGCCTCAGTTCCTCACCTGCAAAATGATTGGACCAGACAGCCTGTGGGTGGGGTCCTTTCTAGCTCTAAATATTGGATCTGATGATGTGAGTGAGGTTAAAAACACTGATTTTCCTCAAAGTAATCCAGCCCCTTCCGTATAAACTCCTTGTCCTTGGGCAATATCTCAATTAAGAAGTACACTCTTGGGCCGGCTCTACAGGGTCAGCTCTGTCCAGCTTCATGTTAGAGTCCAGGTATGGGCATTATCCATCCTCTTGTTTTTTCCTGTGAAAATTTTTAAGCCAAACTTTTGAATAATGGTGGAATTCATTTTGGAGGTGCTGCAGTGGGTCAGGGCTTTGTGTATCAATACTGTATCACCCAGAAACAGAAATATGTTTTAAAAACATTTTTGGTTGTGTTTCCAGTTAACATCAATTTCTTCTGCTCACCCAGCCTCCCCCAAACCATGTAACAAATACATATAGTCAAGCAAAAGTCACTCCCATTTTGTCCAAACAGCGTGTCTCAGTCAGCACCTCGAGTCCGTTTATCTCTCTCATGGGGGGTGGGGTGGGGAGGAGGGTAGCAGCTTTAATCAATCGCTGGTCAGAGAGTTAAGTATTTCTAGTGTTGGGATCCTATAACTGGCTCTCCTGGTTCTGCTCACTTCACTCTGCCACAGTTCGTTCATATCTTCTCGGGTGTCTCTGAAACCGTCCCCTTCCTCATTTCTTTCAGCACAATGCTGTCTCATCACATTCAGATGCCGTCATTTGTTTGTCCCCCAATGGAGAGATACACCCCCCCCCCGTAATTTCCTGTTCTTTGCTGCCACACAAGGAGTTGCTCTAGATGTCTGTGTGTTCATGGGTCGTTTCCCTCTTTCTTTGCTCTCTTTGGGGGACGAGCCTAGCATCGATGGTGGTATTGTTATGTCACTGGCTCAAAGAGTGGGTACGCTTGACTGACTTTGAGGGCCTGCCTCCAAACTACTTTCCAGAGTGAATTGACCAATTTCCAGCTCCAGCAAAAGAATGTTTTGAGGGCCTCACTGTCCATGGAGATCTCTACTGTTGCGGTGCTCCATCAGGCATCCTCTGGGATCATTCAAAGGGATCTTTGCCACAGACTTGGAGGAATCTTGGTGATTTTCTCGTGTGTTTGGAAGCTGCCATGTTGGGGGAGGAGGTGATGTGCTGCTCTTCCAAACCTGGTGCTTTTTGGTAGTTCACAGACAGTGAACCTGTCTGTGTGATGGTCAAGGTGTGGTCTGCCTGTAAGCTGGATTGAAGTACTCTCCTGGTTTATGTGGAGATGATTCTCATAACAGTTTTGTTTGGAAGGGCTTATGAAATCAGCAGCTGTAGGTAGAGAGCCCTGGGCCTGGAGTCAGGAAGACTGGAGTTCAGATCTGGCCTCAAACACTTAACTAGCTGTGTGACCCTGGGCAAGTCACTTTACCCTGTTTACCTCAGTTTCCTCATCTGTAAAATGGGAATGATAGTCCATCACCCTCTCGAGCCCTGGCTTTGTTTAGCGAATTCCCCAGTACATGGGCACTGGCTTTCCTTCCAGTAATTTGCTGCTTCGCAAAGTGTTTCTTTGAATATTTGGAAGTGCTTGAGATCTTCCTATCTTTGATCTCCTTTAGGCCGTGTGCCTAGCAGTGGAAGGATCTCCAGGTCGTAAGGTGTGGACAGTGTTTTGGTCTTAGTTTAGTCCATATTGCTTTCTAGAATGGAAATGTGACCATCTCCCCGCAACTTTCTAACGCTCATTATTCTCACCTTTCTTTACCTTTGCTAGGTAGGCACTCAGTGGAACTTCAGCACTGTTTCCATTTGCGTTCTTCTTACTAGTGATTTGGAGCAATCTTTCGTATCATTAGAATGTGACATTTTTCTTTTGAGGCCTTTGTTCATGTCCTTTGACCACGGATCCATTGGAGTTCAGGGACTCTGGGTCTTATATTTGCATTTGTTCCCTCTGTATGATTATTTCTACCCCCCTGGGTAGAAGGGAGGATTTAATAAAGACCAGTGTAGAGATAACATTTTTTAAAAACACAAAATCAACTGTAGAGGAATGGCTCCAGCATCTTCAGGAATCTTTTATGGGGGCCTTGTAGAGGGTCTTTGTCACAAATGGCACAGGACAGGGAGGTCTGGGCAGCCTGTGTTCTGCCCCATTTGAGGGAGTGTGCCTCCGGGGATGCCCTCAGCCGTGGATCAGTCGAAGTTCAGGTTAGGTCAGAATTCTGCAACTCTCTTCTCTGCTTTAAATCAAAAGGGAAAGAGACCTAAGAAAACACACTCACCTCAGGAGTTCGAGAAGGAAACGCAGGGGGGCCAGTAGCTGTTGAATATAGTCACTGCCTGACTTCCACGTGATTCCCTCCTTCCTGAACACTTCTCAGGGGATTAGATTTTTCAGTAGGAGCTGGGGAGCTGGGGTGATCTCCTGATTTTCACCATCAGTCAAAGCTAAAGTGTGGCATTCATTACACCTCCTTCCCCCGATTCCCTTTGCTTGCTCCTTTTCACTGATTTTAGGACAGAAAAAGGAATCTCAGTGCCTGCTGTCCAAGCTGTGGGTTGTCCAGAATGGTTTGTGACCCATCCACTTAAGTTGGAAGACTCTTCAAAGGAAAATGCCTCCGTTTTCCAAATCTCTTTAAATGGTCTTAGCTACTAACCCCAGTCTTTTGACTTCTCCCATCTCCCTGAAGCTAGAACCCTGTGAAGGTACATTTCAGTGTGTGCTCTGCCATGAAGACCTCAGTCTCCCCACATTTTGAAATTTTTCAGTTAATTACCGGAGTACCTGTGATTGGTAGCAATGGCCCCTGCAACCCTGAGCTGGCAGATTGAGGCCACCTGGTCATGTGTGCTTCACTGTCCTTATCCAGGGAGCTTGGGTGAGGTAGAGATTGATTATCCAGAAAATATTTGCCTCAACCCTAGAGCAGGGTTGCACACTGGGAGGTTTACTTCTTTCTTTATGGCCATTGACATGGGCCATGAAAATGAAGGAAGAGGGTACAAGCTGTTCTTTTGGTTCACTGACCTCTTTCTAGGGGTGAAGACAGAAAGGGGAAAAAAAGTTCAGTGTCACACTTTGTCTGTTGGTGCTCCTCCCATCCCTCTCTCCCCACATGCAGCCCCTGCCCAAGAGTGTGAGATTGGGAACAAGAAGGCCACATTTGTTTGGCTATTTACAGTTTGGTGCCTGATAAGGGCACTTTGAATAGCTGGCATTTCATGCATCAGTTACACTTAATCTTTAGTGTTATCAAGCCAGTAATAAATGATCCAGGGCTGGTTTTAAATTATGTTTCCTAAGATTGCTGAAAATCAACTTGGTGCCCTATGTGGGTGGGAGCAGCATTTCTAAAGACAGCATGACCTGATTTAAAAGATGTCAGGCCTTCTGAAAACTGCTTCATGCTCCTCTGGAAACTAGGAAACTCCAAAAAGACCCATAGTCTTAGGTTCAAAGACCCCAATGATCACGTTCTCCAATCCTAATTGTATTTGTTTTAACTTTTTTCAGTGAACAAGCATCTCGTCTCCTTCCCAGCTCTCCTTTCTACCCCCTTTTTGAGGAAAAAAGAAAAACAAAGCCCTTACCACAAATATGCCCGGTCAAGCCAGACAAATTCTTTTGTTGGCCTGGTCTATTTTCCATTTTGCGTCACAAGCTTATTGCCAGTTGCAGTCTCGCATATGGCCATTAAGGCTGGTGGGACTCAAACTCTGGTGTCCTAATTCTCTTTCCAATGTGCCACACTGGCTACACTGTCCAAGACAAAAATGGCCAGCTGAAAGTGCACCATACAGACACACACCGGTGTAGAGAAGAGAGGCCTGAGAGCTGTGTTCCAGGAGTGCTGTGGAAGGTCATCACACAGAAGATGCCTTTGACCCAAAAAGCAGAAGGAGAAGCCTTGGAGGAGAGAGAGCAGAGGCAGAGCTGCTTCCAGCCTGAGACCCTCTTGGGTGGTGAGGGGGGCTGAGGCCATAGAACCTTTTGTCAGGAGCCTCCAGCAATGATGCCTGTTTGGGGATGGGCTGGCAGGAATGATCGCCAAGGTTCCTTCTAACTTTATAAACCTTGAATTAAATTAGTTTGAAAATCTGAATCCTGCCCTGAATGGGTACTAGATTCTGTATCCTTTGGAATATCTCGAGTTGGAACAAGGAATCTTGGTGTCCACTTCTCTAAAGGGGGAAGGAGTTTAACAAGAGTGGGCATCTCTGCCCTTTAGGCAGATGGTGGAAAGAAGGAAGAGACTGCAGTGTGTCTGCTTTTGCCACTCTTTCCTGAGCTTTTGGCCCTCTTGTTTTCTTCGTTTCTTTTTCCTTCAGATTTACCACTTTCTGTTTTGTGGGGAGTGTTCTATTTCCCCCAGGCTTGTCTGCAGTGATGAGGCTATGGTGGATAGAGGGTTCTCCTACTTAATCAGAGCATCTGGACAGCTCCAAAGGCTTCTGACAGGCCAGATGCTGAGGGATCCCCACACTGGAGGGGGCAGGTTCTGGGGCATCCTTAATTAGGGCTTGCCATTTGTAAAGAGCAGCCCTTAGGACTCTCTCTGTTAGGCTGGCTTCTTGCAGAATTGGGGGGCATGGTGTTTTACGGCATTTTTGTGGTAGTGCCCTCAGTGGGTTTACATTGTGTGTCTCACCACCTCCCTCTGTTCTCCCCATTGCCACACTGCCGTCATTTGGAGTTTCCTCCCCTGAAGGCCCCACTCAGCTTAGCTATTACCTCCATGAGGCCTTGCAGACATCCACCAGCCTCCTCCTCATATGGGAGGGAGCCCTTTCTGTTCTCATCATAGCATTTGACCTGGACCTCTTAGTTGATTAAGGACCTCCTCTGCTAGGCCCTGTGCACTAGAATACCTGCTAAGGCTTCCTTTGAGTGGGACTTGTTCTTTACTTAGTTCTGTCCCTAACACCAGGCCTGGTGCCCTGCATGTAACAGACACTTTGTCACAGTCAGAATGCAGTGGTGAGAGTGCCTGCCCTTTGTAGCCTCCTACAAAGTTTTGTGTGGTCGTTGACATGAGCTTTTGAATTTGAACTTGTGCCCCTTTATTTTTTTTCCTCAAGCTACTTGAGATGCCATCCTAGCACGGATATACTGACAGCATCATTTTGTCCTGTTGCCAGGCTCTGACCATTCTCAAGAGCATCCATCCAGTGGCAGTGAAGATGAGGCGGTGGAAGAAGAGGAAGAAGCTGACCAGCCCAACTTTGTGGTGGGGAGATAATGATGGTGTTGGCAGGAGTGGTGGGCAGATGTGTATGCCACTGGCTTTAAGATCCAGAGCCCAGGAAACCTGGAACAGCCCTGAGTGGTACAAAGGGCTGAGCGTCCTATCCTCCTAAGGCCAAGGGGCCTGGCAGAGACACATCTAACAGGATCCTATTCTAATCTGGTCATAGCCTGGTCATGTAGTCTGACCAAGCACGCACTGGACCAGCGTTTGTTACTAAACCAAGAGTTGCTTCCAAATGTGGGGCATCCCAAGGGATCTCCCAAGCAGGGTCCTTCCTGACACAAAGGGTGTGACCTAGAACTGTGTTCACTGACTTCCAGCTATTGAGGACCATTCTCAGACATTTTAGCAATGATGGGGCTTGGAAGTCAGTTTCTCTTACAGTTTTCATTTGGTAAAGGGCAGAAAGTCTGTGGGCTTTTGTTCGGACATAATAAACAGATGAAGACAAAAGTAGTCTGTGCTTGGGGTGAGGTGCACCCAGATCGTGCCCAGAAAAGGCTGGTAAATGGACAGTGTCCCATGCACTGTGACAGAACTGGGTTAGCTGCTGATTTGGCCAGCTCCTCTTTCAGCTGATGGAGGGAGAAGATGACTTTCCAGCAGAAGATCCCTCTTCTCCCACACCACCCATGCCCACCACTGTGCTCCCAAGTTGCCCCAACATTTATTTATTGGGGATTGATGAACATGCTGGATAGGAGGTTTTGCTGTTAAATTTTTTCTTCTTAAATCTCAAATATTTTTCATTTTAATTGAAAACAAACCCAGATATGACAGCCTTTAATAATCCAAGTGTGAATTGTGAATCCCTAATTGAGGATATGAAAATAGGGCACAGCTAAATGCTGCATGGGTGGGTAGAAGAGAGAGAGAGAGAGAGAGGGAGGGAGAGAGAGAAAAAGGGAGGGGGAGAAAGAGAGGGAGGGAGAAAGAGAGAGAGAGTGTGTGTGTACGTGTGTAAGTCATCCAGATGGGCCGACTTGGGGATGAGAGGTCCCAGGGTTATTGGGCTGTGGGAGGCTTCTTAGAAGATGGTTTCCAGAGGTAAAAGAAGAATTAATAGATTGAGCTGAAGATTCAGAGCACTGTGATAGTCTTCTTTGAAAAAGACACCCTATCTCAGCAGGTAAGGAACGGGCCAGGGCCCCAGAAGTTTCAGCCAGGATTGAGGTGGGACCTTTATTTGAGGCTGGAGCCCCAAGAGCAAAGAACACAGAAAGTGGGCCAAAACTGGAGGGAGGGTGCAACAGGGATGGAGGAAACTAGAGCCAGAAGGGTCAGGCCCAAGGCTCTCTCTGGAATATGAGCATGAAGGAAGGAAATGTTCTCTTGCTGGGAGAAAAGGGAACATAGTCCGTCTCCTCCTTCCTTAAGAGAAGAAACACCTGCCTGGGGGGCACACAGTTGTCTTTTTGTAGGATGGGGGGGGGGGGTTCCTGTGTTTGGGTCACTGCGGCTGCTTTGTTCTTTTCCCAAGAAACCGAAACAGAACTGACTGACTGTCATAGTTTGCAAAACGTTCCCAGCCAGAGCTCCGAAACTCATTTTTCTCTTTTCATGGTCCATTTTTCAGTCTGGTTTTTTTCTTCTGCTTCTGGGCAGTTCCCTTTAAAAACCACACAAAAATGACCAAAAACTTGTTTTTCCTGTGTCTGCTACAGGCTTTGCTGACCAGAGAGACTCTTCAAGCCAGCATCACTCAGTCAGCAAGCATGTATAAAGCGCCTCCTGTATTCCAGGCCTTTGTGCTATATTCAGATGACATTCAGGGCCCTGTTGCTTATCTTAGTAGGGAAGAAATTACCATCTTAGACCTGCTTTGCATAGGGAAAATTGGTCCCTAAAAAATCATTCCAGTCCCCTGCCTTTTGGTCTCCTGCACAAACCGAAGTAAGAACAAGCACTCTGTCTCCCTATGGTTGAACGGGAAAATGTGTCACCCAAGGATTCTTTGCCTTTGAAGGATGGTCAGATAGGGTTTTATAAAGCAGCCTCTTGAAGGGAGTTGCCATATGAGGTGAAGAGTGTTGCTGATCCCTGGGGAAGTCCTGGCTCAGAAGTAATAGGAACAATGTCAGCCAGAGGCTAGGGGTGTGTCTGGGCGTGGTCAAGCCTGGATGTCTGCCTGCCTGCACCAAGGGAGGGCCTGGCCTGGGCCACATCCCCTGCCCTATCCGCTTTAGATTCTCTGCTGCCAGAAGTCGGATCTTTGTACACCTTTGGGAAGGGCTCACTGGGCAAAGAACACCTCTCCCTGCTTTGTTGCCACTTTTCCCTAGCATTAAAAGTTCTGTGGCTCCAGGGTGGCACCCCAGGATCCTGACTTCAGCCAACTGGCAAGTTTGGGAATATTTGAAAACTTGACGAAAATAAGAAACAAAACCCTCACTTGGGTTTATTTATGCTTTGTTTTTGCAGATCCCTTTTCCTGGTTCTGATGTTTCTCTGTGAAAAACTAAATTCTGCGTCCCAGTGGGGGGAGGGAGAGTCACTCCGGGATAGACTCCCACAAAGGATACCCCTTTCCCTGTCCACACAGCCTCTGCTCCAGGCCTCAAAGATCAGTCTGAAGCCACTCACCCAGCTTCAGCAGCGATTTCTTTTGTGCTCCTCTTAGAAAAGGGTCGATCTCTTTGGGCCATTTCATGTCAACCCTGGCTCTCAACGTAGGTCCAAGGTGCTTGAGACCCTTCCAGGGGGTCAATGAGGTCAAAACTTGTTTTACTACTACTAAGATTTTTCATTTCTAATATGGTGAGCCTTGATAGCTCTGGCCAGCACAAACTAAATCTCTTTGGGGTCCTGAGACCTGCTGCTTTAGACCCATGTGTGGTTAATCGTGTTCACGGAGAGGAGGCAGTCAGGATGAATTCTTGCTTCTATGTGTGACATATGCTCACAATCCGGCCTTCTTCAGCCCTCTCGTGTACTTGCACAATTACTGTTCCTTTTACGTTAGGACAGGAAGTCCCTGTTTGTTTTTCTGTCCCTTGTTCAATGTGGATGTTTAGAAAAGTGTGTACGTGTGGCCAAGCAGCGTTTAGATTGGATCCATCTGCTAAATTGTTTCTAAACTATTAGCTTGAGGGAAGCATTGTAAATCTCTTCCCACAACAGCTTAGGTTGAGAGAGGATAAAACCCTTTTCCCCCACACACCCCGCTTCCCCAAGAGGCTGCCATCTCAGAAATGAGTTAAAAGTGGCCTTGACTGGGGCTCAGGATGTTAGGGTGCTGCCTTGAGCTCAGTCACAGTTTCTTCTATGGCCTCTGTCTTTCTGCCAAAAAGGTTTCAGGATTCCTGAGTCATCTCTGTTCCCTGGGGCCCTTTAGTGGAGGGACGGAAAAGGTACAGGGCCAAGAGGTTGACTGCTTCCCCAGGTCTGGCTTCCAAATCCTTCCCAACCTTTAAGTTAAAAGTTCAAATGCCACCCTGTCCCCGTATGGCCTCAGCTAACTCGGCTCCCAGTAACTGGAAACCTCACTGATCACATAAACGGGAAACTACAACAACCCTGTGTGATAGGCAGGGTGGGCATTTTAAAGCCCAGTTTGGGGAGAGAATACCACTAAAGGCCTCCAGGTTCTCCAAGGCTATGCCTTCAGGTCCAATGAAGCTGGGAAGGCTGAGTTTGGGTACATTAATGGACTATGTACATGTGTTTCATCCAAGGGCCAGGCTAGCTCTATTTTGAGAGGCTCATAATAGGGTTATCTATAGTGTGATTAATTTTACAGCTATAACAACTCATACTGAAAATTGTGATCTGAATGGGTGGAAGGACAGTGAGGTTTCCAGGTACTGGGAGACAACAAAGTTAATGCTAGAAACTTGGTGGGGGTGTGGGAGCCATGCAAAGACAGACTAGAAACAAGCCTGTTCCGTGTGGGGGCAACCAGAAGGCCACGTTGACAGGAAGGTTGGTTGTTCATGGGGATGAATAAAGCTGAATTGTCTAGAAAGGTTATGAAGGTTTGAAATACCAACAGAAGGAGCTGGCCTCTACAGACCCGGGGCACTGCTCATTTGTGAATTCATTTTCCTCAGGCAAATCAAATAGGGGGAATTCAGTATAAAAAAGCTTTTTAAATTGTAGTGGGGAAAGAGGTTTAAATGGAGAAAACAGTTCAGGTTTTCAGTAGTAGGATCTGAGTTTCTGGGCGTATAATATATTTTGTTTTTCCATCAGTGATTTACAAATAAACCTGTCCAGCCTCATCCCCAGAATAGCCCCAAACTCCAGTGTATGCAGCATCCCACAACCATATTTGTCCTCCTCTGAAAGAAATAAAGGAGCTCAGTTTCCCTGTCGGTTCCTCATCAGGGACAAGATTAGTCACCTTAGTCACACAGCTTTGGCTTCCCTTGGCTGTTTTCACTGAAATGAAATTGTGGATGTTTACTAAAGTGACCTTAAGCCCATGATGAAACGAGGGCAATAATTCAAATGTCTTCTGTTGTCCAGACTTTATATAACTGCCTACCATATAAATATTACTTTCTTCTTTCTCTGGCCCCACCAAGAGAGTGGGAGATGGGGACACTGCTTTCTGTGTGCTCGGGTCCTTTGTCCAAGACAACAAAACTGCTCTTTAGGGCAGTTCCCAGGCTCAGAAACCAGTCGGACAGCTTTTTAAAGCAGGAGCCTGTGCAGCTGAAATGGCCCCGGTCAGGCTCCCCCAGGAATGCTGAGGGTGGGGAAATGAAAGCATGGCATCTCTCCCCTACCAGCTGTCAGACAGCCGGGGATTGACTGACGTGGAAATTTCCTTTAATAAAGACAAATGTGTCACATTGCAGTGCTCTTTGGAGTAGAGAAGACAGCTTATATAGGGCATGCAGCCCAGCACAGTGCTGGAGAAATCCTTTTTAAGTTGACTGGTCTTATACATCTATCACTGCCTTTAGTGAATTATTCATCTACCCTTCCTGAAAAGAACACATATCACAGTTATAAAATTGAAGAGTATTCATTAAAAGAAGGCAAAGCAGCCTGTATTAAGAAAGGCGAGGTGTATGTGTGTGTGTGTGTGTGTGTGTGTTTGAAAAATGCGAACCCTGACAATCATTTCTCAATGCTGCTTTTATCCAATTTTGTCAGTGGGTTGTGTCTGACTCTGTGTGACCCCGTTTAGGGTTTTCTTGGCAGAGATACTGAAGTGCTTTGCCATTTCCTTCTCCAGCTCATTTGACAGATGAGGAAATTGAGGCAAACAGGGTGAAGTGACTTGCCCAGGGTCACACAGCTAGTAAGTGGCTGACGCTGGATTGAAACGCAGGTGTTCCTAATGCCTAGCTGCCCTTTTTATCCAGTTACTTTCCAATACAGCATGAGCTCTTGGAGAGTAGAATCACTAATATCCCCAACACCTAGCACAAAGCTGGACGCTTAATTAATTGCTCATTAAATGGACATTGTATACCATGACTTTAAAATACACAGGATAGTGACTTTCTTCTTGGTTTGGGAAAGCTAATGAACTATTGGTTGCATTGTAGACTTGCACATTATTAAGGAAGGAGGTGGAGAGGGAGAAGATACAGAGAATATTAGGCACACCGGTTTTATTGGATCTGCTTTGTAGAGAGACTTTGGTTTGCAGATGAAGTCTTCACTTCTGCGGCAGGCTTGCAGTCAATATGATTTGTCCTGGTT
Source organism: Pseudocheirus occidentalis (assembly GCA_028646575.1). Lineage (NCBI taxonomy): Eukaryota > Metazoa > Chordata > Mammalia > Diprotodontia > Pseudocheiridae > Pseudocheirus > Pseudocheirus occidentalis. Next base: position 375,690,741 of record CM053593.1, read on the forward strand.
ATTTTACCAAATGTATAAAATGGGGGGATGAAAGCATTTATATGGGGCCTACTATGTGCTGGGCACTTGTAGAAATAGATCTCATTTGATCCTGATGACAACCCTCCCAAGTAGGTGCTGCTATTAGCCCCATTTTGCAGATGAGAAAACAGGTTTTGAGACTTGTCCCAGGTCACACAGCCAATAAGAGTCTGAGATCCTTTTTGAACTGGGATCTTTCTGACCACAGCTCTCTATGCACTAGTGAAGACAAGCTTCATTACTGCAACCCGTGTTTGTACAGAAGAGAGGCTTGCCAGTTAGGTGTAACTATTTTCGAAGCTTTTAACATAACTGCAGGCCCGGGCTGTGGCAAGGAGACTGCGCGGGGCCAGAGAAGAGAACATTTTTTGTCAGGGAAGTGATTTCAGGATGTTAAGAGTGTTGGGGGTGGGGGGTTTCCCCCCTCAGGACACTTAGCCCTCCCTGGGTCCCACCGTTATTGGGTGTAGTTCTAGACATGTCTTCAGTAAGGAGACTAAAAAAGGGGAAGGCGAACACAAAGCGATCCTAATCTGCCCATCGCTAAAGAAATTGAGACAGTAACCAGTAAGTTACAAAACCAACCACAAGAAGCGGCAATGTAGACGTCCTACATTGTATCTCGTCTATCTGGCCGCGGCGGAAATCCTTCAGGTTGTGTCCCCGGGGAGAAGAGTGGACGCGTGGGTACTGGGGGTCTAGCCTTGGGACAGGGTTCAAGGTCGGGTTGTGGGGGACTCAGGAGCCCAGTGCGCTTTGAATCCAGTTGTCTGAGACGGTGTGGAGGAGGAGAGGGGGGAGGAGGGGGAGAAGGGAGGGAAAGAAGGGAGGGAAAAGGGGGTTGGTCAAGAGGAGGTGCCCGGGTGGGGAAACAACTTGGTCGGCAAAAAACTCGTCGATTTGTCATCCTGGGCAAGGGTTGAGCACGATCAGCCCAGGGGTGGGCTAAAATGCCAGGAGGGATGGCTCGTGGAGGGCATCCAGGTGGAGACACTGAGGATAGACAGCTTTCCAGCGTCCTTAGTTTACTGGCGAAGAAACTGAGCCACCTAGGTCTACGTTCGTAGGACTACATTCGTAGTCCGCATCGAAGCAGAATTCGATCCCAGGTCTTCTGATGCTTTCTATGGTCCCTAGGGCATAGTGGACGAAGAGAGGTGGGCGAGCAGAGACCAAGACCAGGGGAGATCTCTGCAAAGCGCTTGTGCCCGGCACATCGTAGGGGCTCAATAAAGGGAGGACGTAGAAAGCGCTACACAAATGCTGGCCGTGGTTTATCACACGCAAGCACACCCACGCACGCGGACGTCCGCGGAGAGTGCTCTGCGCACCTTCCAGCGCTACCCTCTGTGGCTGCACCCCCGCCCCGGGCACCACGTGACCTCTCTTCACTCTCGGGGGAGCCCCCTCCCCGCCTGCCACCTCACGTGACCGCGGCCGTCGTTGTCCTGGTAGCGGCTGCGTTGGGGGCGGGGGAGGTGGAGGAGGCGGTGAAAGCTGGAGGGAGAGAAGGAGGAGGAGGTGGAGGAGGAGGAGGCAGGGAGCGGGAGGAGGGAGAGCAGAGCCGCGCCCCGGCCGCCGCCGCCGCCGCCGCCGCCTGCAGCGAGCTGGAGCCGAGGGCGGGGCGGCCGCTTGGTGAGTACGGGGGGCGCGGGGCGGGAGGGGGGCCTGTCACGTGGCCCGCGGGAGGGAGGGAAGGGGGAGGGGCCGGGAAACCCCCGCAGAGACGCGGCGCGTCACCCCCTCCGCCCAGGAAAGTCTCCCCAAGAGGAAGGGGGACTGCGCGGTGATGGGGAGCACTGAAAGATGATGAGGACCGACCCCAGAGGACCGGCTGGAGGAAGGGGACCTGGGCGGGGCGAGGGAAGACTCCCTATAGCGGGGATCGTGGGGTCCCGGGGGTGCCCGCAGCCGCCAGAACCGCCCACCTGGATGACCAGCCGCGGAGAGTTCGGTGCGCGGAGCCTGCTCTGGGAGCCTTGGTGTGGGGGGCCGGGGGCCGGCAGGGACGCCACGTGGAGGTCTGCATCGAGGCGTGGGCTGGAGTGTGTGGATGTGTGAATGTGTGTGCGCGCACACCTTCTGCTGTCCGTGCATGCCCGTTCTTGTGGAGAAACATCATCTGTGTGTGTTGTAGTTCATACACTTGGCATATGTGTGTGTGGGGTCACCTCATGGATGCACTTCCCCGAAGATCTCTGGCTCTGGGTGTGTGTGTGGTCCGTGAATGTCTTTTCATGCAGAAAGGTGTGTGTGTGTGTGTGTGTGTGTGTGTGTGTGTGTGTGTGTGTGTGTGTGTGTGTGTGTGTTTGTGTGTGTGTGGTCACCTCATGAATAGACTTCCCTGAGGATCTCTGGCTATGGAATGTGTGTGTGTATGTGTATTTGCAGACATTTCACGGATGCACTTCTTGGGGAAGGATCTCTGGCTATGGGATGTGTGTGTGTTCCATGGACGTCTATTCTCATGCAGAGGTGTGTGTGTGTGTGGTCATCTCATCTTCTCATAGATGCACTTCCCTGAGGATCTATCTCTGGTTGTGTGTGTTTGTGTGTGTGTGTGTGTGTGTGTGTATGTATTCCGTTGAGTGTAGTTTTCCTGGAGAAAGATCTGCAGGAGACCCTTGGTTGTCTCAATGCCCACCCACGGACTGCTGAGTGTCTCTGGGGAGATTGCCATTGCGGTTCTGGTAATGTTAATAGATTGACTGTGCTGCAGTAAGGTGGTGTTTCCTGATAGGGAAGGTTCATGATACCAAGTTGGCCAAAGGTAATCACCTTGGATCCTTCCCAGGAGATGCTTAGTGTTTGGCCATGGTGAATGGGAGTCTGTTCCTGTGGTGGGGTTGTAGGGGACAGCTGGCAGAAGCAGAAATTGGGGAGAAATTATTGTGTCTTCTGTTATTTCACTGGGAATAGCTGTGTAAAAGTGAGGGGGTAGGCTGGGGGATAGGACAACCGGCCTAGGCTCAATTGTTAATTCTTTTTGCTGTCTCTTGACCATCAGAACCCACAAAATCACCCACGCAAAAGCAATTTAATCTGATCAGACACTACTTCACTCTCTTCTTACCCATTCCAAATTTGCAGATTGATTAAGGAAAGGTTTTACAGGGTTCCTTCTCTCTTAAGCACCTTTCTTCTGCCTTAATGTCCATATGATAAAATGGGAGTAGAGTCACAACATTTAGATGGGAGAGCAACCCAAAGAAAAGAAACTGGCATTTCCTAATTAGAAAGTTACTATTTAGAGCTAACCAATGGTTAGTTGTGTTAGTTTCCCTGAACCCTCCCTAAGGAAGTATATAGAATGATTGTATCCAGGGCTGTTCAGAGGGAGTGTCAGTTACCTGTACTTGACCAAACATGGAAAGGGGGGGGTGAAGCACCTCAAGCCTGGTTGAAAGCCCATTTTTCTGCTGAAAATTATGTTGCCTCCTTCTTCCCCTCAAAAAAAAATTTCTTCCTGATTTTCTCCTGATATGCAATTTTTAAAAGTGCAACTGGTGGATTAAATGGAAAAAAATGAGTTTACTTTTCAAGTTCTAGCCAAAAAAAAAGGTAAAACCCTGCAGCCCTCTTGTTTGCTCCTGCTGCTGGCATTTGTAAGATTCTCCTACCTTTACCAGGGTCCAGAAACACTGATTTGTTTGTAATAGCCCTAAGCAGTCTTTTCACGTAGACTTTGTGTTGGTATCTTGTGCCAACTGAACTAACCGCAAGGTGCCTGTGACCTTGAGACTGACTTCACAGATGAATTCATACTGATCATATGTAGCTGTATGCATAGATTTGGTCCCTTCTGGTATATGGATACATATCCTGGGGCAGCTAGTTGATAGAATGCCTGCCTGGAGTTAGGGAAGACTTAAGTTCAAACTTACCTTCTGACACTTAGCTGTGTGACTCTGGGCAACTTATTAATCTTGCTTGTGTGCCTTGATTTCCTCATCTGAAATAAGCTGGCAAAGGAAATGGCAAACCATTCCAGTCAGTACCTTTGCCAAGAAAATCCCAAATGGGGTCACTGAGAGTCAGACATGATATAAGAACAATGAACAAGTCAGGACTTCCACGGATCAGTCCCTCTTAGATTTAGTTCAGGTCTTCAAAACCAAATTCACAGTTGGTACACCTCCCTGTTGTTGGCCAAGTGGATAGAGCACTGGGCTTGGAGTCAGGAAGACTCATCTTTATGAGTTCAAATCTGTCCTCAGATACTAGATGTGTGACTCTGGGCAAGTCACCTTAACCCCGTTTGCCTTAGTTTCCTGCAAAATGAGCTGGAGAAGGAAATGACAAACACGTCAGTGTCTTTGCCAAGAAAACCACAAATGGGGTCATAGTCAGACATGACTAAAGAAAAAGAGACTGAACAACAACAACCATCCCTCTACCCAGTCTCCAGTTGCAGATTTCTCCTAAATGTATGACAGTCCATCTAAAAGACGTTTTTTTTTTTTTTTTTACTGTTTCTGTGAGGACCTGCTTATGGCTTTTAGTTATTTGTGACCATAAACTTTTTGTGTTTAGTATGTGAAGTATGCTGTTTTAACATAAAGCTTGATAAAAAGAAAATTTCATTATAACGTATCATGGGAGGAATTTTAAACAGTCTGTTGAAGAGCAAATCACCCCTTAGATATACTGTTTCTGAGACAGATGCCTTCCTTGAAGTTGCTGGTCCAGACATTTTAAAAGGACTAAAGATGACTAGTCTTAATTTTTCAGATCTGAAAAGCATTTGCAGTAACATTTTAAAATGTTGACTACGGGAGCATCAGGTGTTGTTGGTGTTACTCAGAATTCTCAAATGTAGACAGGTGCAAAACGTTAGGTTAGGTTTTAGGTCCTGGAACGGTTCCTTCCTTGGGGAGAGTTCAGGGAATTTTAACTAATCTTTCTATTCCATCTTTGTACTCCCACTTCTGCTTGGAAGCTCTACAGGTATTCTAATCAGGCAGGTTCAAGAGCTGACATCAGGATTCTGCCAGCAGAGCCAACAGTTTAATTCACTGGGACAGTGCCTGTTGTGTAGACTTGAACTTCACCTTCTGCCCCTTCTAAGTTTAGACAGGCCTCCCACATGTTAGCATAAAACCTGGTAGCAATAGGGCAGTATGATGTGACAGAAAGGGCATGGGAATGGGAAGCGAAGTCTTGGGTTCAAATGTAGACTGCAGCATCCTACTAGGTGGCTAACCTTGAGAGAAGTCACTTAACCTCCCATCTCAGTTTCTTCATCTCTAAAATGGGGATAATTATAATTTTACTGTGTGCCTCTTAACTCTGTAAATGTGAGCTGCTATTAGGAAAGAATTGGTTCTTTGCTCATTTTTTGGTGGCGGTCTGTTTGTTAGATCACTTAGTTACCACAGGGATGGGAACCGTAGAATTACAGAGCTAGAGTTGCTATGCCTTACAAAATGATTTCTGAAACATATTTACTTGGTTTTTGTTGTCTCGTATGGTATCCTTGGCTCCACGCAGAACATAGATTTTTTCTTATTTCTTCCCCCAAGCCTTGCTTCCATCATGAGTGCAGAGCTCAATGTCCCTGTGGACCCTTCCCCACCTGCTTGCTCTGAACCAGGTAATAAAGGGATGGATTATCGGGACTGGGTTCGTCGCAGCTACCTGGAATTGGTCACTTCTAATCATCATTCAGTTCAAGCCCTTTCTTGGAGGAAGCTCTACCTGAGTAGGGCCAAGCTCAAAGCTTCCAGCCGGACTTCTGCCTTGTTGTCTGGATTCGCCATGGTGAGTTTTGAAAAATTTATTTATTTTTAATTTATAATATTCAGTTCCACAAGTTTTGAGTTCCAAATTTTCTCCCCCTCCCTCTCCTCTTCTCTTCCCCTCCATGGCAAATGCAATCCGATATAGGCTTTATATATACCTTCACATTAAACATATTTTCACAATAGACAAGTTGTAAGGAAGAATTAAAACTGATGGAATAAACCATAAACAAAACAAACAAAAAAACAGAGCAGATAGTTTGCTTCAATTTGCATTCAGACTCCATAAATCTTTCTCTGGATGTGGACATCTCTTTCCATCGTGAGTCCTTTGGAGTTGACTTATAACCCTGCATTACTGAGGGGAGCCCAGTCTATCAAAATCAGTCATCAGAGATGATGTGTCTGTAATTGTGTACAAAGTTCTCCTGGTTCTGCTCCTCTCGCTCAGCATCAGTTTGTATGAGTCTCTCCAGGTTAGTATGAAGTCTGTCTGCTCCTCATTTCTTACAGCACAATAGTATTCCATCATGTTCATACACCACAACTTGTTCAGCCATCCCCCAATTGATGGGCATCCCTTTGATTTCCAATTCTTTGCTACCACAAAAAGAGCTGTTGTAAATATTTTTGTACATATGGGTCCTTTTCCCACTTTTATGATCTCTTTGGGATACAGCCCTAGAAATGGTATTGCTGGGTCAAAGGGTATGCACATTTTTATAATCCTTTGGGCCTAGTTCATGGTGAGTTCTTAACTGATGTCTTGGGATGGCGAGATAATGTCAGCAAGACCTCATGTCTGTTAGGGTCCTTTGGTGCTTCCTAAAGTCAAGGGCTGCCCCTTGGCCTGACTGGTAGGCAAGAAATGCTTGCTGGGAGATTTTTGCCACCATCCTGAGTTCTGCAGAGGGTGTGTGTGTGTATGTGTGTTTGTATATGTGTATGTATGTGTGCACACGCTCTCATGCTTTGAGGTTGTGGTTCAAACTTACCAACAGTTCAGAGGGGCTGTTTTTGAAGAAATCAGCCTTTCTGGACCACACATGGGTTAGTTGATGAGGATCCAGGAACACTGAGTTGTTAGACTTTGCGTACATGAATTTAATACTTTCTGCCAAGAGAACAGCATGGTGCTGGTGATGTTATGTCTTACTAAGTATTTGCACATACTTCCTTCTGTTTGATTCTCATAGCAATCCGCTGAGGCAGTGGGTTAAAGGTTATCCCCATTTTATAGGGGGAGAAGCTGAGGATCAGGTTAAAATCACACAGGCAGGGAATTTGAGCCCTCATTCCCAAGTGCTCTTGTTCTCATCCTCTCTGGCTGTGAGGGCTAGTTGCTATCAGGAGATCTGCCACTCTTTCAAACACTAGTATTTCCTGAGTGAGGACATGGTCAGGGCTCCAGAAGGATGTTCACAAAACAACAGTCCTCCCCAGGTAAACTTGCTTCTGCAAAGCCAGCACTGATCCTGGGCCACATGAGTGACCTCCTTTACTTGGCTTTGGAGTAGGAGCTGGGGGTCAGTTTTGCTGCCAAGTTGGAAGAGTCCTGACTCTCCAAAGGTGACCCGAGTGATGCTGGACAGTAAACCTAGATTAAGCACCTACTACATGCAGGCATCGTATTGGGTCCTGAGGATGGATGGGCAAAAACAAAGCCAACCCTGCTCTCTGAAAGCTGATATTCCACTAGGGAAATATAGTTGTATCTAGAGAGATACAAATGAGGTTCTTTAAGGATAGAGAGTGGACAGTGTTGAGGACAGCATCTGCCATGGTTTCTGATACCCTGGAAGGATATCCATCATGAAGGGAGCCAAAAAGTTGGCTTCCAAGGAGTGTTAGATACACAATTTTATATGGTAGTTTTAAAAAGAAATCCAGCCAAATGGCTTCCATTTAATAGAATCCTAGGGCCTAGAAATTCCTTACATTCTGGATCAGGAAAAGGCTTGAAGCTGAAGGCTCTGTTTTCCCAGCTCACAGTGTGGACACCCAAGTTGAGGACCAGAAGGTAAGCCATAAACACCGAATGCTTTATGAGGTTACAGGTTTAGAATTACTTCTCCTAGAGAAGTTGAATCACAAGAATAGCTTTCAAATTTATTAGGTTCAGCTCAGTTCCCATTTGTGAAGCATCTGCCATGTGCAAGCCACTGTCTTTGGGGATAAAGACACAGGAAGAGGACATTCTCTGCTCTTCTGTTATGTTTGAATATTACCTCCACAGTAACCTTAGACAAGTCACACACCTCCAGCCTCTTGTCTCTTCAGTCTTTGATAGCCCAAAGCCCCCAAGCCCTTACAGATTCAGAGCTGTCATCTAATGACACCGTGACCTGGATACATAAAATAAGCATGACATCATTTGGGGAAGGGCAGCATCAGGGAGCAACAGGACTTTATAGAGAAGGTTAAACTGAGTCTTAAAGGAAAACAAGGATCCTGAGAGGAAGGAGTACATTCCAGACATGAGAACATAGTCTGTGCAAAAACGTGGAGGTGGGAGATGGAGTGGTGTGTTTGAGGAATATTTGGCTGATGTGGAGAGGAAGACATTATAGGAAATGAGATTGGGATGAGCTGGATTGTGGAAAACTTGAAATGTCACACTGAAGAATTAACCTTTTACCCTAGGGGCAATAGAGTGACCAGGCCCCACCTGTGCCTTGGGAGATGATTTTTGTAGGTGGATCAGAGAAGGGAGAGCCTGGAAATGGGGACCCTGATTAGGAGGTGATTTCAGCTATCCAGGTAGGAGGTAGCAGGGACCTGAACTGTGGTGAATCTGAGTGGCAAAACAGGGAGGAATGTAAGCAGTGCTGTGGAGAGTATTGATGCATCTTGATAACCGATTGCAGAAGGGGACAAGGGCTGGGGAAGAGCCTACTGTGGCTCTGAGGTCACAGACCTCCTTGCCTACAAGGACAGCCGTCCCCACCAAAAACAGAAGTTTGGAGGAGGAGCCAGTTGATGGAGAGAAGGCAATAGGAGCATTAGATTTAGAACAGCATCAGGTCTCACCCAGTCATTTAACAGATGAGGAAACTGAGGCCTGAAGCCAGGAAGTGACTTGCCTAGGGACACACAGGCAGGGCACAGCAGAGCCAAGATGTGAAGCCAGGTCTTCCAGCTATCACTCATATTCTTGAGACTGGGCAATACTCTCAGGAAGCTGGGATTCACACTGAGGCATGGCTGCGCAATCCTTGGGCTCAGCGATTTCCAACTCCAGCAGATGGAGCCTTAAAAAGGACTCTTGGAGAACAGGTGGGCTGGCGTTGGCCATGCCAGTCTTGCTCTGGACAGAGCTGGGGGACATCTGGGAGGAGTCGCTGTGGTGAGGCAGGGCTCGAGGTCAGGAGATGTGTAGAGCATTATTGGTTTTCCATCATCCTGCCCTGGGCCCTCTGTACTCCCTTGTGGGTTTAACCATCATCTCTGCCCAGATCCATCTCGTCAGCCCCAGTCTCTCCCAATCACCAGTTGCCTACTGGACACCATATATTAGGCAGAAGTCTCAAAGACAGCTTAAACTCAGTATCACATCATTTCCCCGTGAAACCCTCCCTGCGTCCAAATGTTTCTTTCTTTAAAAAGCATTACTGCTATTCTAGTATCCAAGGTTAGTCATCTTACCATGAGCCTCTTTTCTCCTCTCTCCTTTACTCCATGTGTCCAGTCCTGCAAAAAAGAACATTTCTGCCTCCACGCTGTCTCTGGCACTGAAACCTCTCCTCTCACATAGCTAGCTCCCACCTGAGCTCAGGCCCTCCTCCCCTCTCACCTGGAGCATTGCAGCTGTCTCCTCATGGGCCTCCCCACTTGAGGCCATCTTCTACCAAAGTAATTTTCCTTAAGCACAGACTGCACTGTGTGGCTCCCCGTTGCCTCTAGGATTAAACAGGATGCCCTCTGTTACAGCCTGGTCCCAACCCCATCTTTCTGGATTTCACTGGACATTATAACCACTCCATCTGCCAAGCCAGCCTTCTTGCACCACATCCCACCGCCCTCTTGGTGCACCTGCAGCTGGCTGTCCCTCCTGCCTGGAAGGCATTCCCTCCTCATCTCCCCGCCCTGCTCCTCCCTTCTCCACCATCCCGCCTCCTACTCCATCATTTTGTCTGCCAACGTATGTTTACATGGCTCCTGATACTCTACAAAGAAGGTGTGTCCGCTTTATACTCCATGCCTGTTTTAAACATTCTTGCCCCTGCAATTAGAACATAAGCTCACTGTGAAGCTTGTTTCATTCTTTGTACTCGTATCCCTGATGCTCAGAACTGTCTAGGCACACAGCAGGTGCTTAATAAATACCTGCTGACTGATCTGTCTAGAGATCAGTCTAGATGAGGACTAAGAAAATTATTAGTTAAATTGAATTGATTGTTGATCACTTCTTATTTTAAACTTAAATACTAAAATTGAATTACAAAATAAGAAAAGAAAAAACTTTTGCTGTCTCCCTAAGATTTCTGAAGCCCATCTCTTCCTGTCTGGGCTCTTGCTGCCTGGGAGGACAAATACTTGGGGTCCCATCATAACCCCCACGTTTCCTTAAAGACAACAGCCCTTTCTGGTTTTCTCTTCCCAAGGCTGAGCAACCCTCATGCTTCTGACTTTTCCTCACAGGGCCCATTCTTCATCACCTTTATTTTCTTTGCTAATGATCTCGGCATCTTTTCCACATCTCCACATCCTTTTGACCTAAGCACAGCTTGTAATAAGAGTGATTGAGCTATGCAGGTGATGGAGAGGGGATGACTCAGGCCTTGCTGCTTGGTAGCCCATCTCCTAAGTAGGTAGGGGCACACCACTAACTCCTCTTTGGCTTGTTGTCCACTGCCAGATGCTCTTGTTCTGTGCCAGGTATCTCTGGACAAAAGGAAAGTAGCTTCACCTGTAGGATAAGGAAGGTAGTGGAGTCTCCTCTACTCCTTTATTTGAAATCATTTGGGGGCAGGTTTGGGTGGAGGTTTGGTTTGGTGGAGTCTGTGCTCCCCTTGTGGTTGGAGAGGCAGAACTCAAAGGTACAGAACCTTCCCCTGTTCCCTCCCCCGGGAACTACTTAGATCTCATCTCTTTAAGGTAATCAGGCTTCTGGGTGCTGTGATTTCTGGGCCAACTGGGAGAAGGGTTTTATTGCCTTGTGTCCAAGTCAGAGCATGAGCCCCTAACCAGAGCTGCCTTCAGTATGGTGCAGATGAGGCCGCTTGCTTCTCCTAGATCACCCAGAGGATGGAAAGCATTAGAGAATCAAAATGGGTTCAGGATACTGTCGGCTAATATTTAGAGCATGAACATGTTATAGAATACGCGTGTGCATGTTTGCATGCATGTGCACAAACATCTCTGCTGGAGAGCAGTGGATCCGAGGCCTACTCTGGACCACTTGGGCCAGAATTCTTCATTTTTCCTGCTGCTCTGTGCTCAGGTTGCCTCTCTGGGGATGCCCACTCACTTTTCCCTGCCATGGGATTCCTCGTACAGACCATCCAGGGCGTCTTCACATTTACATGCCAGAAGTTACAGGGAACAAGGGCTGGGTGAGCAATTCTGAGCTTGCCTAATGTTGGAAATTTTCTGTCTTCAAATTTTTGCTGAGAACTTAGCAGTCCAGGTAATGCTCTGATACCTGCCTTGCTGGACCTGTTTTTGGGGTGGCTGGCGTGTTCCCGAGAAAATGCTGTCATTGTGTTTGCACTGGTGACTAAGACCACTAATTAAGCATTAAAATCACTACTCATGAGTGTGAGGAGTGAAAGCAGTACTATTCAGCACTTGCCTTTGCTTAAGATGGTCTGAACCAGCACTTCTTAAATTGTGGGGTCACAACCCCGCAGTTTAAGAAGCACAGAAGGGATCGTGTGTGGAAGTTTAAGCAACCCAGGAAGGGGAGCGTGGCAGATGCCCTTTCCTTGTCTTCTAGGTCCTGGCTGCATTGGGCCAACTCCCAGGTGCCCCTTTTGTTCTGCAGGTGGCCATGGTGGAAGTGCAGCTGGAGATGCAATATCAGTACCCCCAGATGCTCCTGATCGCCTTTAGCGCCTGCACCACGGTGCTGGTGGCGGTCCACCTCTTCGCCCTCCTCATCAGCACCTGTATCCTGCCCAACGTGGAGGCCGTGAGCAACATCCATAACCTGAACTCCATCAGTGAGTCCCCCCACGAGCGCATGCACCCTTACATCGAGCTGGCCTGGGGCTTCTCCACCGTTCTGGGGATCCTCCTCTTCCTGGCAGAGGTGGTACTACTGTGCTGGATCAAATTCCTTCCTGTGGACTCAAGTGTTAAAGACGGGCCCAACTCCAAGCCAGGGCCCACTAGCCACACAGGCTGGCAGGCGGCCCTGGTGTCTACCATCATCATGGTGCCAGTGGGTCTCATCTTTGTGGTGTTCACCATTCACTTCTATCGTTCCTTGGTCCGCCACAAAACAGAGCGTCACAATCGGGAGATAGAAGAGCTTCACAAACTGAAAGTCCAGTTGGACGGCCATGAGAGGAGCTTGCAGGTCGTGTGAGTAGCTGGACACACTGTGGGGAGGGGGGTGTTGCACCTGCCTGGAAGGTAGGGGGTGTCCTTGTCAGGGGCAAAGAAGCTGGAAATAAAACAGGCATTTTGATCACAGGAGCACAATAGTTGCTTGAGTTTTTCAGAACATTAAAAGTCCAAATTGTTCATTCCTGTTTCTGTGAGGCTGCTTAGACACTGCCCAGTTGTTCAAGACCAAAATTTTATTTAGTTTCAATACTATAACAATCTATGGGAAATTATCCCTGAGATTATGGAAGTATTTTAAAATAAGAAACTGTTGCCAAGAAGATTAAACTTCCCCCTCCCTTCCCATCTAACAAAAGTAAACAGTTTTAGGAGGAAAAGAGACCAGCCAAATGCATGGAGGTCAGGGTCTTTCCTGGGTGAGTCTTGGTGTTGAAGTGGCTGCACAGTTGCCCCTTTTCCTACACATCAGTAACAAGGAACAATCCAGGACGGAGCCTCCCTTCTTTGCCTCTTGCTGTATAGCCTTTATATTGCAGGGAGGGAGGGCAATGAGGATGCACCTAGAACCCCAAATTCCTTAGCCTTTATTGAAGTTGTCCCCTCCAGGAGGCCATGCAGATGTGCCCTCAGAGCAGGCAATGGAAGCTGCCCAAGAAGCAGCATCCACCATCTGCTACCTTGCCTGTGTGCTGGTAACACCATCTGGGTGGCGTGGAATAGGAGGCTCATTCCCTCATTCACCAAAGCTGACAAAGATCCTTTCCTCCTGCCCCACATTCCCTGGTACATGTCCTGCTCTTGCCTGCTGCCCTGCAGCATTTGGAGAGTCTTGTGTGAGCACCCCAAAGCCTTCTTTCCCCAACCACTAGGAAGCATTGTGTCTGACTAGACGATTGTATCCAGTCCCTACAGCAGGAGAGACAGGGCATGCCTGTCTTCATAGAAATACCAAGCTAGGTATTTCTGATCTTGAAGGATGGCACGCCTGAGGGTCCATCTAGATCACAAGCTCTTTACAGTTGGAAGAGAACTTCCTCAGAGGTCACTGAGACTGCCACTTCTGATCTACATGCTCTTGCTCCCACCTCACTCTAATCTGGGCCCTGGACCAGGACTAGCCAGCCTGTGCTCAGGCCCAGACTGGCTTTGTGGCTCAGTGGGAACCACTAAAACTTCCCATGAAGACCCAGGACTTGGTTTCCCTTTTGTAAAATGGAAGGGTTCAGCTAAAGTGCTTCCCAAGAATGCTTATGTGATCGTCTGTCAGAGGCTGATGATGTCTGGCAGGGTTCTTAACCCATATACACAGACACCTTAGAACCTGGAAGGAAGGAAATCACATCTGTTTTCACTATAACCTCTAACTGAGATTTAGCATTTCTTTCCATTGTACATTTTTTAAAAAACAAATTGAAGAGTTCATAGGCTTAACCAGACTGTCCAAAGGGTCCCTGACACAAAAGAGACATTCCCATTTCACATTTTCTGAGAAGAGAAGGCCCAGGGGGAAGAAGAATCCAAGTGGCCCTGTGCCTCATTTCTTCAGGTCACGCTGTGCATGATGGGGCATCCCCGAGTCAAAAGCTTCTGAATGACTGGCCTTTACTGTACTTTCATGAAAGGGGCTCACAGGGATGCTTCTTGTTTGTTCTCATGGATGATAGTGGAGTTCCCTGGGACCTTTCCTTATGCTCTTTTCTCATCTCTAATGGCAACTTAATACAATAGCTTTTAAGAGCCTGGACCATCTCTGTTCTTAAAGGCCTAAGAAGTGGCATGCTCTTGTCAACAATATTAAAAACATAGCTTTGAAATGTGAAGAACTTTCCTGTGAGGTATGTAGGGAATTCCTAATAAAAGTTGTTGCTGTGATGTTAATGAAGGTCATGACTTGCATCTAGTCCCTCATCCCGGCATAGAGGTGACCCTGGGTTTGTGAAGACCACAGCAGTGGCCCAGCCTGCCTGCCTAGCCAAGTGCAGAGCAGTGGACACCACCTGATGGCAGTAGACCTAGCAGTCACAGAGGGTCTGAGAAATTCCACCTCATTAAGCTGAAGACAAAACTTGAATACTTGTACATGCTCTCTCTGCATGTTGTTTAGACATTTCTTCTTTAATGTGTTTTTGTTGAATCTATGCCCTTTAATCTTGTTGGACATGTCTGATTTACTGTTGTAAGCCTTGTAAAAATATGTAAGTTGAGATCCATGTACCAAGACAGCTTTACAGTTTGTGATGTGACACATGAGGAACTAAGAGGGAGGAGTTCTGGCTCTTCTTCAGCACGATCCACAAGGGAAGTCTGGGGACCCGATCGTTGTGACAATGGAAGGCTGTTCCCATGGCCTCCTGTCTTTATCTAGAATTCCTAGGCCAGCCCCAGATGTGCTAAGAGGCAGGTGGGCTACACCAAGCTTTAACCATCCCTGCTGGTCTGGCTGGATGTTTCTGAGCTGCTACAGAAAGGGAGTCCAGGCTTAAAAAAAAACAGCCATCCATTTTCTGGCCCAAGTTGACCTTATTCAGAGCAGTTGTTATAAAATTTATTGCTGTCCAGACTTTTGACTTGGACCCATTTAGTAATAAATATGGAACAGAAGCAGGACTGCTGTTGAAGAGGGTTTGTCTCCTGTACCACTGAGGGCCCAGGAATTAGGGGACCATGCTGGGCTCCTTCTGGCCTCAGAAGAGCTGTGTTTTTTTGTCTGTGATGGTTCCTGGGGTGTTGTTCAGAGGTGATGAAGAGCTCATGTGCAGAGATGCAACAGCACATGAAACTGACTGCAGTTGTGTCTAAAGAACTATGAATATTTCTGAATAAAGTGAGCAGATTAGGTTGCAAACCAGAAAAAAGAAATCTGGAAAAACAAAATGGTGGAGGAACCTTGGTGGGCGCTTTGTGAGTTCTCAAAAGCTGGACGTTGTTTAGGGAAGGTCTCACAAGGACATAGTAGGGGCTTAGTAAATATTTGTCAGTCGACTGACCTTTTGCAGTTCCTTGCCCCCTCCAGTCCTTGGACTGCTCAGGAGGTTCAGGGTTATTGCTGGGTCCTGCTCCGGGAACACAGGGGTCTCCCTGCACTTGTTCCTACTAAACTCCAGTCTGGGTTTAGATCCCCTGAGGCACAGGGAGCAGGCTGCCCTATTACTTTCTAAGTAACTCTCAGCGACCAGAGCACTGTCTCCGTCCTGGTCTTCATGGTTCCTGTCAAACATTAATACCCAAGTATTTTGAGATGACTGACTACAGAGCACCTCCATTTGATATCTGCCAGTAAGTTTCAAAATTTACTCTTCCCTATATTAGTTATCAAGAAGGCCAAATAATTTTGAGCATCTAGAGAAAAATCCCATTTTCTTAGTGAGATCTTACAGTGGAATGATCCAGCCTCAGAGGTACAAAGGTGTCACTTGGACAGATACCTGCACCTACTTTGGGTGGCTTTAGTCTTTATCAACGCATGGCAATCATGTAAAGCATACATATTGTACACAATCTCTCTCCCATATGGGCTGAATAAATAACTGAAGCTATAAAAAGCTTGTCCAGTTTGTGTAGTTTCAAAGGTCAAGGCTTTCATAGAATTGCATGAATGGATATGACCTTAGGAGGCCATCAAGCCCATCCCTTGGGGTCCAAGGAGGGACATTCACCCTTCTCTTAAGGACCCCTGCATCCTCCTAAGTCTTTTGCCCACCTGCCTTAAAAAGCCTTATAGCCCTAGATGCCTCAATTCCTGTTGTAGGAGGGACATTTCACCTCTCAAGGTAAGATGACTTTCTCCAGACCAAACCACTTAATATGATGACTATGCTTGACACAAACCTAGGGCATCTTCACTCCTTTATCTGGATCTGCAGGGAAAGGGACTGCCATTCAACCAAAGGCATCACTGAAGAGTCTATGGGTGTGGAAGGAAGAACAGATGAGCTGCTATCTAGCTGGGTGGGGTGGGGCGGGGCAGAGCCTTTCTCTTCTCCAACCCAGCAGAACAGGAGCAAATTATCAGCTTTATGACTGACCTATGAACAAGCCCCACTGGCTTAGGTCAGATTCACTATGTATAATTTTAATAATAGAGAAAGTTGTTTGAGGTTATACTTTTCAGGACTAGCAGCCAGAGTAAAAAAGCCCCAGAGGAAATTCCAAGACCCACGGCAAGTCCTTTTCCGCCTCGGGTCCTTGCCTGCTTCTCCTTAAAAGGGGGTAGAGATTGCACAGCTGGACCAGGTAGTCTCCAAGGATCCTCTTAGCTCTGACATTCTGATTTTAATTTGTATTTGGGGAAGTTAGCATATATTAGGTAGCAGACAACATCATCCCCACGCAGATCTCCACACTTGTTCAAAGTCCAAAGCAGGCACTGTGCTAGGGTGCTGCCAACTTGCCGTCCTTCTCATTTCTGAGTGATTTTGTTTTCAGTTTGGTTTTAACAGCCACTGGTATAGCTATAGGGTTTGGGATGATGTTCAGGTCATGACTTTTAGAATTATGAGAATAATATTGACTTGGCTTGTGGTTCAACGCTAACATGCTACATATCCTCTCAAAGAAAACACATCAACACTTTGGCTACCAAGGAAGGGTGACTTTGACTAGAATAAACCAAGCTGACTTAGGTTTGGTTTGTGACCCAACCACCAACCCACACAAGGCCCACAGCTTCAGAGCTGGGCCAGACTTTTTCCCATGAGAGAGAAGGGTATGAAGTCAGTAACTATATGGTTTCTTACTCTACCCCCCCCCCCCCGCAAATATCCCCATTGAGTAGAAGGGGGCCTGAGGAAAGAGAGGTCTGGGTTGATGCCCATCTGGCCTGTAGGATGCTCAAGGAGAGGGGGTCTTGACTTGGTTTGTGGCACTGACCCTTTCTTAGAACCATATTTTTAAATGCATAAAGTAAAACAATGTTACAAAGGAAACCAGTTTTGTTAAATACAACAAAATATCAAAAAGTGTTAAAAAAAATTCAGACCCTAGATTGAGAACCCCTATTCTAGATTGTGCCCTCTAGTTCACTCTGGATACCCCATTCCCCCCCCAAATCACTTAAAACCTGTGTTGACCTGACCTCTAGAACCAGTTTGGTTCCCCTGGGGTCTTACAGGCTGGGATTGAGCTAGATTCCCTGTGAGTATTTCAGTCTGGAAGAACCCCTAGGGGGTTCTTGTATGGGAACTGGAATGCCCTTACAGTGTTGGACAAGGGAACAGAAGTACCCTTGCCAGGTTGGGCAGGGGAACTGAAGAATCACAACTTGCTTTGGGAAATTCTCATGGATTAGCCTGCGCCCAAATTTAGAATCCAAAGCAAATAAACAAAACTATTTTCTGAAGTCATCTGGAAGAGAAGGCACAGGATAAGATAAATTATCATGTCCTTATGTCAAAATGCACTGTTAAAGTGGAATGACATTCTTTAGAAGCCACGAGGAATATAAACTAATGGAGAGAGCCCTTTAAAAATTGTTGGGTGTAATTCCAGCTGCTGTGGACTAGTTGGAGGACCTCAGATTAATCTGGGGATAGAATCTCTCTACCTGGTAAATGAAGGGATAGGAGTGAATGATCTTTTAAGGTTTCTCTCAAATTTTAAAATTCTTTTTTACTATAGAATTTTGTATTACTAGTTTACCACAGTTTAAGCACATAAAAATATTCTAACTACCAGCTCAGAAAATTGGTACTCTACAACGTTAAACCCAAAAGATCTATAGAAATGTGGCAAGTGATTCAGCACGGACAGCCTTCTGGTTGGTGTGAGGACGTCCTGATATCCGGGGGTAGTCAGGGGGTTGGGCTTGCGTGAAGGAGCTCAGCAGGCCTTGCTGAGGCTTGTCCTCAGAAAGAACAAGTTGGGTCTGAGCCCCATTAACTTCCAGTTTCTCTGCTGGGCGAGCATCCTCCCTGTGGTTCCAGCCACATTCCTTTGTGCAGAGGGTGGCATGGGGGGTGGGAGGGGTACCACCTAGCATGTAGGAGCATTCCTAATGCTGTCCTGCAGCAATGTGAGAACATCCACATCTTATAAGAAACTCTGCCTAGAAATGTGGGCTCTGCCCTCTAGTGAAAGCTTCTTATAACCAGGTCATCCTTTTTCTTTGGTCTTGTATAAGGACTCTGGAAACCCAGGTGGGCATCCCTCAACCCCTGCCCCAGGAAAAGCTGCCCAGCCCACATGGAATTTGCCAGCAGTAAGTCTGCCATTCAAATGAATTGAGGCCAGGCAGTTCATACTTCCATCACCTTCTCAGAACTTAAAAAATATATGTGTTTAATGACACAGATCATCTTTTCATGGAATGTTGCATATATTTACAACAATCCCACTAGTCTTACAATGATTTGGGTGAGGTAGATATAATTAGTTAGGAGGCTTTTTTGCTAATGCAAATGGTCATAGGCAAAAGTCCACCAAGAAAAGGGTAAAATTTTCAGTTGGGCTGGGATGAGGGTGTGCTGTGAGCTCCCT
Source organism: Pseudocheirus occidentalis (assembly GCA_028646575.1). NCBI lineage: Eukaryota > Metazoa > Chordata > Mammalia > Diprotodontia > Pseudocheiridae > Pseudocheirus > Pseudocheirus occidentalis. The sequence continues at coordinate 375,709,490 of CM053593.1, forward strand.
GCAGCCTGGCCGCTTTTGGGCAGCCATGGCCTTTATGGAGCAGACCTCCCCGGCATGGCCCTGGCTGTGCCATCATGATTCTTCCTGCCCTCTCCATCTCCACCTGTAAGGACCCTCAGCCTCACTTTCCTCCCAGAACAAAAACAACGAAAGATGAGAATTCCCAGAGCTGCTCTGACAACACAGCAGGACTAGACGATGCCAATGCCACACTGGGCTTTAGGGTTTAAGTGTGCTCTTCTTAACCCTGTGCAGCTGAATTAACAAGCGAGCCTGTGCTGGATCCAGCAATTTCAGGTGCAGCAGCACTGTTGGGTCCTGAACTCATTTCTTGACAAATCTTGGTGCTGACTCCCTTTCCCTGGGCTTGTCACACGGGTTTTCCTTGGAATGATAGAGCTATTTCCAGGAGTTCCTGCCCTAGTTCTTCCTGCTTTCCTCCAGGACAGAACTCAGCTGACAACTCTCGAAAGGTGGCACAAATTCGGTGGCTCTCAATGTGCTGGCGGTGGATGGCATGTTTCCACTGATAGCGGGCAGCCCCAAACAACACGAGCAGGGACCTAGCAGGTAAATGAATGGCCACTTCCACATGGTCACATGGAACCGATCTCTGGGTGCTCTGGGCATCCTCAGGGTCTCCCATCTTTGTGTCACTTAGCACAGAGCTCCTCATTTCCTGCGGAGCCACGGAGAGTAACTGAAGCCTCTCAGCTGAGTCCCGAGACATGGACAGCACCGTCGGCGAGAGCAGATTGAGGCTGACCAGCCGCTCTCCCCAAAGCCAGGAGTCATCCAAGTGGGGGTCGATCGCAGAGCCGCGTTCAGGGTGGTAGTCCAAGTTACACTGTTCAACCGGCAGGAATCTCTCTAGGATGGGGTACACCCCCATCCTCTGCACAATCTCTCGGCTGAAGCTGGGCAGGCCATCGAAGCTGCCAGGTTTCAGCTTCTGTTTCCTAAAATTGACTCTGGGGCCATAGTCCTACAGGAGGAGGGAAACAGAAGATGGGAAGAGAAAAAGAATGGTGATTTTCACTTGAAAAAATTTCACAGCCAGCAATTTCCTTATTTTTTTTTGTTGGGTTTTTTTGTTGGTTTTTTTTTTGGAGGGCAGTTGGGGTTAAGTGACTTGCCCAAGGTCACATGGCAAGTTTTTGTGTTAAGTGTCTGAGGCCGGATTTGAACTCAGGTCCTCCTGACTCCAGGGCCGGTGCTCCATTCACTGCACCACTTAGCCGCCCCCAGCAATTTCCTTATTAAACAAATCTGAAATGAGTACGTAAGGAGCTGAGCAAAGCTATGCAAGCAGACTGGATGTCTAACTCAGATGTGTGTAGGCCTAAACTAGCCAAGGGGCAACGGCAGGCATTCAGCTCTGTACTTGGGGGCCACAGTGCTCCGCCATTTCTACTATGGAACTTGGGCTCCTTGCACACCTCAGGAGACTGGCCAAAATGATCACCACTTGTGACGGACCTTCCCCTGAGCTGACACTCAGGCAAATTGAGTGTTTCAAGCTGGAAACCCTTCTGACCTGGCAGGATCCACCTGAGCTTGGGCTTCTGCTGAAGAAGACTTCAGGGGAGGGCGCTGTTACTGGTACACAAGGCACCTGGGAAGTGCTATACCACAGCAAGATGGACACTAAAGATGAAGGGGATAGCAACTTCCATCAACCACCTGTGGCTGGTTCCATTTCTCACAGAAACAATTCTGCAAATGGCGATGCCCCAGCTGATGCTGTACCTGTTTCCTTCTTCCAGACTGTGAAAGCTTCCAGTCATCTTGATCCATTAGCCGAACCAGCTCAGACTCCTCCTCAGCACTCACAAAATCCTTTATCAGAGCTACTCCTGGGAATGGAAAAGCCCAGCCAGCAAATTCTGATTTCTCCATTCCTACAGCTAAACCTGTTTCTAAACAGTAGATGAAATGGGCTGTCTTCTGCAAAGGGAAAAACACAAGGTCCTAGAATGAGAAAGTTTCATTTTCAAGGGTCAAGTCTCCACAATTTTCATCTGTCCTCACCAGAGAAGGAAGGAAAGCATTCATCATTAAGCACCTACTATGAGCCAGGCACTGTGCTAAGAACTTTACAATTATCACCTCATTTGATCCTTACCATAACCCTGTGAGGGAGAAATTATTATGATACCCATTTTACAGAAGAGGAAACTGAGGCAGAGGTGAAGTGATTTGCTCAGGCTCACACAGCTAGTGCCTTGAGGCCAGATCTGAACTCAGTGCTGTCCCCAGCATCACCTAGCCCCTTCTGAGCTGCATCTACATCTCAAGACCCCTTGTCCACTCTTCCAAGAAGCTTGGAATGTTTTAATGCTGTCTATCTCTCTCTCTCTCCCTTTCCTGGGTTCTTGCATGTTCAAGTCTCTCCTCTGCCCATCGCCCACCCCCACAGCCTTGCCAGTGCCAGGAAAAGGTCCTCAAGCCCAACCCCTCCCAGCCCCTTCCCAAGACCGTTCCCCAGGCCTGTAGCTGGTGACTCTGCAGGTTCTCCTGCAGCCCCTGGACTCCTTCTTTGGTCGATTCTAATCTATCCCCTCCTCCTCAGTCCTCTCTTCTAGCCCAAGCCCATCAGCCTTTTCAGGACTTCCCCCAAGACACCCACAAACGAATTCCACCATCATTAGTGGGCCCGGTCTCCTCCGGGAGAGTTCTAGGGTACACACAAACATGTGCATCCGTCAAGCAACACGAAGCATGGGGGAAGGTTCAATCCAGTTACGGGAGGGGGTGTTGGGGGGGAGAAGCTGGGGGGTGGAATGGATTCAGGCAGGCTTCGTGGAGGAGGCAGCGTCTGAAGTGAGCTTGGAAAAAAGGTAGGACTTTAACAGAGTCCCGGCCTCGGAGGCAGAGTGGACAAGGCTAAGCCGTGCTCCGAGACCCCAGGAGGTGGTTGGACCGGACAGAAGATGGACCGCCTCCCCTCCCCCCCAGCCAGGCTGGAGGAAGCTGAAGCCGCTGGAGAGGGGGGGCAGGACGGGGAGGGGAAGAACAGGGGAGGGGGGAGGTGACGAGGACTCCTAGGCCGGCGCCAGCAGAGGATTTCATCCTCCAAGTCAGGGGGCTCTTGGCCTCAGTTTGCCCACCTGTGAAATGGGGCTAATGGCGTCGGCGCCCCCCATCCGCCACAAGGAGCCCCGGAGACGAAGGGCCCCGCCTGACGCCACACAAGGGGAGGGGGGCCCCACTCCCTCCCCTCCCCTCCGTGTCCTCCCGCCGTCCGCTCCCACCTGTTGGGGCAGGGCTCCGGGCACGCCGCCGCCTCCCTCCCGCTCGCACAGCAGGCAGGTCCGGACTCCTTTGCAGCCGCAGACCCGGGGACGCACCCCGCAGCCACCTCGGCTCCCGCCACCTGCCTTCGCCATGCCCGTGCCCAGAGCGCCGCCGAGCGGGCAGCCTCAGCGGGACGTGTGCGCAGGCGCGCGCCGCGCGGGCCGCTGGGAGAGGTAGTCCCGCGGGGCCAGGACACGTGGGATCCTGCTCGGCCGGGCCCTCTTCCGGCCGACGCCGCGGAACCTCTCCGGGTCGAACTGCCCGGTAGAAGCCGAGGCCGCTGCTCTGAGCCGCAGCGTCGCCCCCGCCCCGGCCCCGGGTGAGCTCGTGGAGCCAGCCCCAGGCGGCGGCCGGCGTGGGCGAGCAGGGCCTCGCGGTGGGGAGGCAGGGTGCGTCCACGGAGGCCGGCGGCCATGGGCCGGCTCAAAACCCCTCTGCTACTGCAGAGGGGGCACCCCAAGTCCGACCGGCTCAGCAGGATCAAGAAGCTCGAGTAAGGCTGGGCGGGGACGCGCGCGTGCGTGGATATGCGTGTTTGTGCGGGAGGGGGAGAGGACACGCGTGTGCGTGCGTTGGCGTGGCCTTTCTGTCTCGGCGTGCCCACTTCTGGCGCCTTGCTGCCTGTGTGCGCGTGCGTGTCCCCGTTGTCGTCTGCCAGGAGTGTCGTGCGCGTGTGCGCAGCCGCGAGCCGGCGAAGAAGGCTGCTGCTGTTCGTGCAGCTGGGTGGCGCTGACCCCCGCCCCCGCACTGCCCCCCTTCCTGTTCACCTGCCCCGTGCCTCCTCGTGCCCATGACGTCCCCGCTTCTACCCGATTTCGGAGTCTCGGGTCCTATGTTCGGCGCTATTCCAGCCAGTGACCCTGGGAGGGGGGTGAGGGTCAGGGCTGAGGTTGGGTCCTCTCACCCCACCTCCCCTTCCCCTCCGTGCCTCCACTCCGGCCTGGTCACCGCGGGGAACCCCAGCCTCCTTCCCTGCCCCTGCCCGTGACTGGCACTCTGTCCCATCTGCTGCCTCCAGCGGGATTGAATAGTCATGGGGAGCCAGAGGAGTGACCTGGGTTACTTAGGCTCCCGGCCCTCCCCTGCTGAGCAATGGGCTGCCCCTGCCCGTCTTGTACCCCTCTCCCCCTCGGTGAATGGAGGGGTTCAGAGCTGCTTTTGACCCTTGTCCTCATGTGCCCCAACCTATGTCCTTCCTCATCTCCCCCCCAAACCGGTCAGGACCCCAGGGCATCCTGGGGAATCCCCTTCCCCAGAAAGCCCACTCACACAGAAAAGGCGTGGTTTTCGCCAAGCTGAGGGGAGCTCCCTCTTTCCCCACCAGTCTGTCAAACCTCCAGCTCAGGTCGAAGGACCTGGACCTCAAACTCCTCAACCGCATGAAGCAGCTGAAGGAGCTGGACCTGTCAGACAACCTGCTGGAGAAGGTGCCTGAGGGCCTGGAGCTCCCCAGCCTGCAGGTCCTCAAGTGCTCCAACAACCAGCTGGAGGACGTGACCCCCCTGCAGCAGTTCACGGCCCTGGAAGAGGTGGACTTCGAGGACAACCTGTACCTGACGGTGAGGTGGGGGGGGTGGGGAGGCAGGGATTTATCTAGGGAGTGCCTGCTGTGTGCCGGGGCTGCCCTTTATGGGAAGAAAGCACAGAATCCAGTAGGATAAACAGGGTTCAGATCCTGCCGCCATCCCATGCTTCAGGGCCTTACCAGGCTCCTGTTAGGAGTGCAGAAATTCCCAGGTTCTTATCTACTTGGACTCCATCTTCCTTAACCTGGTGTGCATACATATATAAAAACATCATACAGTGTGAGATACGAGCCTATGTGTGATGTGTTTATGTCATTCACATTGTGTGTGTTAAACGTTTATGTCACATGTACTATTGTATTTGTACTTTGTGCACATACACGCACACGCATGAAAATGCAGGCATTTCTGCAGTATCGCGTGTTCAGATGTAGGCGTATTTGCACGTCACTTGTTTGTGCACAGTCGTTTGAATGTTGGCTTCCCATTATACTTACAGAGACCACTTCTTGCTTTTCTTTCTCTCCCCAGCTCTTAGCACGGTGCCTCATACAGAGTAGGTGCTTAGTAAGTGTTTGCTGCCTGACTAGGTGGCCTCTGAGGATCCTCCGTTATTCAGCTCTGTCTGTGCTGGGGGCCATGAGGGATGCACAGGACTCTGAGCCACAGGGGAGAGCCAGTCAGTCCCTGCCCTCGAGGAGCGTGCAGTTTATAGGGGAGACACCATGTATACGTGAAGGAAAATTCAGAATACGAGATAAACACATAGTAATTAGGAAGGAGGCCTCTAGGTAGGGGTGGTGTTCAGGAAAAGCTTCTTGTAAAAGGTTGTAGTGGAGCCGAATGTTGAAGGAAGAGAGGGATTTGGTAAGAAGGAAGAACATTCCAGGAATGGGGAAAGCTAATCTTTCAGAACTCTGTAGTCTTGCCTAGAAGCCAGGCCTGGCAGAAGAGATTATGTGAGCTGGGAAATGGCCCTCTGTGCCAAGCCTTGGAGGAGAACCCAGGGAGCTTACAGCAAGTGCCTGTGACAAAGCATCATAGTCCAGTGGGAAGGGGACCAAACTAGCCTGGGCCTCAGGACTGTAACTCTGCCACTTACTTGCTGTGGGGCCATAAGGAAGTTATTTAAGATATCTGGGCCTTACATTACTCCAGTGTAAAATTGATGGGGGCCAGGGGGGTGAGGAGAATTTAATCAGATGATCTCTTAGGGGGATCTGACATTACCTCTGACATTGGAACTTGGTATCTTAATGGCAAAGATGGAAAAGACTGCTTGTTCTTGAGCTTGTCTGTATTCACCCCCAGGTTAATGACAATTACAAGATCTCTTCTCTCCTGCCTAACATCCGAAAAATCAATGGGAAGGAAACAGCCTCATTGATGAATCATGTGAAGATCCTAAATCGGGAACTGACCAGCCGAGTAAGGATGGCAAGAGGTGGAGGTGGGGAACCTTTTTGGGGCCAGGCATAGATATCCCTGTTCTAAGTTCAAGAAGTTCCCCTGAGGTCAACAAGCACTTTCTTCTGTGCAAACATTGAAAATCTTGCTAATGCTGGTCCCCAATACCTGTATTGACCTTGACTGTATGTTTACAGTTTTATCATTTGGGAGTTTGTCTGAATAGGGGTTTTTAACCTGTATGGATGGATAGATTTCCAGGGGTCTTTAGATACAGATAGGGGAAAAAAAATTATATACTTATTTTCACTCATCTTTATCTGAAATGTAGCATTTCCTTTAATTTTTAGAACTTCGGGGCGGCTAGGTGGCGCAGTGAGGGGCGGCTAGGTGG
>CM053593.1:375716613-375728315 GCA_028646575.1 Pseudocheirus occidentalis
GGACTCAGTGTTATGGTTTCTGAATAAAGACCTTGGTTCTGCCTTCCATGTGGAGAGTTTGCTATATTTTGTGATCCAAAACTACACCAACATATTCATAACCATCATGGGTGTTGTGAATATCTCATTATTGATACAGGGAGAGAGGGGGCATGGTTTCCAAAGACAAATTTTAGCATGGCCTTCAGTCCTCTGCGTCCCTGCTCTCTGACAATGTAGCAGAGTTGGGGGAAGGGAGCTAAGAATCGCAGCTCTTGGACATTTACCAAACCTGAACCTGACTGCTGGTTCTCTAAATGTGGGATCCTTGCCCAAAGACCCATGAGTCTACACATTAGTGCTGTAGGAGCTGACTCCTATCAGTCTGGGAATTCTTGCCATCAACAACCGCAAAGATGGAAGTCACAGTTAAACAAAAGGCTGGCTAACAGGTATTCCTTGACAAGGCAAGGGGACATGTGCTCATTATATACTGCAGTACTAATGGAAAGCGTCTGTGAAAAAGACCAGTATGAAAAGAACTGCACCAGCACCAGTCATTGAGGACAAAGCTAAATTCTATGAAAACCTGGCAGTTGTTGCTTGCTTGTTTCTTGGTTGGGTCTGCCTCCCTGTGACCCCATCTGGGGTGTTCTTGGCACACATCCTGGAGTAGTCTGCCATTTCCTTCTCCAGATCATTTTACAGAGGAGGAACTGAGACAGACACTGTAAGTGACTTGCCCAGGGTCACACAGCTAGTAAATGTCTGAGGCCAGATCTGAGATCAGGAAAGTTGGCCCAGGCCTGGAGCTCTACCTACTGCACGGTCTAGCTGCCAAGAAAACTTGGTAAGAATCTCCAAATCAAATCAGATTTGCTCTGACACTTGATGACTTAAAAGGTGGGAAGAAACACGGGAAAGTGTAGTTTGAGAGAAAGAAATAAGGGCGGCCAAAAATTTGTAGATTTTGCTATAGACGCCTCACATCTCTCTATCATGAACAGTCTTCAAAAAGAGAACTGGTGAGTGACAGACATGGCAGGCACCAGACACCACCACAGAGGGTGAAACCCACTACGTCATAAGAAAAACACACACTTCTTCTGGATATCGGGCTATGCCTGAGCCAACTGTCTGTGCAGCGACACCATCGACTTGTTAGAGCAAAGATCAAAATTTGTCATAAACAAGGGAGGACGGTAATTTTATATATGTATATATTGAGATACAGATATAGATGTATACACACACACATATGTATTCATATACACACACACACATATAGCTCATGCAGTTAGAATATAACCCCAAGTTATTTACACAATCTACTGATGAATTCTTTAAACTGGGAAATGGACAAAAGAAATTACATCAAGATCGACTATAATAATTTCACCCAGAAATTATGCCAATGTAAATTAATCATTATAAGAGTTCCAAAGGGACCAAGCAAACTCCTTAGGCAGCAAACACCGACTTGCCTGCCAACAATGGGTAGGGAAGAGTGTAGATTCACCTGTGAGATCTTCTGGGGAAGCACAATGGACAATTATGAGCAGCCAACTCTCACAAAGCAGGAGGAGGGAAAGTAGAGTCTGACACTGCAGAAGCAGGTTCAAGGTTTTTACAAAAAAACCTCATGAATCATAAAATCCAATTAAAAACTACTTTAAGAATCAAGCACCAAAAGCACCCAATCCCAGAATAAAAAGAATATAAAATATAACTCCCCCTGCAGTCAGAGCCAGCACCCAATCCCAGCTCTGGTGACTCTCAAGCTAGTGCTTTAGGAGTCATTCTTCCTAGGGAGCTAAAAGAGGCAGATGATATTGTATAAAATCAGAAAAATTTTTTGGTCTAAGACGAAAGCAGGGCAGTGAGAGGGCACAGTGGATGGTGCGGCAGGCCTGGAATGAGGAGGTTTTGACACTACATGGGTGACCCTGGAGAAGTCACTTCACCCTGTTTGCCTCAGTTTCCTCATCTGTCAAATGAGCTAGAGAAAGGAATGGTAAAACACTCCAATATCTTTGCTAAGAAAACCCCAAACAGGGTCACTGAGAGTTGGACATGAGATGAAAGTATTACAACTACTGATCTAGAGCTAGAGCCAATTCAGGAGAGAAAAAAAGATAGGAACCGGAACAAATCCCTTGTAATAACACCCGGACAGCCTGGGGCCGAGGCCCCAAGCAGTGCTGGAGGCTCTCCTCAGGAAGGCATGTCTGGTGGCCGGGCACTTCCCAGAAGTGCCGCTGCCCCCGCCTACCTTCCTTTGGCTTCTGCTGCTCCTGCTTTGCCTTCTTAGCCAGTAACTTCTTCTCTTTAAACTTCTGACTGGAAAGCAAAAGAGAAACCCTCCATGGGTCACTGGTGCCTTTCAGAAAGTGGGATCCCGCACCCATACTCTCCATGTGGAACCTCAGAACATCACATGTAGAAACAAGATCACACACACAGGAGAAGCATCCCAAGATGCTTAGAGCCAGAACAAGCACCCTGGGGGGGGGGATGCCTTGGCCAGGTGGGGCGGAGGAGGGCAGGGTGGGACCCCAAGGCCTCCAGTTTCTTTCTCCTCTTAGTTAGGTAAGAGCCAGAGGTGAAACCTTGGGTCCCTGAGGTATGTTTAAGAGTCTTTTGGCTCTGAATGGAACTTGCCTGTTATCAACTAGAGCATGCATTTTGAAAACACAGCAACCAAGAGAATACCGGAATGAGCAGGGAATAAATGCAGGGAGGTTCAGTGAGTCTCGAATACTGTTTCCCAAATCAGTGAAGGTATAGCACATGTACAGGCTTGGAAGTTTGGGGACATACAATGACAGTGACAACTGCTTTTGATTCCTGTCTCTTCAGCCCTCAGCACAATGCCTGACTCACAGTAAGTGCTTAATGACAGCTGACATTTATACCCATCAAGCAATGCTTCCTAAGCACCTACTATGTGCCAGGCACTGCTTCTGCTGGGAATACAAAAAGAGCCAAAGGAGAGTGCCTGCCCTCCAGGGTCCTACAATTCAATGAAGGAGGGGCAAGATGCAGGCCAACATTAATGAGTAGAAAAGGACCCAGGATTCAGGGGGGCTGGGGAGGCTTCCTGGAGAAGGCAGGATTTTAGCTGGGACTTAAAGAAGGCGGGGGGTGGGGGGGGGTGGGGAGGAGGGCAGGAGTCAGAGCAGAGGAGGGAGTGCTCCGGATCTGGGAGACAGAGCTGAAGGGGCTTGCTTGTGGGCCACCCAGGAAGCTGGTGCCACTGGACCCAAGGGTGCGCATTAGGAGAGGGGTAAGAAGCCTGGGGAGGTAGGAGGGCCTGGTTGTGAGGGGCTTTGAATGCCAAGCAGAGGATTTTGCATTCCATCCTGGAGGCGGCAAGAAGCCACTGGAGGTTACTGAGTAGGGGGAATGGGGTAGAGAGTGTGGAGCAGCGGGGTGTGCACCTCACTGTTACAAAGCATTTGAGGTGTACCATTTCATCTGATCTGTGGTCATGTACTACCCTCATTTAACAGATAAGGAAACTGAGGTACAGAGAAGTGAGTTACTTGGCAGACCTGGCCCTATGACCAGTGACCCCTCTGCAGCCCCAAATAGCCCTTCCACAGAAAAACACCCCAGGGAGGACGGAGTTCAGAGAGATCATGGGGAAGAAGACAGTTAGCTCATGTTCATAGTGAAAAACTGCCACATGTATTAAAAGTTTGTGTATCCTGGGGGAGAAAATAATCTCTCCAGCACTGAGATTTTTTCCAGGAATCCCATTCACCCCAAGCAGAATGCTGGCAGCTCCTCAGCAAAGTTTGGAGAATGCTCACCCAGAACAGCCGGCTTCTTTCTGACCCCCAAAGCCGGGATTTGATCTGGATCCCACTCACTCCCAAGATCTCTCCATCGTGTCTGAGATGCCTCTGCTCCCTTCAGCTGGTTAAGGCCGAATTTTTAATCACAAGGAAGGAGGTATCCGTTCCCTGAGGCCTGGCTCGCAGCCCAGCCCTGCACGTTACAGCCAGTGTGACCTTAGACCAGTCCCCTCCCCTCTGAGGGGTCTTCAGGAGACACTCAGACAATTTTTTGCTTCCCAGCCTGAGGCGCGCAGTCTGACAGGGAGTCTCTTACCGCTTCTTCCGGCGTTTGGCGGTTTGCTCCTCCGCTGTCACTTTATTCCTCTGCAGCCTTTCCTGGAACTCAGCGTCCATTTTTTGCTACAAAGAAAACGTCACTTCAGAAACATTCTCATCTGGCAGAATTGTTGAGCCTTGTACAGGCGGCAGCGGGGTGTGCTGTGCTGATTTACACAGGCCTCCCTCATTGCTGCCCTGGCAGCTAAGTGGTATGTGTATTAGTATCCCTCCCATTTTACAGACTTGGAAACTGAGGCTCAGGGAGGAAGAGGGACTCACCCATAGTCAGAAAACAAGCACAGATTGGAACCAGGAAGCAAACTGAGATGCTCTGTTTCCAAGCCTGGGCTGCCTGATTCTAATGTGATGCCACTATAGTAGTGGGGAGGGAGGGGTGACACACCGACTCATACAAAAGGTAGCTCTGAGGGGCAAGGTCTCTTCTTAAGGTGAACTAATTCTTTCAAGTCACTAGAACTCTCCCTGGAAGATGATGATTTCCTGGTAGCAAGGCGACTTGGTGGCTAGAGCACCGGATTCAGGAAGACCTGAGTTAAAATCCTGCCTCAGACTCTTCCAGTAAGTTGTTTAACCTCTGCCTCAATTTACTCATCTGTCAAATGGGAATAATAAGAGCACCTACTTCACAGGGTGGTTCTGTAAACCAATGAGGTAACGGCCCAGTGCTATGTAAACATTGGCTATTATTAACAAAGGTGTAAGAAGCTCCAGCTTCTCCAGCTGGTTAGTGTCTTTCCCAAAAGGTGATGCCTCGAACTGCACATAAAATTCCACCTGAGACACCTGGCCTCCCTGTGACAGATTCTGGCCCAGCTGCAGCACCCCGCAGTCACTGGTGGCCAAACAGACCAGCCAAGCAGGGCTCCTTGACCAACCTTCTCAGCCATGGCATCCATGAAGTCCTGTCTCTGATACTCTCGGCGCCGAAGATGCCTGTAGACATGAAATTCCCCACTGCCAGCACCGGCACTTGAACCTATGGCAAAATGGAAACATTCAGGCACATTGCTGGAACCACACTGTCAATAACCACATGTTGGAAGCTGGGAAGAAAATGGGAGAGTGGAGACACTGGAGACGTAGAAGATATGCCATCAGCCAGAAAAAAAAGTAATGGGCAGAGGAAGGGAAAAATGCAAGAGATGTGGGTGACTGGCCGGCTATGGGGGATGAAGGAGAGAGAGAACAGCAGAGACACTGGATGCTTGCAAAATGATGGTGTTCTTATTACAAGTCTAAGCAACACCAATATTGTTATCAATTTGTAGCGATCAACAGCAATGAAATAGCAGTGGCCCTGGGGAGGAAGACTGGACGGGAATCCTGGCTATGACACTCACTGTTTGTGACTCTAAACAGGCCATTGTTCTGGGCCTCAAACCAAAGGAAGCTTGGGAGATTAGCTGGCCCAACCCCCACATTTGGGGGAGAAGAGGTGACGGGGGATAATTATGGTTCCAACATCTACATCATGAGATTGTCATAATGAAGAGCACTGAAGACTCTGGTCCTCTACAGAAACGAGTCCCTGGGATGGTTTCCCACGTCTCCTCATTTTAATAGCAGCGTGGGGTCAAGAAGCATCAGAGCAACCACCAGTCCAATCATGCTCAGGGGGACTGGGCGTGAAGACAGCGCCAGAGGCCCTACTTTCAAGAAGCTTCCAGATCTTGGAGAGAGATCATGGTTAACATTTACACGGTGCTTTAAAATGACAAAGCACCTGGCAGCAGCATCTCATCTGAGCCTCACAACTCTGTGTAGCAGGAGCCATTACCCTCCCCATTTTACAGATGATTTTACAACTATTTTCATCCCAATTTTACACTTCCTGAGTCTGAGAAATGTTGAATGACTTTGTCGGGGTCTCAGAACAAGAAAATGTCTGAAGATGAATTGGAAGCCAGCTCTGCCTGACCCCAAGTTCAGCCCTGTTGTGCACTGTACCAGTGGCATCAAACTCAAATAGGAACAGTGGCCACTAACCTGTCAGAAAGATCCCCACGGGCTGCCTACTGACTCAGAAAAACATATATCTGTGTTCTACTGTGTTTTTATTAATGTTGCCCAATTACATTTTAATTTGGCTCTGGGGCACTTGTGTGTTTGGCACCTGTGCCCCAGGCCATGCCTCTCTGCCTGTCTCCTCTGGCAACTCTAAGATCTGGGGGGTCAAGGTGGAGATGGGACTACAGGTCTCACCAGGCCAATGTCTCCCCATAGGAGGAGGGGGCGTCCATCAACATAGGGACAAATGCTAACTCTGAGGTCCTTACACACACGCATGCATACATACATATGTACATGTACACACCCCTTACCCATGACATCTCTGACAAATTCAGGAGGTGGTCTCGGAGCCCACTCGTTCATCTTCTCTGGAATCGGAACGGTTTTGTCCTGGGAGGTTAAGAGGAGACACTGATCAGACATTCGCTACCTATATGATACCAAGCGCCACCTGACTTGTACCTGGAACTGTCCCGCATTGGCTTTGCCACCTCGAGTCCTGCCCCACCCCCTCCCCCGGCCCGCTCATCTCGACCTGTGACCGTCTGGGGCTCGCTGACTATGCAAAGTGCAGTCCAGCCCCGCAGCTCCGTCGCTGCCAGGACGCGGCCAGGCCACAGAGACCTAGAAATGTTAAGTCTATTTGGCCCAGCACAGGTGAGGTCACCTGGGTGTCACGTGACAGATCTCGGACTTGAACCCAGCTCCAAATCTCCGTCATCTCAGCCAGGGACCCCTCCCATCCCACAACGGGGTCACGGACGGCTCCTGCTCCTGGGCTTGGCCCCCAAAAGGTGGAGACAGCCGGAGGGGGTCACCCCCCCCAGAAGCCTTCCCTAAGCCCAGGACAATTAAGGAGAGGCGATGCTCCCTGGGGCTCAGTTTCCCCGCTCCGTCAGGATGGACGAGCCCGGCCCCCCCCCCCACGCCCGCCCCGGCTCGCGTCGCCTCGCCTCCCCTCCTCTCACCGGGTTCTTCATGAGCCGCTCCAGCTTGAGCCGCTGCTCCTCCGCCGCGTTCTTGGGGATGACGAGCGGCTGCGGCTCCTTCTTGGGCCGCGGCGCCCGCACGGACGACGCCGCCGAGCTTGCCATGGCGCTGCCGATCTTCTTCCGCCCTGGGCGCCCGCGCGGAGTGATGACGTTATTCGGCTTTTCGTATGCGTCCTCGACGCGTTCACGTGTCCTAGCAACCAGGAAGGCCGGCTCTCGGACCTCCTAACGCACACGGCCAGGAGAAATTTCATTGGCTGGGCACTGAGGAGTAGGCGGGGCCAGACTCGCCCAACCAGACTGACGGCTACGGAGCCTGCCCCGTCCAGCCCTTGTGGTTGGCCGATGGATCTGTCTGTCCCAAGGCTCTAGCCGATCCTAAGAAGAGGCTAGGGAACCAGGCACCGGGGAGAATTCAGACCTGTAGGGTCAGCGCCGTTTCTTTAAAATAAATAAATAAATACATAAATAAATAAAAATTAAAGGAAAACCGCTAGGAGGCGCAGTTCATAGAGCGTTGGCTCTGGACCCTGAAAGCCTGGAGTTCAAATGCAGCCTCTTCTAACTCTGAACATGACAAGTTACTTAAGTCACTCAATAAACGTTTATAAGCAAAAGGCAGTTTATTAAGCACCTATAAAGTGCTAGGCACCGGTCTAAGCACCAAGGATACACGGAACAGCATAAGACAATTCTGCCCTCGGGAGCCTTACATTCTAATGGGGGAAGATGGTTGTGGGGAGAGAGGCTAAATAAGAAATGAAGAGGTGGATGGTGAATGGGGGTTCTGGGAGAAGCCCTCCTCCGTCCAATCAGAAGGAGGCAAGTCCAATTACCATTAGTAAAAGGGGAATAATTATCCCGCCTGCCTCCCAGGGTGGTTGTGTGGATATGGAGAATCCCGCCTGCCTCCCAGGGTGGTTGTGTGGATATGGAGATAATATCTGTCCAGAGTTCTGGGAACCATTTAAAGCACTTTATAAATACTGGTCATTATCATCTTAAAGCCTTCCTATTTTCAGCACCTAATGCAGTACTTGACACTGTGAAGGATAACTTGCAGTGAAGTTTGCCCATTCTGAATGTCCTATTACATTCCGTGTGTGTGTGTGTGTGTGTGTGTGTATGTAGGGTCATTGTGTATTTCAAGGTCAAGTGACTACTTCCCAAATTTAGAGTGGCTTCAGCACCCACTAGGCCTAAGTTTAGAAGTCACCTGACTTTACAGGACTTAGAACAGCACAACTCTCCTCAGTGCCACCTCAGCACCAGATACGCTAAATAAGGACAAAATTGCTTTCCTGGCTTGCATTGGACACTACACGTTTCCCTGTTCTTTGTCTTTGTTCTTTGAGGTAGATTCCAGAGCTTAGATTGTGAGCCCGCCTCCCCACCAATGGGAGTAAAGGCCAGTTGGGGGTTGGGGGTTGAGGGTTTCTGTGGTAAGGGTATAAAACCGTGTTGACACCTGATCAGAGCACAGAGATCATAATAAAAAGGCCTTTTTTTGTTTTCACCTTGAGAAGTCTTCCTATTTTATTTAGGTCAGTTGTCTCTGACCCACACAACATTGAACTGGTGTGTAAAGAAAGTCTTGAAAAACTGAGAAAATGTAACTTCTTTGTGGAATGTTGCATCCATCAGCAGACTATTTAAATGTTCTGGACTGGGTTTTTTTTTTCTCTTCTTCTTTTAAAAACTTTGTTCAGTGGGAAATTGTTACAATGGGGATTGGGAAGGGAGAAGAACAGACTTGGAAATTAACATGACATAAAACATAAAAGATATCTATAGCCCATGCTGGCTACACTTCGGCAATGCATTTCTCTAGACTTCCCCCCAGCCTGTCTTTATGCTGTTGATCAAGTCTGAGGGGCTTTCCCAGATGGGAGGTTGGGACTGGCAGTGACTATACTGTCACAACTCATCCTCAGAGTCCTAGACACAATTGATTTGTGTCAGATACACATTTTTATTCACAGTTCTAGCTTCTGAGCCACCACCAGTGTGCTTCCTAACTACACAAAATCCATCACAATGATACTATCATCAATTCTTTAACATGAAACGTTTACTAAACAAAGACTTCTGAAGTGCAGTGGCAAAGTCCACAGTGGAGCATGGTTGGGATGGGCCCTTCCTGAAAAAGAGGTGCTGGGAGGAATTCAAAGGGGAGAGTTTTAGAATCCTTTGTTTCCAGGAAAACTCAACCCAAGTGCCATTTCCTAGAGCAGGCCTTCTCTGATTTCCCCAACTACTAGTGCTTGTGCCTCCCTACCCTACTTCCACTCCTCCCCCTGCCCCAAAATACTCTTGGTTTTATTTTGTTTATATTCACTATAACTGAGAGACACTGCAGATGGAGAAAGAAAGGTATGGGAGAGAGAAAGGGGAAGAGAAAGAGAGAAACAGAGCAGGGGGGGAAGATAGAGGGAGGGAGGGGGAAGAGAGAGAGAAAGAGGGAGAGAGAGAGAAAGAGGGAGAGAGAGAAAGAGAGAGAAAGAGAGAGAGAGAGAGAGAGAGAGAGAGAGAGAGAGAGAGAGAGAGCACAAGCCGTGGAGTCAGGGAAACATGTTCACATATGTGAGAAATGCTGGCAGCTTGGTTTCCACAGATTCTATAGGAACAATGGGTATTTACATGCAGGAAGGCATACATCTGTAAAGAGCGGCCTGAGCTAGGCTGGCTTGGACCAGTTGGGGGATGGTCACTGACTTTTCATTAACACACATCCCTACCGGGCAGGTCAGGAGAGTTGTAACCCAGAAGAGCTGGAACCAATCCCAGCTCTAAAGGGAGGAACGGTAGGAAAGTCAAAAGGAACAGCATAAAAAGGACTTGCCTTTGTCTGATCCTTTGTAGTCTTTTCCAGGAGGCCACCCATTAATTCATTAAAGAATAAATGTAAAATAATGGCCATGAAACTTCCTGGATTCCCAACAAGTGTGGTTTATTCCCTAGAGAGAGCACACAGACTTTCATTTATAACATATACTAGCCGTGTGACCACAGATGGCCAAGTCATCCATAGGTGAACAAGTCACTCAGCCCCTCAGTGCCCAGGCAGGCCTTGAAGATGTAAGTTTACAAAGGAGTTGATCAGCATCCGTGGATTTTGTACCTGAACTTTCCTTATTTTGAAGAAATCACAGGACTAGACCAAAAAATGAAATAAATCTATGTCCAATATCCAACATATTTTATTTCCCCAACTACTAGTGCTTGTGCCTCCCTACCCTACTTCCACTCCTCCCCCCCAAAATACCCTTGATTTTATTTTGTTTATATTCACTATAACTGAGAGACACTGCAGATGGAGAAAGAAAGGCATGGGAGAGAGAAAGGGGGAGAGAAAGAGAGAAACAGATGGGGGGTGAAGATAAAGGGAGGGAGGGAGGGGTGAAAAGAGAGAGAGAGAAAGAGAGAAAGAGAGAGAAAGAGAGAGAGAGAGAGAGAGAGAGAGAGAGAGAGAGAGAGAGAGAGAGATATGTCCAATAGGACTTTTCAGAGGCCTCTTAGACAACTCATACCAGAGAGCATCTTTGGGTGGTTGATTTTCAGCCCTGTTAGACTCTACTCAGTTCCTGTACTTTCCCTCTCTGCCTGTTCTCTAGACCTGGAAAGTCTTACTTCTTCACCTCGTACTCCACCCCATCCAATAAAGGGTACCTCTAATGCCACTCCCTCCAGAAAAGATGCCCCCAGTTAGCATTTTCACCACCTTACATCTTGCTTGGCAGCTTGGTGGTGCAATAGAGGGTAGTCTGGTAGAGCCTATGGATCCCTTCTCAGGATAATGCTTTTAAATTAACAAAATATAATATACAGCATTACAAAGGGAACCAACTATAGTGAGATACATTTATCATTTTTTCAACTTTCACAAACACCAATTCCTAAATGGTCTCATACTAAGAGAGTGATGTCACTTCCCATGGCCACTGTCTCTGCAGGAGGGCAACAAACTTCCAAGGCTCAATAGGGCAGTCACAGATTAGCCTTGAGGGAGCTCCTGGACCACATCAAAGAACTGGGGCAAACCAAGCCAAGAAACAGTGAAATCCAGTCACTGGTCTGACATTCTTAGGTAAGAGGAACATTGAATTTCAGCATGAAGGAGATGGAACTGAAGAGGGTGAAAGGTTTTTTGAGGGATTTCTAAGAAATCCTTGGAGGGTTCTTTTAGTCTGAAAAGAATTCCTGGACTCAAGCAATCTTGGAAGTCAGGATTGTAAAAGTTTATTGTTACACTTTGCAGTGGGTGGTGGGGGGGTGGGAGGGGTTAGGGAACCTGCAAGCCTGCAGGAGTTAGAGATACAGATTATAAAGCCATAAAGCCATAAATCAGGTATCACTTATGCTAACTAGATGAGTAAGGGTGGGATTAGGGAGAAGTTAAGGAGTAGTCAGTGCTTAAAGAGACATGCACTTTTTATATCAACTGAGCAGGTGTATTGCCCATAATTCACTGGGGAAAAGCCAGGAGGTGTGGTTTTTGCCTTAAAACATCACTAAGTCAGCCAGCAGTCAGGGCTGACTGAGAGGTATCCAGTCTGTTACCCATCAATGTCCTGTTTGA
>CM053593.1:375728415-375750625 GCA_028646575.1 Pseudocheirus occidentalis
TTAGCTTACTGATAGTGCATTGAAGGATTCATAGGTGCAGCTGGCCACTAGAACAAGGGAGCTATACATTTTCCTAAACTAAAGGGATTGTTTATAAATGCTTTTGTGAAGGATTCATAGGTATAGCTTGTTATTGTACCAAGCAGGGATAAATAGTTCATGACTTGTAGCTAGCCAGAGTGCTGGCTCAGGGAAGAGGCAGAGTTAATGGTTTCAGACTGGGGGAAGTGTGATTTTTACAACATGGTTTCACAAACTGATATTACAAACATAGGTACCCAAAAACAAATGTAATTTTACAAATTGAAGTTACAACTGAATGTTACAAAGGTACCCCAGCACCCCATCAGAACTAAGGCATAAAACCTCCCCTAACTCAGAACCTGGTTTGCTGGGGATTGATTCTCTTGCTGACTGGCACAAATCTACGGTAAATTGTGGTCATTTGTGTATGGGGGCTGAAGATGATCTTATTGCTTGAATTTTCCCCTTGTCTTTTCCCTGTTTCCTATTTGATCTCAACTTAATGTTTTGCTATTTTGTCTTAAAGTTCCTACTTGGTTTCTTCACAGAGTAAGCAAATGGATAGAGGCTTGAACTGTATTTACCTCCATACTGAACCCAAGTGACCTGTGATTCTAGAGTTGAGTAAGATAAATACATTTGAATTGCTCTTGCTACATCTGTCATGTTTCAGTTCAGTTCTGGGTCTAGCTCATCTTTTTTTTTAGTGCCTGTGCAAGATTTATATCATGAAGAACCTGGCCTCCCAACTTCATACAGAGTCTGGACAAAAGGCATTTTTCATTCATTTAGATTTTCATGAATGGGTAGCCCCATCTTTTTCTTTGGGGTCCCATCCACTCAGGATACAAATTGGGCAGTGCTTTCTATGCTTCCAAGATGGCCCTTGGCCCCAAATCCCATCATTTAAACTCCAATGTTCTCCTATTAATGCTATATGGCTTATAATCCTGAAAAACTATGATCTCTGAAGAATTCAAGTTGTGGTTGACCCAAAGGGCAATACAGATGTACATAGTGGATGTTAGTAGGTTGTAGTATATTTTTAGCAAGTAACTTGTTCAAGGTCACACAATGAGTAAGTAGCCAAATCATTATTTAAATCCAGGTGTTCAAATGATAAATCCAGTCCATCTGCTTTAAGCTGCTTAAAGCTAATGCCTGCTGCTTGGGGGCTGGGGTTGAGGGGTAAAAGGGAGCCATATCTTTCTGCTAGTCTATGCCCACTAGCCCAGCATAGCATCCAAGGATCACAGGAGATCGTGGTTACAGGACCATGCTGCTCAATGTCACTGAGATAGATAATGATCCTTATTTGAAGGGTACCAGGAAGTCTCCTCTGATATTCCGAAATTTCATTGTTTTTTCCAGTACTTGACACAATGCCAGACATTGAACTCCACCATTACTGATTCATTCTTGTGGATCTTAAAGGTTTGTCCTCTTGGAGAGAACTTTAGGGGGCTGGAAATATCCCTTGGGTGGAGGAGGTTCCTTGGATTGACTGGCTGGTTGCAAAGTAACAACTTAGCAGAGTCAGAGAGTCAGAGTCAAGAAACATTTATTAAGTACCTGCTAGATGCCAGGCCTTGTGCTAAACCCTGGGAATACAAAGAAAGACAGAAATCAACCCTTGCCCTCAAGGAGCTTCCAATCTAACAGGAGAAGACAGGTAAAAATAAGCTGAAAAAGGAAGGAGGATGATAAAATCCCTCAGTCATGGTAGGAAATGATCAGAGACTGGAATCCTAGATATAGGGCCAGAAAGGCCAGAGCCCAATCCCACTGGTTTACAAAAGAGGAAATTGGAGCCAAGGAGGTGAAATGAGCTGTGAACCTCTTCTCCCTCTAGACAGAGCTAATGTGGGTTTTCATTACACTCTATCGCCCCCTTCTGGAGAACAGGATATAGGACTCTGGTGCTTAATCCTGGCCCAGAAGGAGGGCCTGAGCTACTCTGTCCCTCTCTGCTGGTAGGAGGGGCCCTTTTCATCTCTCAGGCTCTTTCTACTGTATGAGGGGTTCATCTGTTCATTCATAGCAATAATTAACACACATACCTTCCTCTCCACTTCCCCAAGAAGCTAAAAGAATGGGAGGAATACAGGATAGAGAGAGTGTTAGTCTGGGCACCTGAAAACCTGGGTTTGAATCCCAGCTTTGCCACTTGCTAGCTAGATGACTTTGGGGAGGGTCCCTTAACGTCTCTGATGCTCAGGCTCCTCATCTGTGAAAGGAAGAGGTTGGATGAAATGATCTCTAAGGCTCCTGTGAGCTCTGACATTGAGATTTCATGAGGGCACCTGCCATGTTGGGGAGAAAGACGGAAGAAAATTGTGCCAGGTGAGGTGTCCTGCAGGCATTAGCTCTGACAAAACCAAAGATCTGCAAAGTGTTCAGTGAGACTTGGCTTCCCACTGGCTCCTGCCTCCAGCTGCAGACTTCAGGCACTGACAATGATGAATTAGAGGTAAAGAGTTACCAGTCCCTGCTTTCCTGAACCATCTCCATCAGACTTGAGGCACTGAGTGGGGAGGGGGCCTCTCCTCACCATCAGGCCCAACCCTTCACTCTGGGCTGGGTCACCCACTCCCAAATGGTCTATGGTAAAGAGGCAGCCTGTGAATGCCAGGGCCAGCTAAGAAATACCTGATACTGACATAGGCCAGCCTCGTTCCAGGGGAGGAAGTTTCCCAGGTCATGATGAAGGAGAGGAAAGGATAGAGAAAAAGAAAATAAGAAACTGCCCTCTCTCTTTCAGCTCCCTCTCTGTGTACCCCAGCCCACCAATCTGGACAGGGCCCCCTTCCTAGATGTTCCTCCTCTCAGGAGAATTCCAGGGAAGATGGAGCTAGGGTAGTAGCAGAGAAAGCCAAGATGATCATGAGGGAGATGATTGTGGTCTTCTTTACCAACACTCTAGACCAGTGGTTCTCAACTTGTGGGTCATGACCCCTTTGGGGGTCGAATGACCCTTTCACAGGGGTCACTGGAGTTGCCTAAGACGAACAGAAAACATTTTTTATGGTCTTAGGAGCCGAGACAGGCTCCTTTATCTGTCTCCAGGCGGGCCCGCCCACTTGAAGATATACCCACATACAAGTATTAAAGGATCACGGCATTAGGAAGGTTGAGAACCACTGCTCTAGACCCAGAGTTTTTCCCATCCCACCACCCCAGACAGGATCTCCACAAGCCTCTTGGTCCTGGACCAAATTCCTCTCAGCCTTGCTCTGAGGAAGCCGGTTTCTGTTGACCTTCAAAGCATCCGGTGACCACGTGCCTGGAAGCTGGTGGTCCAGCTACAAGAGTGTAATGTGGAGAAGGACACAGAGCCCTAAATTAACCCCACTCCAGGGTTCTGGTTAATCCTGGGCCTGCATAGATTCTGCCAGCAGAGGGCAGCAAAGTCTCACTACCTACTATTCTCCAGGAAGCTTGTTCCAGGCATGTCCCACCTGACTGCCCCATGGCACCCAGACCCCTCTTTCAACTGAGATGTGAACCTTGGCCCTGAAGCCACAGTAGATGGGAACTAGTCACCGCATCCCCTCTTCATTAAAATTATACAACACATTCCCAGGCTAGCTCTCAGTCTTCAGAGTTCCCAGCTTCTAATCAATATGCGTTGAATGGATGACTATATGTAGACTTTATTCATTCACATCTTCCTGATGGGTTACTCAGATAGGAGTCAGGGATGAAGAGATTTTAGCAATCACTGAGTCCAGTTCCCTCATTTTACAGGTAGGGAAACTAAGGCTGAGCAAACAACTAGCCTTCATCTGACTCTTTATGGATTAAGAAGCTCTTTTACTCATTAATTAATTTTCTTCTTACAACAACCCTGGGAGGAAGGTGCTATTATTATCCCCACTTTACAGATGGGGAAAACTGAGCCTGAGAGATGTTAAGAGACTTGCCCAAGGCCACACAGCAAGCTCCAGAGGCAGGATTTGAAGCCAGATCTTCCTGGCCCTAGGCCCTCTACCTATACCACACTGCCTAATCAATGCCAGTTCCTTTAGCCAATCCTCAGAGCACAGGCACTTGAGACTCTGCACCATTCTAGGGGCTTGTCCCTGCAGGAATCTGGTTCCCTGAGCTTGGGGGCATCCAAAGTACTAGCTGAGAGTTGCATGCACAGGGACTTTTCCTGGTAACCTAAGCCTGGACTTGAATGCTGTTTTCCAGGTTTTGCAGAATTCACAGAATATCAGTTAGAAGGACCCTTACAGACCATCTAGGTTGACTCCCACCCCCTCATTTTAGAGATAAACTGAGGTCCAGAGAGACCCAAGATCATACAATGAGTTAACAGCTGAGCTGTAACTTGACCCTTGCTCTCCTGGGTACTAGGCTGTCAGCCCTTTCCTCCACATTGCTCGGCCTCTGGCAGGATTTGGAAGCTATTGGAGTTTGTTTCTGCCCCCTCCCTCTCTTCTTGGCCTTCTTCACCCCACTGCGTTGTGAAAGGTGCCCAGCCCCCTCATGCTGCCCATATACCTCACCTATCAGAGAAGAAAATACCACCCACCTATGGTCAAGGCTGAGGCAGAATGTGCCCCCCCTCAAGGGGGGCATGGGTCACCTTTTGAGACAGATGCTTGGGAAGGGAAATGCTGAAGCCTCGAGCCCACCAGCTGCCAAGTCTGAAGCTGCCCCCACATCTCCTCTCTCTGAGTCCTTCTCTCTAAATTCACAAAGTGCTTTCTACCTGCCCAGGCCCCCCTTATCCTACCCGTGCTGACATACAGCGGCTCTTATCCTTGTCTCATTAACACCCTGGCCAGTCTGGGGGCCCCTTCTCAGTATCATGGCTTTTAAAGATGTAAGAAAACACGAGGTGCCAGCTAGACATTAGTCTTTTTTCCCATTCAAGCTCGCAGACCTGTGATATCTACCCACGTACCCCGCAGGGAGCCCAGGACCTCTTGTACAATAACCTCTTTGCAGGCCTTCCCATCTTCCCTTTCTTCTCCTCCCAATCCCTAAAACTGCCAGCACGACTTTTCCTCTGTAGCAGTCTGGTCCTCTGCTTAAAAATCAGCAACTCACTGCGGCTTGTCAACTTCAAGTTTCACTACTCAGCACTCAGGGCCTTCCGTGTAGGGCACTCCCAGCTTTATCTCACGTAACTTTCCTGCACACCCTCTATGATTTGGGGCTAGACAAATTGCTGGGCCTGGAGGCAGGAAGACCTGAGTTCAAATCTGAACTCATATGCTTTACCAGCTGTGTGACCCTGGACAAGTCACTTAACCTCTGCTTGCCTCAGTTTCCTCATCTGTAAAGTGGCAATGACAATAGCACCTACCTTGCAGGATTCTTATAAGGACCAAATATGATAATGTTTGTTTAAAAAAAAAAAAGAGAAAACCAACTACTTAGTACAGGCCTGGAACACAGTGGGAGCTTAATAAATGTTTACTCCTTTTCCTTTCTCTTTGACCCAACTAGTCTCTGCCCACTGGATCTACATAAAGGTGTCACTGACTCCACTGGCTCCTTTGTCTGCAATGTTCTACCTCTCTTTCTTTGTATATTTTGAATATGCATATATATATATATATATATGATATATTTTTGTATATATGTGTGTGTGTATACAATTGAATTTGTTGTTGTTGAACCTGTGACTTTTTTTGGTATCAGAACTCCCATTGGGGAGACTTCCTCTCCCAATGCAGATCAGACCCTGCTCTGGAAGCTCTTTCTCTCCCAGAATTCCCTGGGGACCCTGAGAGATTAAATGAAATGGCCAAGGTTACCCAGCCTGTCCTGTCAGGGGCTAGACTTGAACCTGGATTTTCCTGACAGAGGCCAGATCTCCATCCAATAGTCCTACTGCTTCTCATTGAATTCTTGCCCCTCTATTAATGGTATCTTCTGCAAGAAGTCTGGTCTGATCCTTTGGGTCAGTAATCCCCTTCCTGGGGAGGATCTTGCCTTCTATAATGGTAATAGAAATTTGAAGATCTTACCTGCTCCTTAATAAGCCTAAATTGAAATTGAGGACCTATCGTGATTTGAAAATATACTCTGCCCCCCTAAAAGGCTGCATATGCTCACCAGGAGTCTGTGGTGGGAGGCTAGTTTTTCAGAAAGCATAACTTTTGTTACTTTGTAGTCAAGGGGGTTGTGAGGCTTGTGATGTTCTCTGACCCCCAGAGAATGCTATATATACCTTTGATGAGAAGTTTTGCTTTGGGGATCACTTTGGGAAGAGTTGTGTCATTTGGCCAGATAAGACTCTGGGCAGCCATTGAAGCCCTGGTTTGAAAACCCAGATGTTGGTGTTTCTCTTTCTAGTGACTAACTAGGTATGGATGTAATGGTCAGACAGCCAGAAGCCTTGTCTGTTGGTCTCTTGACTGTGTTATTTTCTCTGTATTTTTATCTGCTTATAACTTCTGTTTGTATCATCTAAAGTTCAGGGTGCTGACTTTTCCTACTAAACTAGGTAAATGATATATGTTTGATTGATTAAAGTAAGACTGTTAGCCCATTTTAGAGTTGCTTTCCTTTAAGAAAGCAGATCAAAGAACCTGTGCTAGCAGCCATTCTCGGCATGCTGGGATGCTTGCTACTACACCTCCTCACAGAGCACTCACTGCCTTCCAACTCTCCAATGCACTTATAGTTAGGCACTTTATTAGAGCCCCCTTGGTTGGCATATCCCCAAACTAGATGACAAACTCTGTGTGGAGGGGCTATCTCTTTCCTAAATCTCACATTTCTCCCTATGTCTAGCACAATGCCTTGCACACAGTAGGTTCTTGGTAGTTGGCTTTCCTGTCTTTTTTTTCTATTTCTCTTCCCCCTAGGCTATGGACTTCTTCCAATAGAATGTAAGTTTCCCTTGGGCATGGAGTGTTTCCTTTCTGTCTCTGTAGCCACTGTGCTTAGTACGGTGCCTGGTACATGTTAAGTATTTGATAAATACTTGTATTCAATATCAATATTTAAATAATTTAAATTCAAATGCTTGATTAATACTTTAAAAAACACTTTGTATATACAAGATGGGGAAGGCATAGCTATCTAGCTGTTTGAATGAAAAAGAAACCATATGGGGCCTTAGATTGCACAGAGAAGCATGGGAGTCAGATTAAAGTGTACTTTACCCTGGGCTGGCAACCTCTGTAATATAGTGTTCATTAACTAATCAGCAAGTGCTTCTTCAACCCTTACTATGTAGAGGCACTGTGCTCCCTATTGTCATTCTAACATACGTGACTTGACTCATTACTAAACAAATACCTGCCCTCCATGGGGAGCTGTTTTCTGGCATCAAAGCCTTTACATCAATCAAAAGTAGCATAGAAAGGGTCACCAGTTGTACTCCAGTGTGTGTGGCACCTGAAGCAGCAATCCATGCCGCCTACCCCTAGTCCTGCCTTTGATAGAATGTTAAGCTTTTTTGAGTGTTTTGTTGATGGTGTAGTGATGGAAATGAGGCTGATGATAGAAGGGCTGGACAAAAGCTCCAAGATGGGGAGGGAGGAGACGTCGTTCCATGTCCTGATGTGTATGTAGGGAGGGGACTGGTGGGGAGGTCTCTGCTTTCCAAAAAATGTCAAGATGAGGGATCTTACCAGGGGAGCCCCCTTTTCAGCATCACCTGGGCCTTCCAGCAGAGCCTGGGCTGGGTTGTTTGTATCCCCAGGGCATTGCCCAGTTCTTGGCAAGTAGTAGGTACTGAATGTTGACTGAGGAGACAAACCAAGTACAGCTGGTAGCAAGACTACACCTCCTTCCCCTCCCCCCTCTTTGTTCTTTTGCACACATTCCAGACATGGGAGGGGTCCTCCCGAGATAGGTCAGAAGAATTTCAAAAATAACCTTGGGGCTGCGAAGTGCTCCACAAGCTAAGGGAGAACTCAGTTCTACTCTCATGCCAAGAAGCCCTTCAGGTTTCTCTTAACCTCTCTTCTCCACAGTGACTGCATAAAGTGAACTCCACCCCTCACACCTTCTCGGGTCCCCTCCTCCTCTTCCCCTAAACTTTGTGGTCCTTTTTTCTGTGTGCTCTCTCACAAGCATCCTTCCCTTATATAACATTAATATCTAGTATATGTAATATATACTAAAATACAGTATATGTCATAATATATAGTATGTATAATATAATATATAGTATATATTGTAGGTAATATTATATATATATATATATATATATATATATATATATATGCATACACACATATTATAGTCACCTGTTCCCACTTCTCATCTTCACCTAAAGTGATCATTCCCTAATAAAACCACTTACCTTTCTAAGGGATATCTTTTCCCATCCATCAAGGGCTGGGGAAGAAGAAGAGGTATTTTTTTTTTCTGGGAAAGGCTGGGCAATTGGGGTTAAGTGACTTGCCAAAGGTCACACAGCTAGTAAGTGTTAACTGTCTGAGGCCAGATTTTAACTCAGGTCTTCCTGACTCCAGGGCTGGTGCTCTATTCACTGCACCGCCTAGCCGTCCCAAGAGGTATTATTTTGCTCCCTACCTTTCCCCTGGTCATTTAGGAGGACTGACCTCCATTTAGCTACCTTTAATTGACAACCTCCCTTCTTTTTACCATGATAGAATATAAGCTTGTTGAGGGTAGGGACTTTCTTGTTTGTCTTTGTGCCCCTAACACAATTTCTGGCACATAGTAGGTGATTAAGAAATGCTCACTGAAGTCCAGGTAACAGATTATTCTACCCTCTCCCCATCCATTCTCCCATTATCTGTGAAAATCCCAGGGTTACCCCTCCTTTAATGAACTCGACAACCAGCTTAGTTTTCCCTCTCATGTTTCCTAAATGTTACCGAGGACCCTCCTTTCCCAAAAAGGTCTTGCTTATGAGGGCTATGTCTATCAATAGTTACCATATCAGAATTGTTATGAAAACAGTTTTGACCTCAGAGACCCCCTAAAAGGGTCTTGGATACCCCTTAGGCCACATTCTGAGAGATTGCCTGATCTCTTCCTAGATTTTCTGCCAACTTCAGGCTTTGCTAACCTCCCTAGCCAGGATAAACTTCACCATCACAATTATATCATAAGAATCCTGGAATCTGTCATTCTCTTGACCTTTCCCTCCCTCCATCCTGTTAATCTCTCACCCCTCACCATGGCCCATTCAGTTACTTGGCTCCTGCCTGTCAAGTCTAGAAGAAATTTCACTGATCATGCTCACCACAAATTCATGTTGTATCATTGCAACGAGGTCCTCCTGGATGCATGAAAATCTGATTTCTCTCTGGTGGCCTCCCAATCACATTTGCCATAGTAGCTACTCCAAACATTTTCCACTTCAACCCCACTCCCCACTTATTTTCAGCAGATGACAGATTCTGATTTTATCAAGAAAAAGAGGCCATTTGTCATAATTACTCAACCATTCACCACTTTGCCTTGACATTTCTTTCAATGTCTACCCACCCTCTTGTCTCAGGGGAAGAGGTGCTCTCCCTGCCTCCCAGGGCTAACTCTTCTACTACTCCTTTTGACTCAATCGCTCCCATCTCTCCTTTGACCTTGCTGCATCTCTTCCACCCTCCACCCATTAGATGTTTCCAAGGAGAAGTCCCAAAGCATGTCAAACTCAACACGTGCATAACAGAACTCGCTCTCTTCTTTCTTCCTAAATAAACCCCTTTTCCATATTTCTGTCAAGGGCACCATTCTCCTTCCAGTCCTCCCAGTTCATGACCTAGAGTAATTTCCAACTCCTCAGCCTCCATCCAAACAGGTCTTAAGTCTCATTAATTCTATGTGCACAATATCTCTTGCTCAACATTCTGTTTCCTGTCTCCTTGACTTGTCCAGGCCATTTCTCTCCCATACCTGGAATTCACTCACTCCCTTCTCATCTCCACTGCTTAGAATCTCTAGCTTCCTCCAGAGATTATCTCAAATGCCTGCTTCTGAAGCCCTTCCTAATCTTCCTTCCCTAATTGCTAGTCCTCCCTGAAATTTTTTTAAGTCCTGGACCCTCAAGGTCCCTCACTTTTATCTTCTCTGTACAAATAAGGTTTATGTGTGGGTGGGCAAGTCACCGAGCCTCTCACTAGGTACCCTACACGGCTCTCCAATATTCTTAAGTCACAGAGAAGATGCTGACATGATTGGTAGAGGGGAATTCTTCACTTGTCACTGGGTCCTTGGGAGTATCCAGACCAATGGGATCCCAAGTCCCTAGCCCTTATACTTGGCATTGATCTTGCCTGGACTTACATGTGTGCATGTCATCTCCACTATGAGAACATAAACTCCTTGTGGGGAGGACATTTCACTTCTGACTTTCCAGCATAGCGTCTGACTCATAGTAGGTGCTCTCATCGATGGCTCATTGCCATCACTCCTCTAATGTGTGTTGTCTCAACGTAAGCTCCCTGAGGGCAGGGGATGTCTCTATTTTGTACTTGTAATTTCAGAGCTGAGCAGCACAGTGTCTAGTAGGCTCCCAATAAATATTTAGTTAACCCTAAAAGCCCTAAACAACTTTTCCTCTCCTTTTTGCCCTCCTCAAGCTACCATTTCATATTTTTCCTTTCACTGCCAAGTCTATAGACATTTCTGTCTGGAAGTGCCACCAGGACCATTTGTAAAACCAAATCCTCAGCTTCCCCTCCCCTCTCCAACTTCACTATTTTTATCGCCCTAAACCATTCTCCCTGTCACCATGGTTCAAAAATTCTGAGTCATCTTCATTTCCTTCCTCTCCCTGGACAGCCAATTAGTTTCCACGGACTGTTAATTCTACCTACAAAGCATAATCCAATTCTCCTTCCCTCTCCACTCCTACTGCCTCCGTTCTGGTTCAAGCACCCATTACCTCTGACCTAAGACTATTGCAATAACTTCCTAATTGGTCTCCCTCCTTTCAGTCTTCTCCCTGCAAGCCATCCCAGATTCCACTGCCAATTAATCTTCTCTAATTATAGCTTAGATCACAGCCCCTTCCTGCTCAACAGCCTTCAATCACTTCCTATAGACTCCTAAAGAAATCAGAAACTTCTTAACCTGCTTTGAAAGACCCTCCTGAGCTGAGCCAGACTTCTAGGCTCATCTCCCACTATTCCCTGCTTCCAGTCTCTGCCTAGCACCCCACACTGGTCAAAAAAATCTTTCTAAAGCCCAGGTCTGACCAGACACCTCTCATGCTCAGGAATCTTTGGCAATTCCTTCTTACCTCTGGGATAAAATACAAATTCTTCAGGGTGGTGGTTAAAGCGCCCTCCCCTCCCCCAATCTATCTTTCCAGACATCTTCCACCCTTTCCTTCAATGCACACTTTCTTCTAGCTGAGATGGCCTCCTGGAGGTTCCCCGAACTCCACATGCTATCTCTCACCTCCATGACTTTGCACTGGCAGTGCCTCATACCCAGAATGCCCTCCCTTCCCAGAGTCTTAAAATCCTTGGCTCTCTTCAAGGTTCAGCTCAAGGTCCATCTCTTCTGTGAAGCTTCTCTTGGTGTTTCCAACTATTTTTACCTTCTCAAATAATCTCTTATTTACTCATCTGTGAACAGGTCCCGTCCTTTAGCAGAACCTAATATTCTTGAGGGCAGGGCTTGTTTCTCCTCTGTAACCTCGGCGCCTCGCCCACGGCACAGAACTACTAAGTGCCGGCTGATTCCATGAGTTCATGTAATAATGTCAGTCTGCCAGAGGCAAGTTTGGCAAAGTGGATTGACAGCTGGTCTCAGCTAGGAAAACCCGAGTTCAAATCCTGCTTCTGACAGATACTGACTGTGTCACTTAGGGGAAGTTACTTTCAGTGTCCCAGGTAACTTTCTATGACCAAAAGCTGCAAAGCAGGAGCTAATGTGTATTGGTAGAAGAAGTTTCCTCACCTGGAGGTACCAAAAAACTCCAATGAAATCCCAGCTCCAGGCCATATTATTACCTATTAAGGACAGAGACTGTTGCCTTAGACACACAGGAAGATGGATGGGGCTGGGCAGGGGTCACATCCTTTCTCTTATTAAAAAAAACAGTCACTTGAATATAAGGCACAGATTCTGTATCAGATCCTCCCCTTTACCTAAATTAAAATTCCTCTCTCCTAATGTGAAGTTTGTTGGCCCAAGGAACTCACTGGAAATGACTTAAGAACTATAAGAGAAAAACTACATAACTTAGTCTGAGAAGCGGCTTCAAACATACCTCTTACTCTCACTCTTGTGTCTTTGAGCAGGTCACTTGGTAGGATGCTAAAGCCCTGACCTCTTTGACTTGCTTTCATGCGTCAGCTAGCATGAATGACTTTGTGGTCTGGAAGGCCAAGACAGGCTCAGAACAACTCAAGGGGTCAAAGGTGAAAAGTGCTGGGCCAGCCCTGGGGGATTATGGCACGTGGGGGCTGAGGACATTCCCCAAACCCTATCTTCTCTAGGCTTTTGTGAAGGAGTTCATTCTAAAAGACTATTTCCAGGCACTGACTTCCCTCTGGACACAGCCCCTCCCCAGGCTCAGTGCCTGCTTGAAGGAAGCAGCTGGCTCCAATCAAGCCCTCCCCACCCCACCCTTCTCTCTCCATCCGGAGACAAAGTCTGGTTCAACCCCTCCCTGCTCCAGACCTTCTTCTCAGGCTCTTTGGGGACATTCCTCCCTGTCCCAGATTCTTCTGGACACAAACAGGGATGAGGGAGAGGGCTGGGAACACACACGGAGTCACTTGCCTCAGATCTGGCATCCAGCCTCACCAAGATGACTGCCCCTGGGCAACAGCCAGATTTTGGTCTGATCTCCTGGGAAGTACATAGGAGCCCAGTGCAATAGGAGGAGCTCCCTGAGGCAGGGGGCCACTCTGCTACTTATGGATGCATGTCACTAGGCTTTACTCACCTTTCCCGGCTTCAGCTTCCCCTTCCACAGGGGGAGAGATGAAGACTAGGTGGCCTCAATGGGCCTTTCCAGTCAGAAACCTGGGGATCTCTGTTTTCTGATTTTCACCTGCTTTTATCCGAATTATTCCCATTACCTGAATTAAGAGGCTAAGGGGAGTCATAGCTGGTTTCTACTCTTTTTTTTTTTTTACTCAAGCTGCTCTTTGTAACTTCTGCCAGTCTGGCCTAGAGGTCATTTAACTTTGGAGGGGAAATCCTCTACCTCCAAACTTTAACAAACAAAACAAATCCAAACCAAGAACCATCTTTCTGCCTTCTGATTCTTCCTTTAACCAAGATCACCCCTCCAAAGCTGACCAAGACCTCTACCAAGTCTGAGAGAAGGACAGCTCCCTGGTCTTGGTCAGGAGGCCGTGAGATTGGAGGCTGAGCAGCAGAGGCTGAAAAGGGGGGAGGAGGCAGGGAAGACAGGTAGGGAAGCAGCTGAAAAATCCACCCATCCTGTTCCCTGCCTGCTGGCTCAGGGGCTCCTAACTTGGGGTCTGCTGAAATTTCAGGGGGTTCTTGAACTCAAGTGGGGAAAAAAATCCAATCATGACTCTTGCTAAATGTAGTATTTCCTTCAGTTATGAATATAGGTAACAAATTGTGGTTCTGAGAAAGGATTTCTGGGTTTCACCAGGCCACCAATGAGGTCCAGAATACAAAAAAAGGCTAAGAATACAAAAAAAGTGTTAGAAAAATGGGAGCCTCCAAAATAGTGGAAGGGATCCCTGGTTTCCTTCAGGATTTAGCTCAGCTGTCACCTTCTACATGAAGCCTTACTTCACCCCCCTTCCCAACCCCCTTTATCTTGTTTTAATTTCATATACATTATGTACATACTCATATGTTTTCATAATGACTTTCTCTCCCCATTGCCCTTAGAATGTAAGCTCCTTGAGGTCAGGGGCTAGTTTAAATACATCTTTGTATGCCTGACACAATTGAGAGCTTAATAAATGCTCATGGATCTAGCAATCTATCTCACAGACTAGTCTGTGTTCTGTCTCCTCAACCATACTTGGAGCTGGCCTACTCATGACTCCACCTTCTTCACCCTCTTCTCATCCAATCCAGATGAGGTATTATTAATACTGCATTCATATTCAGTTAGTTATCTGCTCAAGAATAATCAGTAGGTCCACAAACCCAGGAAGGTCACAGAGTCCATCCCCAGCTTCCGCCATGTTTTAGCTAAGGAAGGCAGAACCCCAGACAATCAAAGCAACTTCCTCGGGGTCACATCTGATGTGGATCCAGGGTCAGAGCCCAAGTCTTTGGGCTACTTCCATGCATTTCCTCTGAATCTCGCAGAGCTCCTTGAATGGGACTGGACAGGAAGGACCATTCAGTCCATATTTGTTGATGATTACCACTCAACCAGGTAGCTTAACCTTGGCTGTCTGTGAGTGTTTGGGAAAGGGAGTCATAGAACTCATCCATTTCCATCAGATTTGGCAACTGTAGGAACCCAAACTCCCCCATTAAAGGCCTGCATTAGAAAGTATCCCCATGAAGCCAACGGGGAGATGAGAAGATCTAAGAAGTAGAGCCAGATAGGACCCCAGCAGTCATTCCATCCTACCCTCCCATTTTAGAGGGATGGAAGGCCAAGAAGACGACTTGCCCAAGTCAAGTGGTTACTAAATGACTAACCAAGGATTTGAACCCAGGTCTTTTGACTCCAATTCTCAATGATCCTTGGTTTAAGGTTGGACTTGGGAATCAGAAAAAGCTGGGTTTGAATCCTGCCTCTGAGGCTTACTAACTGTCTAACCCTGGGCAAATCTCTGTGCCTTAGATTCCTCATCTGAAAAAAGAAGGGAAGGGGCTGAAGGGCCTCCAAGGCCCCTTTCCACTCCACACTGACCATTGTCAGTTACCACTTATATTTCACAGGTGTTCTTCTGTCTCCTCAACCAAACTCCAGGCTCCCAGCAGGTCGGGCCCTTCTCCTGCACTTCTGTGCCTCTAGCTCCAAGGGTGATGCTGGCAAACACCCAGCACCTGCTCTGTCCTCGTCATTCTACAGCTCAGGAACCTGAGACCCAGAAGGCAGGGCATGGAGCTAGCCAAGGGGCCAAGGTGCCCGAAAGTGCACTGATTCTGTCTCCTGGCCTCCAAGGTTTCTTTCTGTGCTCAGACTACAGGAATCTAGAGGAGACTTGGAGTGAGGGGGAAGAAAAATGAAGGACAAGCAAAAAGGAGGTCTGGAGCCCGGGGATTGCTGCAGTCCCTAAAACAGGCTCTTTAATCACATCCATATCTTCACTGAAGAGCTTCTGATCGAGCACTCAATCTCACGACCCATAGGCCGCTCCATGGGGGGAGGAGGGAAGGGAGAGGGAATAGGACTGGGATGAGGAAATCAGATCCTGGCCATGTAGCAGTGGCCCATGCCCCCTCCCCCCAGAATGGGTTAGTGGGCATGTTTCCAGAACAGTAACCAAGGGAGGTGTGACCAAGGTAGAGAGAAACATGGGAGAGGGAAAGGAAAGAGAGAAGAGAGACCGTGGCCAGCTCTGAATTCCAGCCAGACTCAGAGGAACTCCTCCAGAACCATGAGGGGTCAAACCATCCCTCCACCCATCGGTGAAGGGGGTGTCCTTGCCCAGAAGCCATGGGGGCTCTGCTCCCTAGTATGGGAAGCCGAGCTCTCTGGGCCTAGTAGAAAGAGTACTGGTTCTCGACTGCTCGGGCTCTGCTGCGGGCACCCTCACTGTCGTGGTAGTCCTCAGTCCCAGGGCCGGGAGGCTCCAGTAGGCGCTCAGCGCTGTTGCTGCGGCTTCGGGCGCTCAGCGTGCCCTCAGTGCGATGGTACTGTGGGTGTGGGACAGTGCCTGAGGAGGAAGAGGCTGAAGAGGAAGAGGCGCCCCCGCCCTCGGAGGGAGAAGCTGGCTGGAAGGGCCCAGGTCCAAAGCTGGAGAAATAATGCTGGGTGGGGGGCTCGTTCCAGCAGCTGGGAGGTGGAGGGACTGTGCCAGGAGCCGGGCCGGGGTCTGCCAAAGCAAACACAGAGCACATCAGTGGGCACAGGACAAGACAGGACAGAACCATTGGCCCAGACCTCATTCTCCACCATGGGCTCTGACCTCTGCCCAATCCTTGGCCCCACTCTGGGATCAGTGGTCTACTCTTTGCTGGGGGATCAGCTACATTCCCACTCCCATTCTTTGCTCAAGCAGCCCCCTTCGCCTGAAATGTTTCCCTTACTCATCTCTGCTTGTTTGTCCTTCAAGGCCTACTTCTTTCATGATGCCTTCTTCAACTGCCCCCAACATCTGAAGTCCTCTAGCAACCAATCAATAAACATCTATTAAGCACCTACTGTTTGACAGGCATTGGAAAAACAAATACAAAAGCAAAACTCTCCTTGCACCCATGCAGTTTAGATACATGTCAGGCACAAGGCACTAACAAATGGGGGAACGGGGAAAGGAGACAGCCTCCAAGATGTGCCTGAAAGGGAACCAGGGATTGGTGCCACTCCCTGAACAAGGTACTGAAATTGGAGTTCGTATCCTGCCCCAGAAGCTTTCTAACTGCATGACCAAGTGACTTACGCTCTCTATGCCTCAGTTTTTCATCTGTAAAATGGGAGGTCTCAACATTCCCTCATATCTCCAAATCCCCATAGGACCTGATATTGTTAGTTCTGTTTTTTGTGTTTGGGTTTGCTTCTTCACTTGAGCTCTAGTGATTAAATGCCCAGCCCAAGTGGAGACACTGGGGCGACATTTATTGACGCTGATGGTCCCACTCCTGGCTCAAAGGGGCGTTATTAGGAGAAGCATTCATGATAATACTATCTTGGATGTTACACTGATTTACAGTGAACAAAGTGCCTTCGTCCTACCAAGCCTGTGAGGCAGCAGTAAAAAGATTATTCCCATTTTCCAGACTTCAATGACTTAGCCAAGGCCACACAGCTCATTAATGGGAAAGCCTTGTAGGTGCTTCCATTAATCCATTAAAAGATACTGCTTGAGGCTTGCCACCTGCTTCAGCCTGAGAACCCTGGGACCCTTAGGATGGAAGGGGGGAGGCTGGAGAGTCCTCAGTGCCAAGACAGCCCACTCTCTCCCATAAGCAGCTCTCTCAGACACACCTTTGGCCAGGCAGCACTTCTCCCAAGTCAGTAATCCCAATTCCCTCTATGTGTTTCTTCAAAAAGGAACTATTTTGTCCCAGGTCACAGACTGAAGCCTCTTAGAAGCTAGGGAGAGCAGTTGTTGGATGGTGGGGAAACAGAGGGCGTGAGACAGCCCAGGCTGGCAGTACTTCTGAGGCCATTTGATTCAACCTGTGTCTGAAGGAGAATTCTCCTAACCTTTTCTCCCAAATGGTCACCTGGCCTCAGCTTGAAGACTTTCAGGGAGGGGAAAAGCCTGGGTCTCTGAGTCAACTGGCAAAGTGAACTTCCGGGCAAGGAAACTCCTTTGTCTGATGTACCTTCTCAGAAACTTAAAGGTCAGAGATTTGCTTAGAGGGCGGAGAAGTGAAGTGACATGTCCAGAGATATGGCAGAAACAGGACATCTGGCTCTGAGACCAGCTACCTCTAATAATGGAAAATTCAGTACAGAAACAAAACTAACTTCACAAGCCCAAGATGGGGGAGCCATGACTAAATAATGAATTGTTTGAAAAAGATCTGGAGATCTTAGTAGACCCTAAGCTTACTAGAAATCAGAGGCTTAAGGCTGCATTGGAGGACACAGGATTCAGATCCAGGGAGATGAGAATGCGCTTGTTCTCTGCCCTGGCCAGGCAACAGCTGTACCAAATAGTATTTAATTCTTGATCCCACATTTTAGGAAGTATGGGGCAACCCCAAAGTCTTCCAAGCCTAAAACTGCTCCAAGACTGTATTGATTAGCTGGTAGCACCTAGAAAGGAGTGATCAAGACGGTGAAGGGCCCTGAGTTTGTGCCCTAGGAGGTCTGGTTGACAGAATTTGGGAGGCTGAGACTGGAGAAGGCTCAGGGGAGACCTGAGAGCTGTGTACAGGTATCTGAAATGCTACCTCATGGAAAAAGAACCAGCTTTCCAGGATAGATGGGGGTTGGAGAGGATGGAGTGCCTTGTCCCCTGGCCCCAGGCTATCCCAGAAGCCACTGAGGTGGCAGGAAGGCCTCCTGCTTCCAGAGGTGTCCCTACCCTCTGCCCCCTCCCCAGCTCTGCTTCCAGAGCCCATCTATAGTGACTGACTGCTCACGTGGCTTAGATGAGACAGAGGATGATCAGAAGCAGGTAGGTGGCACAGTTTGTAAAGCACTGGGCCTGCAATCAGGGAGACCAGAGTTCAAATTCAGCTTGAGACATCTGCTAGATGTGGGGGTCCGAGCACAGCACTAACGTCTGTTTGCCTCAGTTTCCTCTTTTGTAAACTGGGAGTAATAATATAGCACCTACCTTCCGGGGTTGTCGTGAGGAGCAAATGAAATACTTGTGAAGTGCTTAGTGCAGTGCCGAGCACATAGTAGGTGCTCTAGAAATGCTCCAGCTCAGGGGTCACCAGATAAGG
The DNA here is from genome assembly GCA_028646575.1 of Pseudocheirus occidentalis. Classification (NCBI taxonomy): domain Eukaryota; kingdom Metazoa; phylum Chordata; class Mammalia; order Diprotodontia; family Pseudocheiridae; genus Pseudocheirus; species Pseudocheirus occidentalis. The sequence continues at coordinate 375,746,854 of CM053593.1, forward strand.
AAGGCCCTGCCCCAGGCTCGCACAGCCAGCAAGTAGAGGAGGCAGGATTTCTCCCCTCCCCACACAGCCAGCTGCCTCCTGGGCTTCCTGGGAGGCCCGGGGCTCTCTTCCTGTTTCAGTCTGACATCCTGAGAACCCCACAGACACAGACGTCCATGCACTAGCTGAATGCATTGTCTTTTCAAACTGTTGACTTTGCTGGGGGCTGGGGTGGGGAATGGGGGAAATCTAAGCTCCTCCCAGTATCACGGATTGGGAAAGGGCTTTGGACATTAAGTGTTGGGTGGGGTTCCCACAGACACTGCCGACCCTAGCCCATCCCATACATGCATGTGCTCCCTGGGCTCCACCCCCCAGTCTCTTCCAGGGAGGGAAGAAAACAATTGGATCAGTCCAACGGCCCACCCTGATAGGGCACTGTCTGCCTGCTGCCTCAGGGGAGAGGCTGGGCTACAGGAAGGGGGGCTCTGGACCACCCAAAGCATGGGGACGGGGTGGAGAGGGTAGGAAACGGGATGGATGGAGCTTCCTCTTACCGGGTGAAGGGGCCTGGGCTAGCACATAGCTGCGAAGGGTGATGTCAGCAGCTCCCCCAGACTCCAAGGGGATGGGGCGGGTGTGGAAGTGCCTCAACATGTCAAAGATGGACTGGAACCAGAGATGCTGGACATGGCATTGACCGCTCTCATTCAGGGACAGGCGCAGGTGCTGTGGGAGAAGGCCAGGGTCAGTGAGAAGGCAGCAGCAGGAAGGGTGGGAGGAAGGGGAGGAGGGAAGAAGAAAGGAAAGAAGGAAGGGAGGAAGGAGAGAACTAGGGAAGAGGAAAAAAAAGGAAGAAGGGAAGAAAGGAAGTAAGGAGAGCTAAGGAAGAGGAGAGGAAGGAAGGAAAGAAAGAAGAAGGAAGGAAGGAAAGAAGGAAGGAAGGAAGAAAACTGTAACCATAAGACAAGAGCCATGACTCTGGAGTCGAGGTTTGGGGTTCAAATTCTGCCTCAGGCTGCCTATCTGTGTGACCTTGGGCAAGTAAATTAACCTTCATGAGTCTTGGTTGCCTGTAAAATGGGCCAAGGTGGGGTTAGACTAGAGGCCTCTGAGTCCCTTCAGCTCTCCACACTATGATCCTAAAGCAAGTCAGGAAGACAATCAGTCTCAATCAAAGCCCGAGGTCTCAGACATCCTCTCTGCCTCCCCTCAGTCTATCTGCCTTCAAACTACCTGGCCTGCCCTGAGCTAGGAGGAGAGGCTTAGTACCTCCCCAGTCTGATGGAGGAATTGGTCTCCTTGAAGACTAGAAAAAAACCAAAAGCACTTAAGCATAAATGACATCAGGACACTGGGCAAAGAGGAAAATGTGCCCTGCTTCTGAAGACTGTGTAAGAGAGGACAGGGGGGCATGGAGCCAGGGACTCAGGATACAGAGACCTTGAGGAGGATTGACCCTCATTCAGGGCCCCCGTTTTCCTCCCTGTAAAATGGGGAAGCTGGACAAGGTGACTCCTGTGGTCTCCTTCAGCTCCTCATCTGCGATCCTTTGGTCCAATAATGGCCATGAGGACAAAGAAAGTTTTCTGGGGAAAGCGAGTCTTGAGCAAGTTAGTCTGGAGTGAAGGTGAGTAAGGGAAAGGGAAACAGGCAGCTGTGGAGGGTTGAGGAGGGAGAGTGAGTGGCAGCCCACACCTGGCTTCTGTCCTGCAGAAAGGTCAGTGTGGCCGGAATGTTTGACAAGCAAGGAGAGCCTTGTAGTCTGTGTGGGTTCCCAGCTAAGTAAGCCAAGCTGTCCCCACAGGCTGCTCAGGATGAGTGGAGTTTTCTCATTTTTACAACTTTAATTTCCTCTCATCTCCTCTGGGTGAAGACTGAAGAAAGGTCAGCTGGATCCCAGCTTGGACAATGGGACCCTGAGTACCTCCAACCTGCCTTGTGTCCCTAAGCCCAAAGCCTCTCTGAGCTCTCCTTGGGGGGCCCACTGGGGCCAATTCTCCTATAGCCGTTTAAGGACCCCTGCCCCCTTTACCCCCAGCCCTTAACTCTACCTTGGAATATCATCCCTGCCCACTCCAAGTCTGGAGATGACTGCAGCCCCCATGCACAGAGAAAAACAAATTACCCCATTTCCGCCTGGGAATTCATTAATCACCTGGTTATCAGAGAAGTTGGCTTTTAAGCTGGCTGGCAAGGGTACATTGGATTCCAAGAGAAGAGCCCCTGAGGGGAAAGGCATTAACTCAGAGATGATCTTTAAGATATGCAAGTGTCTCCAAAGCTGCCAAGAGACTGGAGCAGCTGCACAGTAAAGGGAGGAGATGCCCACAGAGGGTGCCCCAGCTCCTTTCCAAGGAGAAGACTGGAGCATGTGAAGGGCAGAGGGCCAGATTGCAGCCAGCAGGGAGCCCAGTGGACACAGCATCCACCCACTCCTTCCCATTGTGATGGAAGGCTCCAGGGCTGCCATCTGTGGCTACCCACAGAAACGGCCAACTAGGGCAAAATGGCTTCTCAAGGGCCCTTCCTGCTCTAGATCAATGATTCTATGAATGCTCAATTAGCCCCTATAATGGGGGGGGGAAGCACTAGTGCTGCTAATACAAACCCCCAACCCCCAAATCATTTCTGAAGCAGGCCTGATACAGTAATGGCAGTAGAGTTCATCTACTGGCTGGGGACCAGTGAGGAGAAAGACAGGGGGCTCAGCAGCAGCCAGTTACTCATTATTTAGCTATTTGGCCATGGTGACCCAAGAAACATTTTGAAAAAATGCAAATTGGAGCTCTTTGGACTTAGCATTAGGAGAGCCTTCAGAGGCCTCACCTTACAGATGAAGAAATTCAGGCCATTTTCTTCTCTGGCTCATTTTACTGATGAAGAAACGGAGGCAAACAGGGTTAAGTGACTTGTCCAAGGTCACACAGCTAGTAGTGATTTACACAGCATTACCCAGAGCCAAAATTTGAGCCCCGTACCTTGGACTCCAAAACCACTCTCTTTTCCCCATTATATACACCCTACACACTTCCTTTTTGTTCCTGCAGAGACGGCGGCAGAAATGAGACAGAGAACGGGAAGAGTCAAAGGTTTTGCTGACCATCTACAAATATTAATTTAACTCAGGATTCTAAATGTGAAACCCTCGTCCAGCAGCAGCAGTAAAGCTCGAATTTACTCAGCTCCCACTGTGCGCTTATGACACAGTGCCTCATTGGATCCTCACAACAATCGAGTTAATACTCTCTGGGAGAAACTGAGGCACACTCATACTATCATTCTCATTAGGGGGAAAAACTCCCATCAGGTTTCTGCTTCATGAAAGGATAACCTCAGATTCTCCAAAAAGGGGTGAGAAAAAGAGCTGGTCAAGTAAACTTCCTCATGAACCTCAGGACGATAGACTCATGGAGTTGCAGAATGCTTGGTCACCTCATTCCAGACTGTTCCTGGTGAGCCTAGTGCGGTGCAGTGGAAGTTGCTGAGATTTGGAATCAGAAAACAGTAACAACAACAACAACACTACTAGTAACAGCACCAGCACCCATAGCAGCAACAACAGTATCACTACCACCACCAACACAACCAGTAACACCAGTGGCAACAGCAGCAGCTCCAGCAGCAATAGCAGCAACAATAGTAGCAACAGTAACAATAGTAGCAACAGCAAGAGTAACAGTAACAACAGAAGCAGCAACAATAGTAACAATAGCAACAGTAACAACAGAAGCAGCAACAATAGTAACAATAGCAACAGTAACAACAGAAGCAGCAACAATAGTAACAATAG
>CM053593.1:375757066-375777008 GCA_028646575.1 Pseudocheirus occidentalis
GCAACATCTCAAACCCAACATGTTCAAAACAGAACTGGTGACACGCCCCCCCCCCCCAACTCCTCCCCTTTCTGAACTTTCCCAGTAGCCTGGGGGTCCTTCAGGCCCCCAAATCCCCCCCACCCCGTCCATGTGGTGTCAAATCTTGTTTCTGCCTTTAGTCCATCCCTTGTCTACATACATCTCCCCCTTCTCTCTACTCACAGGCCACAAGCCCAGCCCGGGTCCTTGTCGCCTCTCTCCCAGATGGTGGCTATAGTCTTCTCTTCCCAATTCAATCCATTTTCCGCTCAGCTGCCAAAGTGGCTTTTAGGTTTAACCATGTCACCCCTCACCCAAACACTCTAACTCCAGGGTTCTCCTTATGATCTCCCAGATCCCAAAAAGTGTTCCAAAAGTCTTAGTGTGCTTTTAAGCCTCACCAGCTTAAATCTGCCCTGAAACATTTGGGACCCTGTAGAAAATGCTCTCTTTGCCGCTGACATGCCTTCCCAAGCTGGCTCTCCCCACCTTCCCTAGCATTCGAAGGAGAGCTAAGTGAGGGCACACTTTTGTCTCCTGGCTCCCTTGCCCTTAGCACAGTGTCTGGGTAACTGCTGACTTATTGCTCTGGGTCACCTTTTGTGGTTGTTGTCTTTCCTCCCACCCCACTTAGAGCGAGAGGTCTAGTAGTGGAAGGTTTACTGCTGAGAACACTGAGGCTTAAATGACTTACCCATTCTCACTGGGGGGGAAAATGGCAGAGCTGGGGAGGTCACAAATCAGCTCTTCTGACTCCCAGTAAGAGAGATAGCAATGGTGGATGGAATGCTGGACATGTCATCAAGAAGAAATTGGCTCCATTTCTACCTCAAACATTTACCTGTACCTCAGTTTCCCCATCTGTAAAACGAGAGTCCTATGACCTCTGAGGTTTGTTCCAACTTAAGATCTATGACCCTATGAAATATCACACTCACTATTTTCTCTCTAAATGTGCTTTGGGATCTCTTTCCTGAGCTCCAGTCTCACACCACCCACTAATGGCTGGATTTCTACAAGAGGATGTTATGTGTAACTTTCAGACTCAATCAAGTTCACCTCTGGATGCTCCAGGTGTCGCAGGAGAGAGAGTGCTGGACACTAAATGGCAGTGAGACCCTGAAGAATTCACCCAGGTTCTCTCTGACTCAGTTTCCTCATCTGTAAAATGGGTGAGGGGTAATATAACACCTGCTGTCCCACAGGACTGTGAGGATCAAGTGAGAAAATCGATGGGAAGCCCTTGTTAAAGCCTTAAACTGCTCATGACATTTACGAGGTCTGGAATGAGTCCCCTCTCCCTTTTTACCTCCTGACTTCCTACTTCCCTCTAAAGCTCAGTCTCAGGGCAGCCCCTTTTATGTAGAGTTGCCTGGTACTCAAGCTGTTAATGATCAGAACTCACACACCACCTTCTTTGCACCCGCCATTTTGGCAAACATTGGGACAAAGTCATAAGATCACAGATCTATAGCTGGAAGAGACCTTTGAGTCCAAGGAGGAAACTGAGACCCAGAGAAGGGACTTGTCCAAAGTCAAAGGGTTACTTGAAAAGAGTAACATCTTTTTTTATTCATTGAGTCAGCAAGTATTTATTGGGCACCTACAGCACCATGTGCCAGGCTCTGCACTATAAAAAAATCTACACTATAGACGGGCCATCCTCCCCAGTCAGATCAAGCAAGGTTTATGAGATTTGGGACGGTCAGCTTTCTAGCTGACCTCCCAAGAGCCCTCCCTCTCATCTGACTCACTGTGCGCAAAGGTAGTTGTGAGAGAGTCTGGGCTAAGTCTGGGTTACAACAGAATCACTAGTTCTGGGATGTGGCAGACAAGAAAAAGGGAAGGAGGGAATGTTTCATTGCTGATATAACTCAGGTTGCTCTGCCCCCCGCCCCCTGAGTTAAGTTCTTCTCTAGGCTTTTGCATCAGCCAGTGGGAACATGGGACGTCTGCCCCCAAATCCCAAAGGGAAGGAAAGTGTGAGCACGTCAGGGTGGGGTCCTGCTCGAACCAGCCTAGGCTGACGCAGCTGGGCTTCCAATAATGACACAGGAAATGTGAAATTCACTGAGGTCCACGAACTCCGGAGGGAAATGAGAAGTAGCACATTCGCAATGTGAATGGGACTGAGTACGTCAGGTCCTACCCGTCTGTCTCAAAGCCAGGCACAGGGGGCTGCCCTACTGACTCATGGCCCCTTTCCAAATGTGACACCCGCCTCTAGCTCCAGTCTCCTTATTGCTGCTTACCCAGGCTCTGTGCAGTCCTGGATGTCAGCCACCCACGAGTGTTTCTGCAGGGAGTCGATGGTTTCCAAGATATACTCAGCTCCATTCTCCACCTAAGCCCATTGGGGAAAAGAAGGTGAATGAATAACAACCACTAGTATCTATAAAGTGCTTCCTATGTGCCAGACACATGATCAAGGCTTTACAAATATTATCGTACATGATTTTCACAACTCTGGCAGGTAAGTGCTATTATTATCCACATTTTTACAGATGAGGAAACTGAGGCAACACACAGTTAAGTGACTTGCTCAGGGCCACACAGCTAGTCTCTAAGTCTGGATTTGACCTCAGGTCTTCCTGACTCCAGGTCCAGCATTCAAACCAGTGTACCACCCTATCTAACTGGCGGAGCATCATGGTCTGCTCTATTTCCCCCCTCCCCAACACAGAGTTACACGGGGCAAGGGGTAGGAAAATGGCCAGAGAGAGAGGCAGCCTATCCCCAGAAGGGTGTCTGAAATCTGTTCCTTGACCTTGACCACTGTTCTTTGATTCCTAGGGTCCCCTCCAGTTCTGAAATTCTGTGCTTTAATGAAGTAATCGACCAATCAGGATGGGCAAGATTCTAGACCAAATTTAGCTTCAGGCAGAACTCAGTAACAACAATTGCTAAGATTTATTTTGTGCTTAAAGATTTGCAAAGCACTTCACATTAAATTATCTCACAATTCTAGAAACTAAAAGCTATAATTATCCCCATTTCAGATGGGTTAACAAGTGTAGAGAGATTATAGGACTTGACCAGGGTCACACAGCCAAATAAGTGTCTGAGGCTGGATTGGAACTCAAGTCTTCCTGACTGAGTACCATGCTCTCTCCTACACCTCCAGCAAAAGGCCCTGTGCCTCCCCCCACTCTTCCTCACCAATCTGCCTTGGTGCCCCCAGTGGTACTATGAGAATCCCTTCAGCATCTTCAGAAGACACCGATCAACTAAGAAAAGGTGACTGTTACCTTGGAGGAACCCAGGGGCATTTGGCAAGGTCCTGGGCTCTCCCCTCTAGCAGAGAGCAGGAAGAGAGGGATAAAGATGAGGACAAATCTATTTTGAGAAAAGAAGGGACCTAAGTTGTCTGGGCTGACACAGAAGGTTGCCCCAAGTGAGGCAATGACTCTGGAAGGGAAATGTGGATATTCCCCTAAGCCAGACCTTCATCTGCTTCATGATTCTAGCTTTGTTGGCTCTGGGGATGATACAGTTCTGGGAAAGGCCTTAGTCATGAATGTCTCTAACTGGGTACTGGGGGCCTGAGCTGTAACTAGGGTAGCGTGACCAACATTGTATCTCAGGGTGCCAAAATTTAGAAGGTGCTGATAGTACTTGTAGAACAATTCAGCTTAACACTTAATTAGCAAAAATAGTTAACAATGATATCCTTGGGTATATCCAGGTGTGTTCTTCCTCCCCTTTCTACTTCATGGGGGGCACTCCAATTTTTGGGGTGCTTCCCCCAAGTCTGAGGCCATAGTTCACGCCATTTAGCTCAGGCACAATGTTTTAGTGCTGGCTCTGATAGGGTGGCATCTAATCCAAGCTGGTCCTGAAGGCTTTTACCCTCACTACTGAATGGGAGTCTTACTCTATGGCTGAGTCCTGGGAAAGGGAACAGCTGGGGCAGCATGTAGCCTAGAAGAGACCGGGGAAATAACAAACAGCCCTTTATCCAAAGAGGAGGAGGAAGAAGAGGAAGAGGAGGAGGAGGAGGAGGAGCAGTGGCAGCAGCCAGGGCAGCAGGAAGCCTGCTCCATTCAGCAGGAAGCCTCATCACCGTGGCAACTCTAGCCTGTCCAGGGATAGCCGAGAAATAGCAAAGACAAGAAGATTCAATGGGGAGCCTGGGAAAGGGGCGGATGGGCAGCCAGAGGCTGTGGTCATCAGCCTCCAAGAAGTCCCCTCCCCTTTTGCTTGTGCCTTTTTAAAAAAACTCTTTTAAAGGCTGAGCTGCCGCCTTTTCTCCTCCTCTTCCTCACCCCACTTCTGGGGAGGAAGGGGGCTTAGGGCTGGCTAAAGCTTGGGAGCTTCCCACACTCTGGTGACCTGCCACAGGAATATTTGCATATCAGAGGCTTTGTGGGGTCATAAACATCACATTAGGCTCCCTGTCCCCCACTGCACACAGCCTCATCAACGCCATCCTGCCTGGTTCTCCTGGGAGAGTAGATAAGCAAGAGAGGAAGGGAAACTTGGGGCTTGCCGTGGTTTTCTCCAGCAGAGCAGTCCGGAAATGGGCTCAAAGAGGGAAACCATGAGGACATCAGCAATGCCAACTGGGTTGGCCCATGCTGTGGTGATGAAGACGAGCAGTCACTACTAGCCATGCTATTCATTCATTTTGTGGCATTGGGAAAGTCCGTTTACTTTTCTGAGTCACACTAAAGAACACTGAGTCAGTCAGTCAGCAAGTTTTTCGTAAAGTACCTACTATGTGCTCAGCCCTAGGGATACAAAAAAAGGCAAAGAGTCCCTGTTGGCAAGGATCTCACATTCTGCTGGATGAGAGGACATGAAAACAGCCATGTATATATAAAACAAATACAGGTTAGACCAGAGATAATTAACAGAGGGAAGGCATTAGCACGAGACCAGGGTTGAATTCTTTCCTCTAGAAGTTCGGCTCAATAGGGAATGGGGATGTGCTGGCCACACCCAGTTACCTCACAGGAAACCCCTCACTCTTGAGTCTGCATGCACGTTACCTGGACCATCATTGGTGCCAGAGAAGGGAGACAGGCAGACTCCAATAGAATGGAGGGCCATGTGTTAACTTAGAAAGCCAAGTAGGAAGATTACCTAGGTTTCACTGTATTTTTCTTTATTTTGTTACATAATTCCCAGCTACATTTTAATCTGGTTTGGGCAGCGCTCAGAAGTTTCATGGGCTACATGCGACTCATGAGTTGAAGTGTCTGACACTTCTGGTGTAGCAGATGGAGGGGTGAACTGGAGTCATGAAGACCTAGGTTCAAATTCTGCTTGTAACTTCTCCAGCCTCATGAGGGGATTAGATTCCTCCAATTCCTTCTGGCTCTGAATCTACAGTATTATGATTTTATGGTAGGTCACACAGGCAGAGTATGGAGGTCGGCTTTGGGGCCCCAGCCAAGAAATAACCCAGAGAAAGGTAATGGGATCATGGACCCCAAACTCAAAGGGACCCTAGGGGTTACCTATTCCAATCCTCCCATCTTACAGGTGAGGAAACTGAGGCTTAGATATGTCAAAGGTAGGATTTGAACTCTGGTCTTCCTGACTCCCACTATTCATGCTGTCTCTCAGGGTGAACATTTGAGTGTAGGTGGAGATGAGGAGGTGGCAAGTCATCAGAGACAGGACTGACCTACATTCTCCCTCTAGGCCCCAATATTCAGTTCAATGCCCCAGGGGTCCTCCTGGGAGAAGAAAATTTTTCTCCCTCCCGACCCCAACTGAGGATGCAAAAAAAAAAAATAAAAAGAAACCAAACCCCTGTTTCAAACTTTTCAAGTCAAGCAAAGCAAATTCCCGCATTAGCTGTGGCGCAAAGGGTATAAAAAAGCCTCATTGTTCACTGAGTTCATCACCTCCCTATCAGGAAACAGGCAGCAGGTTCCATTGTTAGTCACTTGGTGAACAAGCTTGGTCATTATACTGACCAAAGCTCCTAAGTCTTTCAATATTGTCTTTGCAATATTTCTGTCACTGTATAAACTCTTTCCCTGGTTCTGCTCACTTCCCTCTACATCAGTTCATACAAGTTCTCCCAGGTTTCTCTGAAGCCATCCCCCTTATCATTTCCTTTGGCACAGTAGTATTCCATGACATTCACCCCCTTGGTTTTGAAGTCACTGTCATCATGAAAAAGAGCTGCCAGGGGTAATCTTGTTCGTATGGTCCTTTTCCTCTTCCTTTGATGTCTTTGGCAGGTAGAAATCTAGTAGAGTTATCACTGAGTCAACAGGTATGTGGAGTTTTAATAGCTTTTGGGACAGAATTTCACAATTATTTTCTAGAATGGTTGGACCAGTTCCCAGTGCCATGATGTACCTGTTTTCCCACAGCTCAGAAGAGAGGCCATTCTCAAGCACCCTCACCTGAGAGAATGGTTTCCCTGGCATACTCCCATCCCTGGCCAGGGACAGCAGAAACCCCGGAAGAGAGAGGCCATGCCATTTTAGAACATGTGACAGAAAGGAAGGGGGCATCAATCACAGTCTTATGTACAACTAAACTTTAGAAGAGCAGATTTCCACAAATACATAGACAGGGCTCATAGGATTCTACGGACCAAGGTTCTGAAGAGGAAGTTAGTTCAAGAGAGAATAAATAGAACTTTGATGACTGTGACTAATTCACGTGATGAAGAAAACTGGGAGGGGAGATGGTTCAAGAGGCTGCTGCCCTTTCCTGAGGAGTTCATCAATGAATTCCATCTTAGAGGTAAAAACTGCTGCCGCTGAGGAGAGTAGCCCGGGCCCCCATGCTGAACATGACTTGGCCTTAGGGCCTTCCAGCCTCAAATAATACCTTTGGAAATTCTGTTCTTAACAGGAAGGTAAGGGCCACACTTAATAGGCAAAAGAAAAGCTCTGCTGTCCTGTGCTGACCTACAGCAAAAAGGAAAAGTATCATGGGACTGGAGATGAGTCACGATTGTCCTGCTTTTCAAGACAGTGTTGGAAAGTGAATGCCTAATGCTGTAGGCTACAGTGTGATATGGGAGAACCCCCCCCCCCCCACTAGATTTTGAGTCAGAGGATCTAGGGTCCCAGCTTCCTCCCACACAAAAGTATTCATTTTTCACTGGCCTCAGCCTCTGCCCCAAGTGACTTCTGTAGGAATGGAATTGGCCCCAGCAGATGCCAGTCTCCCTTCCTTCAGGTCTGGTGCCGCTTCCTCTCCTCACCACACATACTTGCCCTAGTTCCCTCTGTTCTTGGGTCAGCTAGGTGGTGCAGTGGATAAAGTACACAGCCTGGAGGCCAGAAGACCTGAGTTCAAATCTGGATGATCCTGGGTAAATCACTTAACCTGTTTGCCTCAGTTTCCTTATCTGAAAATGAGGATAATAATAGCACCTACCTCACAGGGTGGTTGTGAGGACCAAATGAGGTAATAATTGTAAAGCACATAGCAGAGTGCCTAGCACACCACCTTCATCATCACCAGCACCACCACCAGCAGCAATCATCACTACCATCATCCTCAGCCTCATTTAATTATCCAATTGAATGCTGCTGTAGAGCAGCAGGTCACTCCCCCCAGCAGAGCCTGTTTCCTCTTTCCAAACTTCCACCCTCTCTCAAGCAAGGCTAGTTGGTGCGCAGGGCTGAGTTCTGCTGCTCACTGCCCTAGAACGCTGAGGTAAGAGCAGGGGCTGGCCTGACTGAGGTTGCAGCATCAGCAAGGAAACAGATGAGCAGATCACAACACACAGGCAGAGGGGTGGGCAAGGAGAGGGTGCTGAATGAGCCCCCTGGGGATCGGCCTTTTCTACTCTTATTATATCTTGGTATCTTGACCTGCTGAGACAGTTGCAATTACTTTACCTCTTAATGCATGTCTTATGAGATAACTCAGGATCCCAAAAAGTCTTCAGATGGGCCACTGATCCGTACAGAATGATAAAGTCCCACACTTGACTTCCAAAAATTGATTGCAAAAATAAAAAGGTATGGTGAGTAGGATGAGACAGGCAAAAAAAAGTTTAAAGACGGGGTGTGGGGAGTGGGGCTCTAGAGGGGTCTAGAGCACGGCATAATGGGCCACAATGGACAAAAAGAGTTCATTTGACTGGATACTCCAATAAGGCAGGCTGAGTGTACAAGACAAAGGAAGGTCTGCCATTCTCTCCCTGTCCAGACCGTATTAGGGTGGGATACTGTACACAGTACTGAACACTACGTTTTCAGGACACTGACAAACTCAAAGATGTCCGGAGGCGGGTAATGTAACTAAGATCATGAAGGGATTGCAAAAAGACATATGTGACAAGGAAGGGTCAGCTGAGGGAACTGGAGATGTTTAGCTTGAAAAGGCTGAAACACAATCACTGTCTTAAAAAATGTGAAAGGTGGTTGGTTGGTCATTGGGTAGAGGTGGTAGACTAGTTCTTCTAGAGGGTAGAACTAGTGACAATGCAAAGAAGGTACAGAGAGGCAGGTATCAGTTCAACATGATGAAAAACTCTAACAATTACAATTATCCAAAAATAGAATGGGGGCATCCAGGTGGCCCAGTGGTTGGAGGACCAGGCCTGGAGTCGGGAGGACTCATTTTCCTGAGTTCAAATCTGGCCTCAGACATTTCCTAGCTGTGTGACCCTGGGCAAGTCACTTTACCTTGTTTACCTCAGTTTCCTCATATATAAAATGAGCTGGGGAAGGAAATGGCAATCCTTCCAGTATCTCTGCCAAGAAAGCCCCAAATGGGGTCACGAAGAATTGGGAATAGCTGAAACAACTGAAAGGCATCAACCCCAACAAAAGTAGACTGAGATGCCTCTGGGAGTAAAAAATGGGTAGTGAGTTCGAGTTCTCTGTCACTGGATGTCTTCAGGGAGACACTGGAAGACCAGGTGAAAATGGAATTCAAGACCTGAGTATGGGTCAGGCTTCTTCCAATGCCTCGGATTCTATGACTGTGTGGTTCGGCTAGCCACACCCTTTGTGGCTCTCCCTAGAAATGATCATTCAGGGGTCCTTAGCTCATCAACAAGCTCGCATTCTGTAAAACACATGGTCTTGCCCTAAGTGGAAAGGACAAAGAATCTCAGAGGAAAAATACAATTAAGCCTACAAGTCTGTGTGGAATGAATGTCTGACCATTGGTCAGGTCAATGGAGGATCACAAGGCGTGATGGAACCAGAGCTGACGGAGAAGGCAAATGGAGACAATGGTTATTCTGGGTGGAAAGAACTGGCACAGTCTTCGAAAGGTAGCAGTGGTTGGAGGGATCCTTCCTTACTAATGAATCACTGTCAGGGAGGGACAAAAGAGGCACTTCCTTTGCCCTATATCTGGGCAGAGCAGGGAACATACTAGAACATTAGAGTGAGCACTCACGCAGGCTATCCTTACCCAAGAAGGCTGGCCCAGGCAAGGGAATGTAATGGAACAGAGCTTAAAATGGGGATGGCAGGGATTTAAAGTTTCATTATCAGGTAGCACGCCCCACCCACGAGGTGTGATGCACATACTATTTCCCCTTTCTCACCAAGGTGGCTTTCACTCTGAGAAGTCCTTTCTGGGACTAACTACCGATGCATGGACAAGAGAGGAGACTGACTTCCTCTCAGAGGTAACAGATGTTCCAGGATGGGGGAGCCTGGAAGAATCATAGAATGAGAATGGGTAGGGACCTTAGAATCATCTAGTCTAATCTACTCTTTTCACAAATTGGGAAACTGAGGCCTGGAGAAGTGATTTGTCTAAGGTCATACATATAATAAGTGGCAGACTCTGAGATTTGAACTCAAGTCTCCCGACTCCAAATTCTAGGACCCCATAGCACTCCCTGGACATCTCTAGCCATGCCATCTTCATCTCCTCCCCCCTGGAAAACTAGACCCTGCTCCTAGATCCTCCCTAGGCTGGCTCAGTTTCAGAACTTTATAGGGCATCATTAGTACCTGGCCATTGTGCATGGATGGGTCTCTCCAGCCCTCACTTTCTTGCTCCCTTTAATATGTTGTCTTCTTTAAGATGTAATCTCCTTGAAGGCAGAGACTACCTAGCATGCTTGCCCATGGTCACACTGCTAGTTTTGTGTTAAGTGTCTGAAGCCAGATTTGAACTCAGGTCCTCCTGACTCCAAGGTCAGTGCTCTTTTCACTGCACCACCAAGCCACCCCCACATGCTTTTCTTTATAAGCCTAGTGCTTAGCACAGTGCTAGGCATAGAATAACTACTTAATAAATGCTCTATCTCTCCATCAATCTATGAGCCTTCCCCTCCACTATGCTTGTTCTTCTTGCTTTTCATGAATTATATGGGGGGAATATCAGTGGCTTAAATCCTTGGACACTCTGTCCAGGAATGTTTCAGGCAGCATGAACACAGGCCCACCCTGACCAGAAAGTGGGACCTAAGTCAAATGGATGGTTTAGGCTTCGATGGGCAAAGAGGGATGGACCTATGCTCTCAGAAGCACTGGATTCAATGATACCCAGCAAGCAGTGATATATCCATGGAACAGACTAAATAATGATGAACCTTCTCCTGCACTCCCTCAATACCTCTCAACCCTGCTCCCAGACCTTACCTGTAATGCTGACTGGCATGTGGCTGGTGTAACCCAGAAACCTTAAGGATTGCCATCCTTTTCTGTCTGTTTAAATTTTTAAAGTTTATGTTTACAATTGAAATGGTTTCAGGGTTCTTATTTCTATTTATTTTTACTTAAAAAATTTTGGAGGCGTTACTTTTGTAACAATACTCAGAAAGCCAAACTGGTAGATACAGGGAACTCAGAGACACATCAGGGAGGCTCCTCTGGTGGAAAGGGGATGAGGGGTACATATCATTGGAGCTAGCCATCAAGTCCATAGCTCTCATTTTATGGAGGAAGAAACTGAAGCCAAGAGAGGACAAAAGCATAGATACTTAGAGTTGGGAGAAACCTCACAGATTAGGGTTTTTTTAAATATCTTAACAGATGAGGAAACTGAGGCAAGGTCAAGTGACTTGCCAGAGTCACACAGCTAGCAAGTATCAAAGTGGGGATTTGAACCTAGGTCTCTTTTCTCCAAGGGCAGTCCAGTAGCTAGAACAGCAAGTGTTCTGAGAATCATCTGTGTGAGATAGAAGAACACCTTCCGCACTTCTGCTTTGGTATTCCCCAAAGTATTTTCACATCCGTTCTCAGATCTGATCCTCTCCATTCCAGAGAAGGGACGAGGAAGATCTACCAGCAGAGAATAATGTTGATGCCTGACCTTCCCACAGCAGGTCCTTCCTGCTACCTCATTTGACCCACACAATGACCCTGGGAGGAAGACAGTATAAAATATTATTGTTGTTCAGTTGTTTTTCTGTTATGTTCGATTCTCCATGACCCCACATGGAATTTTCTTGGCAAAGACACTGGAGAAGTTTGCCATTTCCTTCTCCGGTTCATTTTATAGATGAGGAAACTCAGGCAAACAAGGTGAAGTGACTTGCCCAGGTTCAATCTCAAGACAGATTTGAACTCAGGTCTTTCTGTATTCTATGCACTGCACTACCTTAGCTGCCCTAGAAAATATCATTAGAGGTGACTCAAACCTATTTAAACTTCCAGGAGCCAATATGGTAGAGTAAACAACAAGTTGCTCTCACCCTCCCTTATGGACTTTGCCAAGTGTTGTTGATTCTACCGTCACAACATATCACACAGCTGCACCTTGTCTGCCCTCCTACAGCCACCAGCCTAGTCTCTCAGACTGTCAGTCTCCTAGCTGGTCTCCCTGCCTCCAGTCCCTTCCCTCTTCAATATACCCTTGACATGGTTGTCTAAAGTACTGACCCAATCACAGTGCTCCCCTGTTCAAGAAATTCCTGTGGCTCTCAGTTGCTTTTAAGATAAAACACTCGGTCCCTTGGTTGGTATTTTAAAACCTTTCCAGGCTTTGTTGTACATCTCCCACCCAATAGACTTTACTGTCCAGTTAAGTCAACTTCCTTGCTGTTTCCCATACCCAAGATTCCAATGTCTCTTGGTCTTTGCAGAGTACCCTCCATGCCTGAATGGGTCCCCTACCCTTTTCAGAATCCTTAGCTTCCTTCAATGCCTAGTCCAGGTACCATCTGCCTCAGAGGCTCCTCCTGAGCCCACCGGCTGCTGGTGCCCATGCCTAAAAGGAAAATGCTTTGAACTTGGCTCAATGTAATGAGCAGTCACAACTGTAGAGGACCAGAGAGGAAACAGTGCCCGCCTCCTGACTGAGGGGCCCAGGATGCAGAATGAGGCCACATTCTCCGACTTGGACAGCACAGGAATCTCTTTCCCTTGGCTATGCGTATTTATTACAAGGGGTTTGTTTTTCCTCCCAATGGGAGAGAAGGGGAGAAAATTAATGCTTGCTGATTGAAAAAATTTAAATGAAAATACAGGGAAATACTTTGCATCTACCATATTTATTGATGTACATTCATGGTGTTTAGAGTGCAAGCTCTTTGAGGGCAAAAAAGGTGTCCTTTTTGTCTCTGCATCCCCAGAGCATGGCATCACCACTGGCATACAGTAGGGACTTAATTATTGCTTGTTCAGTGAATTAATGATTGCCCCCAAAGGGCTGTCTTTCCTTTTTTTCCCTATCTCTAGTGATTACCATAGTACTTGGTCATCTTGTCCTCTCTCCTTACTTCCCTCCTCCCTTCCACCCTCCTTTTCCTTCTTTCTCTTCTCCCTTCCACCCTCCTTTTCCTTCTCTTCTCCCTTCCCACCTTCCCTCTTTTCTTTCTTTCTTGCTTCCTTTCTCCATCTAGCTTTCCTTTCTTCCTTCTCTTTCATTTTTCCTTCTCTCCTTCTTTTCTTCTTTCCTTCCTCCCTTCCTCCTTCTTTCCCTCCCTCCCACTCCACACCCATACCCACATCCAGCTTTGATTTGGGTATCAGCTGGGGGGAGCCTGGTCAGTAGAGGCATGCCCAGTTTCAGATGCCTGGTAGGGGGCAAGGTGGTGAGTGCTGGTTTAGAGTCAAGGGACCTGGTTTAAAATTCTGCCTCTATCATTGTGTCATCCATGTGACCTTGGGTGAGTCACTGAACCACTCTGTGCCTCAGTTTCCTCCTCTGTAAAATGGAAGGTTACACTAGACTGCCTCTGAGGTCCCTTCCAGCTCTGGAGCTTTGACCTTTTGTGCTTTATAAGAACTTCCTCCAAAAAAGAACCATAAAACCCACCAAACCAATCTTTCTTGGAAAATTTAGTCCCGCTCCAGTCAGCAAAAGGTCTATGCATGACTGAGATACGGTCAGGCAGAGAACACTTCAGGGAGAGGCTATGCACCAGAAAAAAGAGAGGCAGTGTCCCAGGCAATGGGAATATGAAGACAAAGTTGAAAGGGTTCCTACGCTCAGGGATCTTGCAATCTAACTTTCCCCCCTTATAGCCTAGGGGAAGGGCAAGGGCAAGAGGAGAGAGAGGTAGTGAGCAAACAATGAGGAGGAATGAAGGATTCAGGGGCTTGGCTGGCAGCCCCTGGGCCCCACACCCCCAACGCCTCCATCCTGGAAAGAAGGCTTAGCTGAGGTCTCCCAAATGGCCTTTCTGGAGGCTCAAAGCCCTTTATAAACAATTCTCCCCACTTCACAGATGGACAGAGAAAGGCTAAGAGAAGCTGGGGCTTGATCTGTAGGAACGGGGCCCAGATTAGGACCTACATTCTTTGACTCTGCTAGTTACGAATGAGAAAGAGTGTAGCACAATGGAGGAGAATCAGGAGGCCCCACCTTGTACCCCCGCGGGCTCTCCCACCTTCATCCCCCCCCCACAGGCCTCACCTTTAACACAAAAGTGTTGTCTTTGTCTGGCATCTCCAGGGGCATGGTGGTCCGGACCTCAATGATGGCAGAAAGAGGGATGCTCACCTTGGGCTTGGAGGCCTGAAAAAGGACATAGGAAGTCACTGAAGCATCCCTAGCCATTGGGCTGCCAGGCACACACACACACACACACACACACACACACACACACACACACACCCTTTCCTGTACCCACATCTCCCTACACCTTACAAACCTTGCCCAGAACTACAAGATTTCTAGGGACCCTTTCTAGCCTGATTCCCACATGGCTTCAGTCACTGCAGTCACTTGTCCTCTCTCCAATTTTCACATGTCTTGTTACCCTGAACACACAGACCTATAGCATTCAAAGTTCAAGACCGGAGGCTCCCTGAGGGCAGGGGCTATGTCTTTCCTTCCAATTTTCAGAGCATCCAGCCCAGGGCTGTCATGCTCTTACTCAAACCTTATAGGTCAGGCCTCAAGCCATCAGCTACCACAATTTTAATGGAAAGACTTGGGGGAGAAAGAAAGACCAGAACACTCCTAATTTCCCCTGTGTCCCCAATAATTCTGAAGTCTTTTAATTAAACGGAACAGGGCCCCAATGGAGGACGTTAAAGTTAATGTCTTTTGTTCTACATCCACAGCCCTCCCCTCTCTCTAGGGTCCTGCCTGCTTCCCTCAAACATATCTCCAGCAGGAGTCAGCCAGCATAGCTAAGTCTGGGTCCAGGCTCCCAGGTCTAGGCCCTCTGCTCTACCACTGGTCACCCACTCTACCCATTAGGCATTCTGGCTGGGAATCCCAGGCATTGGAGACAGAGGGAGCTGGCCTTCCCAGAAGGCTTTGCCCTTAAGTAGCTGGTGGGCAGGTAGGGCAGGTGTGGGTATCTTCTACCAACAAAGATGACTAAAGGTAGACTCTGGAGAACTCTCTTAGGAATGGGGGAAGAAGTAGCCTGAAGCCCTAGGCACTTGGTTCTCCAAGGAAGGGACAGACCACCCTCCCCTCCCCCTTTCTGGCAGAGTGTCACCTTAATCTGACACTATCTGAGGGAACACGGACCAAGCTCTCAGAATGTAGCTCAATGTGGGCTGGAGTCAGTCCACAAGAACATATTAAGCACCCACTGTAGGCCATGCATGATGCTACATGCTGGAGAGAGAAGGACAAAAGCAAGGCAAACCCTGCCCTCAAGAAGCTTACATTCTAACAGTAGAAATAGCAGACACATACAGGGATATGTGTAAGACACAGAAAACAGAAGGGGACCTGGGTGAGTGGGGGAGGAGAGAAGGCATGAGCTAACCTGGGACAACCTGAAGCTCGCTCATACACACACACACACACACACACACACACACACACACACACACACTCACCAGCTGCCTACTGCTTGAGATCTGAGCACTTCCAGTGTATAAGGGTATTAGAAAGGAATAGAGAGGGGGTACAGTGTGACAAAGGGCAATGACTGGATCTGGAAAAGAGGGATCATGGGGCCATACAGAAATCTAGAGAAAGGGAGCACAGTGGCCATCTAGTCCCAGGATTAAGGGATACGTTTCAGGGGTTCTATAAGCTTAGGAAAAAAATGACATCTTTCTTTACTAATTTCTGATAGCATTGAGTATTTCCTTCAATTATGACTGGAGGCAACCAATCAGATTCTGAGTAGGGGTTCACCAGCCGCTGCCCAAGGGCCCCATGTCACAGGACAGGCTGAACCCCTATTCTGCTCCAATTTCCTCTTTTCACAGGCACAGAGATTAAACAATTTGTCTGCATTACACAGGCAGTTAACACTAGATGTAAAATTTGAGCCCATTCCCATACAGAGGGAGAGTGCTGGTTTCAAGAACCTCCAGCATTTGCCTCAGTGATTCTCTTCCCCACAGGCAGGAACAGCTAATTATCTGGTTCCAGATCTAATTTAGGAAAAAGAAGGCCTGTCCTCTCAGGGGACAAAGATGAGTACTTCTTTGTCACTGGTCAGCATTGTCCACTGGATCCTGCTCAGCTCCCAGCAGCAGCACTCCACCATCTACCTATCCCTCAAGGCATGGAGCCTCCCCATCTGGTCTCTAGTTCTTTCTCCACCTTTGTCACTGGGTTTGAAGCAGTCATTTGGGTCAGGGGGTGGAAGGACTGAATACTTGTGCTGGGGAGGGAGTCAGTTGCTCAGGGATTTGTCTCATGGAGCTAGGGAAGGCAGATAGGAGACAGCAGTGCTTCTTGGGGGACACAGGATTACCAGATTACCAGAATGAATCACAAAGATGGTGCCCCTTGACTACCAGGTAGTGTGGACCTCCTGGTCATTTTCCTCTGATCTCTATTATTAATTGAGATAATATTGTACCAAGTGCTTAGCATATAACCTAGTAGATGGTAGGTGGTATAAAAAGGCTTATTTCCTTCTTCCTCTCTCCTCCAGCACCATAAGAAGATGCCTCTGCAAATATCTCTTCTTTGGGAGAGGGAGACAACTTTCAAGGTCAATACCTGGTTCTATTGGGAAGGGGGAAGAGAAGGTACCTGAAAAACATTGTCCAGTGGGCCAAGCAATGTCTCTCTGGCCTCAGAGGACTTGGGCTAAAATCCTGCCTTCACTATTTACTTAAACTTTCAAGGTCTCAGTTTCCTTCTCTGTAAGATAAGAGGGTGGTCACTTGCTGCTCCTGAAGTCCCTTCTGGCTTTAGACCTATGATAGGCAGCAGCAGCAGCAGCCCTCCCCTCTACAGGGGCTTCTGACCAGAGGCCAAGATTAAACACTTGAAGTATGACGCTGTGGATGCTGTCCATTGGCTGAAAGGAGGCCAGGGCTATGTCATGGAAAGAGACCAGGAAAAGAATCAAGAAGCTTGGTTTTAATTCCATTCTTCCACCAACAGACTATGTGACCTTGGGTCAGTCACCAACCCTCTCTGAGCTCCAGTTTCTGTAGATGGGAAATGAGGTGGCTGAACCTTTGAGATCCCTCCCAACTCTGACATTTGAAGGATCATTGAAAGGGAAAGGGAAAGACAAGGGTAGGACAGGACAGTCTTACACTTCAATCCCGGTTGCTTTGAGACAGTGGAAGGCTGGAGTGAGAAAGGCCAAGCCTGCAGTGGTTGTGTGGAACCTTGGCTTGGCCAGACTCTGCCATTGGGGAGCCTGCAAAGATATCCCTGATCCCTGGCTGAGGAGCTGGACACAACTTTCTTCATTTGGTGCATCTGCTCCCTCATCCAATGAGCCTTTGCTGACTGCTCAGCCCACTCGAATCCATCCATCCTCTGAACCTCTCCAACCTTATCTCCATACTTTACAATACAAACCCTCTTCTCTAGTCAGTACCTCTCTTCACCCAGCACCCCCACCTAGACCCTCCAAACACACCAGAATCTGCTTTCCCATTGCTAGGTCTTTGCTCACCACCTTCTTCCTGACTGAAGTATCTTCCTGTCTCTCCTTTGTCCAAGACCCACTCTGGTTTTTTCACTGGGCTGCATCCCTAACCCCTGTGATCCCTGACCACCCCAGGCTGGGAACATCATGACAAGCGGCAACAAAATCCTCTTTTCTGATCCCCGATCCCCAAAGGCCCAGCAGCTGTTTAATAGATACAGCCATATGGCTAACATTTACATGGTGCTCATTATTGCAATATGATCCTCACAACAACCTTAAGACACAGGCATCATTATTTCCATTTTGCAGAAGAAGAAACTAAGACTGGGAGAGATCAAATGACCTACCCAGGGTCACAGAGCTGCTAAATAACTCAAGGCAGATGGGACTCGAACCCAGGTCTTCCTGACTCCCCTCTACCCCACCTGGCCGCCTTATTTAGCACATATCTAGGGTCACGGTATTTTCCCCTAGGTAGCACATAAGCTCTTTGAAGGCAAGATCACTTATTTTTGTTATTTACCATCAGCACCTAGGACAGTGCCTGGGATGTATGTGGTAGGCAATGAATGGCTCATAGGATCATAGATTTTAACCTGGAAGGGACCTCAGAGGTCATTAAGTCCAAGCCCCTTCATTTGACAGCTGAGGAAACTGAGGCCCTAAGTGATATGCCCACAGTCACTCAGGTGTCAGAGCCAGGATTTGTCTTCTAACTCCCAATCTGTCTTTTCCGCTTGGGCAGCATTGCCCTTAGCGAGCATTTGTTGATGGAGCCAGTTACTCTTCAAATATTTCTCTTGTGCTATTTTTTAAAATTTCAAACTTCAGTATTGTTAAACTTTTCAATGTACAAATCTTGTCTTCTAAACTAAACTAAAAGCTTCTTGAAAGCAGCGACTGGCTCCTATGAGGCCTGAGGCACTCAACAGATATTTGGATCAATGCCTGACTACAAAGTAGCAGTTTGATTTTGTAACAAAAAGATTACCTCTTGCAAAATGAAATCAACATTGTCTTCTCTAAGGGAGTCACCATGAAGGGATATATACACATAAGTATTATGATGCCATTCCTCAGATGCTGGTGGTAATTCTCTCTGGGAATTTTGTTCAGAGCCAAGGCATGCCTACAGCATATTTACATCTACTACACACAGAGCATCTCACATAAAGTATGAAAGTCTCTACCCCAGTCAAGAGCAACTGGAGAGATAAGACTTAGGAACATGCTTGATGGAAGTCGGTCTTTGCCCTCTGGGGTGTAGATTTGATTTTTGAAACTGAAAAAGATGGCTTTGCAGCTTTAGAAATATAGTCCTATAAGCCACTTAAACTATAAGATTTAGAGCTGGAAGGAACCTTGGAGACCATCTTATCTGAACCTCCTCGTCTTACAGAGAAGGAAACTGAGGCTCAGGGAGGTACGAAGGGATTTGGCTAAGGTCACAGAAGAGCTAAGTAACAAAGGTGGGAGATGAAGTCTAGTCCTCTGACTTCTAATTTTAAAAGATGCTAATAATGAACACATATTTCTGGGGCATAAATATCTCAACGACTGAGATTCTATTCTGGTCCAGCTATGGGGAGGGAGAGATTGGAAGAGGAAAAGAATGAATTTCTGTCTATAGGGATCCCATAGTCAGGATAGGGAGACAAGACACGAATGTTCTCACTACACTGGTGTGCAGTAGAAAAGTATAAATATTCCCCATTTTACTGAGAAGTCTACAAAGAATTACACAGGTTAAGTGACTTATCTAGGGTCACTTAGCTAGGAAGTGTTGAAGCCACACTGCCAACTTGTCTCCTGGTGCCAGGTTCTTAATGGACATGGTTCTTAAAGCATATGCCCCTGAGGGGCTGCTGCATAGCATTCTCTCCCACCACACCCACACAGCTGGGACTCCAGCCTTCAATCTGCCTGGGAGGCTGCTTCCTCTCACCCTGCTCTTGCTGTTCCAGAGAACACAGGCTAGGAAGATGAGAAGGACTGAATAGAGAGCAATCTGATCTCTCCCTTGTTTGACAACACCCAGCATTCCCTGCTGTGACAGGTGGCCGCAATCGGATCAATGCCGAACATCCTTCTTGGGTTGGCTCCCCCTCCTCTCTCTTCTCCATCACGCCTTTCTTTCTAGTCTTAGCCCTTCTTACATGAGCCCACCCCATGTCAATCACTCCCCTTCACTTCTGTACCCCCTCAGCTTCTCCTATATCCTCATGCGCCCACTTCTTAGAAGCAGGCCTCTGTGGAATCCTGTGTGGATTCTTGTCTCCCTGCCCTGATTGTGGGATCCCTGCAGGCAGAAGCTTTGTATTCTCCATCTCCTGTTCCTGCAGCATGTTCAGCAGAGGCCTGTGTGAACTCATTGGACAGACGATGATTCCTAAACCGTTTTGAGTTTTTTTAAAAAATGTGTATTATTGTTCCCTTCCCATGCCACTCCTCTTGAAGATGGGCCTGCCCAACAATGCTGGTCCTGGGACTTGGCCCTTCTTGCACACAGAGTGCTGCCTAGGGAAAGGGGTAAGAGAAGCATTGGGCTGGGGGTGGGGGGAGCAGAGGAAGCCAGAAGGATTTGTTTATTCATTCATTCATTCAAACATTCCTTCCTTCATTCAGCCAATCAATCATTCATTCATTCCTTCTACCATTCTTCCCCTCCCCCTTCCTTTCCTCCCTCCTTCCTTCTTTCTTTCCTCCCTCCTTTCCTTCTTTCCTTCCTTCCTCTCCTTTCTCCCTCCTTCCTTCCTTCCTTCC
>CM053593.1:375777508-375792460 GCA_028646575.1 Pseudocheirus occidentalis
TCATTGTATGGCACTGGGCAGGTCAGGTCCCTCTCTGGGCCCCCTTCCATCTCTAGAGCTTTTGCTTCTCTTCACTAAGCACCTTCTATACACATAGCCCTGTTATGCGTGCCTGACAGGTATCAAATCACTCTAAGAAGCCCTCCGTGGTTAATGCCACTCCATGAACATAAGATAGTTCCAGATCCAGAGTTTGAAGGGACCTCAGAGATCATTATGATGGTCATACTTCATCAATCTACTGTTCCCAAACACTGAGACAGAATTCTCTATTTCCCAGAGTAGGGGAGGACCTTGTGCCCAAAGAGGACCAAGTCCATACAGTTCTTGGTCCCTGCCCTCAGCCCCTCCCGGCCCATCTGATACCCTTCTCCTTCTCTGGGCCCATTCAATCCCTTGGTGTGGCTGGACATCAGCCTCTCCTGGCTCCAGAGCTCTGGAGCTGAAAGGCACCAAAGAGAGCACTGAGTCCAGGCCTTTCCCTTTACAACTAAGTGGCACCCAGGGAGTTTACTTGTCCAGGGTCGTAGAGGCTGGCAGAGCTAAGATTCAAACCCAAGTTCTCTGACTCAAAGACTGAGAGCCAGAAGGAACCTTAGAGGATGTGTATAAACAACCCTATTGTTTATACATAATAAAAATGAGACCCAGACTGTTTCCCAAAGAGATCATGAAAAAGCGAAAAGGACCCACATATACACAAATATTTAGAGCAGCTCTTTTTGTGGTGGCCAAGAACTGGAAATTGAGGGGATGTGTACCTATCAACTGGAGAATGGCTGAAGAAGTTGTGGTGTACAAATGTAATGGAACACTATTGTGCTATAAGAACTGAGGAGCAGGCGAACTTCAGAAAAACATGGAAAGACTTATATGAATTGATGCTGGAAAGACTTATATGAATGAAGTGAGCAGAACCAGGAGAACATTGTACACAGAAATGGCAACATTGTAACAATGATCAGCTGTGAATGACTTATATGAACTGATACTGAGTGAGATGAGCAGAACCAGGAGAACATTGTACACAGAAATGGCAACATTGTAACAATGATCAGCTGTGAATGACTTATATGAACTGATACTGAGTGAGATGAGCAGAACCAGGAGAACACTGTACACAGTAACAGCCACTGTGTGCAATGACCAGCTCTGATAGACTTGGCTCTTCTCAACAATGCAAGGATCTGAGACAACTCCGAAAGGCTCATGATGGAAAATGCTACTATCCACATCCAAAGAAAGAATAACAGAGATTGAAATGCAGATTGAAGCAGACTATTTGCTCTCTTTTGTTTTGTTTCTTCTATCTTGTGGTTCATTCCATTGGTTCTAATTGTTCTTCACAACATGACTAATGTGAAAATATGTTTAATGTGAATGTATATGCAGAACCTATATCAGATTGTACACCATCTTGGGGAGAGGAGAGGTGAAAGAGGGGGAGAAAATTAGGAACTCAAAAGCTTGTGGAACTGAATATTGTGAATTAAAAATAAATTAATTAATTTTTAAAAATGAGACCCAGAGAGAGGAAGTCACTTGTCTTAAGTTTACAAGTGTCTGAGGCAAATCTGAATGTAGATCCTTGAAGTCTAAAGGGAAAGACCCAGGTGGGCCTGAGCAGGGATTGGAACTCAGCACTTCCAGACAGCATTCACAGTCAGATCCCTCCCCAGCCTGACCATCCCCTTCCCCCTCCCTTATCTCCATGAAGCTTCCCCCTCACCTTGGGGGGGACGTAGAATTCTAACAAGAATCTCTCGCCCTCCACCTTCACAGCCTTCCGGAGCATCAGACGACACTTTTGCCACTGGGAGCCGCCCACACAGCTGGAATCATCAGCTACCATGTAGCGCAGCGTCCCCTCCCGCTGGATGTCTGCCAACTCCACCTTGGAGGCTGGGCCCCGAGAGAGCCTCAGACGGTGGGCCCACTTCTCTCTAGGCTCTGCTGGAGGCTCTCCCCCTCGAAGCCCCGATGGTTGGCCTGCCTCAGGTTCGGGGGATGCCCGCCGGTGCCACATTTCCTTCACACCATCCACCACACATAGGCTCATGTTGCGCAGTGAAAAACCCTTTTTGAATCGTGGTTTGGCTGTGGCACGGAAAGACACGTCCTCTGAGCTTCGGGAGTGGCCATAGGAAGAGACCTTCTGGGCCTGAGCCTGCTGGGCCTGGCTCAGGTATCGAACTGGGGGCGCCCCAGCCACAGGGTCCATGCTGTCAAGGGACTCGGTGGAGGTCTCCTCTCTGCAGGGCAGCGGCCCCCGGGCATTGGGCATGTGGCAGGGCTGGAGTCCCACAAAGGGGACGATGTTGTACTTGGTGGGCGAGTCAGAGACGAAGACCCGGCTCACTTCAACGCTAAAGACGTCCAGGAAGTTGGCAGCAAAGTGATGGGAGAAGGAGGCCTCAGCCCCTGGAGTGTCGTACTGCGGGTTCTCTCGGAGGAACCTACAGAATTTCTGGGCGAAGTCCACAGCAGCCGCCTGGGCATGCAGCTCACAGAACTCCCGCCAGTCAGGGACCTGGGAGGAGGTATCCTGACAAGGGGCATCACCATTCATGGCTCACATCCCATTCCAACTTCTGGACATCTGAAAGGGTGAGAAGAGGCAAATTAGGGTACCTGGCCCATAGTAGGCACTCTTCCCTCCACTACTTCCCCCAGAGGCTAAGGAAGTAGGACAGGGGAGGAAGAAAGGCATTCAGAGGATAAGAAATCTGGATGCCCAGACCTCCTTGGCACACCTAGACAGCAATATCTCCTGACAGAACTGGACCCTGTGTCTTCCCTTCCCTTTTGATCCCTTGCATTTCTGGATATACCTGCCCCTCCAGCACATCAGAAGCTCATTGAACTGGAGCCAAAAGGAACCTCACAGGGCATCAAGTCCAGGCCCCTCATTCTCAGATGAGAAAAATAAGGCCTGGGAGGTTAGTTGCCCAAGGTCACATGGGCAGGGAGTAGCAGATTCAAACTCAGGTCTTCTAACTTAAACATTTAGATGATGTTAGTCCAACCCATAGCTTCCAGATAAGGGGAGACCAGGAGAGAGAGTGTTTTGTCCAAAAGTACTAGACAGTCCTTGGACTGGAAGCAAGTGGCTGAGGTCAGATTTAGTCCTTGGACTCAAAATCTTTCTAGGCTGAGTCCAAATCCCACATTCTTCCTCTGCCACCTAAGACCTTGCTGCCTCCCCCCTTAGCCCCTTTAATCCCCTGGCAGATGCTGGCACACTGGACCACTTGGTGGCTATCTTTTCTTCCCCAGCATAACCTATTCCCTAGCATATTGGGAAATTCAGCTTCTAACTCATTCTCTTCCCTGAAGAATCCTGTCTCTGGTTATCAAGAAACTGAAGAGTGTAAGGGCACAAGAGTCAGGCTTGGCCTACCCCACCCCTCCTTCAAGCCCTGGGCCTTCTCAGGGGCCCTGGGACAGCCTGCTACTCCCCAGAGACCTCCTCCTGATTGCTTGCCTTCCTAGTCCCTCCCCAGATGCATGCCTCCAAGAACAAA
Organism: Pseudocheirus occidentalis; assembly: GCA_028646575.1. Taxonomy (NCBI): domain Eukaryota; kingdom Metazoa; phylum Chordata; class Mammalia; order Diprotodontia; family Pseudocheiridae; genus Pseudocheirus; species Pseudocheirus occidentalis. The sequence goes on from CM053593.1 coordinate 375,781,033, forward strand.
TAAGTTTTAACCAGCCACTAATATATTATTAGCACCCGCTCAGGCTGAGCTGGCAAGGTTGCTAAGTGCCTCTAGGCAGCAGGGAACTGGTGCTCAGAGACTTTCCTTTTCATTACACGAAGCCTCCCCTTAAACTCACCCTCTTCCCCTGGCAGAGAAGGCTAGGGGCGGGGGAGGAAGTAGCTGGGTAGTCCAGGGCTCATCCCATCTCCCAAGGTGCCAGGCAGTGCTTATCCGGCAGCAACATGGGGGAGGACGGCCTTGGCCACCTCCAGGCAGAGAGAAGAAAGCCTCAATTTACCCAGTGTTGGGAGACATTTATCATCCTCAACCACAAAATTCTCTGTGGGGGCCTAGGTGGTGCTGGGCTCCCTGGTACTATAGAGAAAGAGAAGGATTCATTCTCTAAAGCAAGGATGTGCCCAAATGCTCCAGAATGTCTGGATCTGACAGGCTGACCAAGGCCCTGGACAGAGAAACAGGAAGGGCCCAGAGCAAATTAAAGATACTTTCCAGTTTAAAACCTCAAGAGGTCTGGGGTGAGAGAAGCAGGGCAGTGGCTTCCTGGGTGAGGGCCAGGGTCATCCAGAGCCACCAAGGGATAGAGGGTGCCAAGGCCTTCCCGATCTTGACATTCACCACTGTGGATCATTCCTGCCTCCAACCCTGAATCCCAAGTCAACTGCTAGTCTGAGAGCAAAGACATCTGCTAGGGGAGATTTGAAAGCTGTCCCTTGTATAAGTGATAACTATTTAACCAAACAAAAAACAATACAGTCCTTACTCTCAAAGGAACTAACCTTCTAATAGGGGGAGATTCCATATATAGGGGAGTGGTGGTCAGGAAGGGAATTTGAGGTGATTGGCTGAGGTATGAAGGAAGCAAGGTCTGCTCGGAAGATCCCTTGCCTATTGCCCTTTGGCATGTGGGGGTGGCAGAGCCTGGGTCCCCTGGATCTAGGCTACATGGCTTAGGAATCTATTCCTCTGTCTTCTGACCAGGGAATTGAAGGAGAGCTAAGGTGGTGCCATAGTGCATGGAGCCCTGAATTCAAATTTGACCTTGGATACTTGCTAGCTGTGTGACCTTGGGCAAGTCACTTTACTTTGCCTTCCCCAGTTTCCTCATCTGTAAAATGAGTTGGAGAAGGAAATGGCAAACCATTCCAGTATCTTTGCCAAGAAACCCCCCCAAAAGGGGTCATGAAAAGTCAGTTACAACTGACTAAGAACAAGAGTGACTATAGACCTGGCCACAGTTCTCAAAGCTACTCCAAAAAGAGGAGATAGGGCAGGGTGAAGGGATGGCAGCAGTTGAGACTCTGACTAATCAATCAATCAATCAAGAAGCACATAGTTCAGTGCCTACTATGTGCCAGGTCCTGATGGTGCAAAGGTAAAAAAAACGAGCCTGTCCTCAAGGAGCTTCGTACTCCTCCTGCCACCTGGGATAGCTTGGATCCAATGGGATGATATCTGTAAAGTGCTTAACACAATGCTGGGCACACAGTAGGTGCTCTATAAATGTTTATTCCCATCCCTCTCCAATATTTCCTCTGAATGAGCTTCCCCAAGGGCCTGAACAAAGTCCTAAAGAGGAAAACTGAAAACTTCCTCTATTCTTTAGCCCCATCTTCTTCCTGTAAAGCCAAGTCAGGGCCAGAGGACATCATGTTCTCCCAGTGAGCTCCAAGGCCAACGAGTTAATTAAAAGCAGAGTGTAAAGAGCCAATTCTGTGGTGACTGAATTGTCCCCTGTTGGACCTGCTACCCCTAAGGCACTGAAAAATGTTTTTAATAATCAATTGCTATTGATTGAGTTTAAATCGGCACAAGCTGGATACCCAGCTCCTGCTGGAAATGCAGCCACTCCCTAGGAGTAAAGGCAGGTGCTCCTGACCTCTGCCCAGCAGGGACCCTTGCTGATAGCTACAGGTCAATGGTCTCATCAATGATGGAAGCAGGGGGCCAGTGGCCAGGGAGATCTTTGGGATCTCCTGCAGACAAAGTCTCCTAATGGGCAGGGGGACCCTAAGTACTACTTTCAGGTTGGTAAATTGTTGGCCTCTCACAGCAGAGCTCCCCAAGCTGTTCATGTCCCTAGGCCCTGTCCTGATGATGACATGAAGCCTTGTCTTCTCCAGCACAGCCAGTCCAGGTAAAAGCTTTCTAGGTCTTTGTTCTGGGAAGCTGACTGGTGGGTGGGATTCGTGTCCTACAGACCTAGATTCTCTTGTCATGAGGACACCATAAAGTCAATTCTGGAGGGAACATTATGGAAGAGGGTGGCCAAGGGTGACGCCATGGAGGAGGGCAGGAAGACTCCCTCTCTCCATGGGACTGAGTTGAGTAATGGGAGATAAGGAAAGGTAGGTTAGGGCCGGATTTTAGAGGGCCTTGAATGTTAGATCCAGAAGGGATATGATCTGCGGTGTTCTAGGAAGACAAGCTAGCTGCGGCATCCTCCTTCCTCATTCCAGAATGCTAGACTCCAGATTGTACCCACTGAACATCAAGGAGAGGCTGAGCTTTTCCTCCTTGAAGGAGCCCAAGGTAGGAGCACACCTAATGTAACCCCCCAGGGATTCAACATCAAAGCTGGGAACAGACCCCAATCCTGACATCCAGGCTTCTGCTGAAACCAGCCTCCTTGGGCCCAGCTCCCCACTCCCCCCCAAGCTCAGTGTGGGAGATCAAGCTGAGAATCACGTTGGCCTAACTTCCAAAGAAGGACCCATGGGAAGCAGGTGGCTTCTTGTCCAGGGGCCAGGGCACAGCCCTCAGCCTGACCTGGCGCCACTGTAACAGCCCCCACTGGGTGGAGGGCAGCTGCAGGCCACCGTGGCCAAGGAGTCTGGAGCCAGCAGAAACCAGAGCCCCAGGGGGACAGGTGGTTAGAGCTGCCCCAGGCCCATGAGGCCTCCAAGCCCCTGGGCTTGGGGCAGAGGCAAGAGGAGAACAAGAAAAGAGGTGGGTAGCAGACAGGGACCATAGCCCCCAAAGGGAATTGAAAGGTTTTCCTCTGGCATAATGGGCCTGCAGATTGTTCAGTGCTCATACCCATCTAGCTCTGCCCCTGTAAGACCTGGCCAAGGCAGATGCAGGGAGAGGGGAGATTGGGACTTCTGGATCATGACCCAGAAAGAGCCTGGCCCCCTTGCTCCTCCCTCCCCCTCCCCAGGCTTCCCCTTCCTCTCTCCAGTCCCCTTCTCTGGACACACCTCTCCCCCTCTTCCATCCCAGACTCTACCCAGAGTCCAGGCTGCTGGGCAGCTCTCTGGGGCCCTGGAAGTAAAGGGATGGGGGTGGGAGGGTAGGAGAGCCTTCCACAAGGCAGTGTTTGACCGGAGAGAGAATACACAAAGATATTGACTTCAAGCCAAGCCAATTGTTTCCACCAACAAAAGGCACTGAGCTGAGAGGAAGTCAGCAGAAAGTACCCAGTCCTCCATCATCTCCGACTCCCCCCTTTTCCCTACTTTGGGAAAACCCTTAGGCCAGAGGAAGCCTCTGCTAAGCTAGGCTTGTGCCCAGAAAATCCCCAAGAGATGGTCCTCTACGCCCTTAATGGAGGCGGCATCTACATCTATCCTCTGAGGTTTCCTCTGAGTTCACTAGCCAGGGGAGAAAAGCAGTGGGTTGGGCCCAAAGTGTTAAAGTGTGGGATGTATGGTCAAGGTCACCAGTAGAGGAGGTGGGCCTGTGGGAGGCTGTGAATGTGTATAGGCCCATTTGTAGGGATGTCTAAATCCTAACAGAATCACAAATATCGAGCCAGGAGGGACCACAGAAGACCTCAAGTTTGACCCCCACATTATGTAGGTGAGGAAACTTGTGACCGAGAGAGATGAAGTGACCAGTCCAGAGTGGCACTAAGTATCTGGTGAACCTAGTTATTCTTGACTCAAATCCAGTGCCCTATCCACTACACCATCCTGTGTTCTCACAGAAACAGCTCTGCTGAAAGTCAGTTAAAGGTGCTCCAAGCTCCTGAGGGTAGAATAAAGACAAGCACTCAAGCCAAAGCCTTTTCTGGTAGAAAAGGGTTTGACAAGTTGACACTATGAAAGAAAGTGGCACTATCAGTTAAAAGGGAGGTTGTTTTGGGGGACACTTTGGAGAAGACTTCCCTGGAGGGTGGTTCAGTCCAGCCCTTCGGGGGAACCAAGTGGCAGGTAGGCTGCAGCCATTCCTCAGTGCGGGAAGGGGGCCTTCTAGAGCCCATTCTTAAAGCAAAATGCTTTTATGAAGAGAGCTGTGTTTTCAGAGAGGGTGTCATGGGGTGTCATAGCTCTCGCCCCATGGGCTCCTTCAATACTATTAACCAGAAATGATCCCAGAGATGAGCTCCGCTGTCCCTTCCACTCAGCCGGAGCAGTCAATGAAGATAAAGACAAAGACAGGAAGGGCTGGTCACCTCCAAACTGGCAAGTGTCATCCCCTCCCCAGCAATGAGCCAGAGTCAAATCAACTCCGGGAATATTGCCTAGGGACCTACTATGTGCACAGTGCTATGAGAGGGATCCATCAGTCACCTCTGTCCCTTAATGTGTTTGCCTTGCTGGCCTGGCATCTTGAGGGGCTAGCTTTGTAAGCCAGGGTGGGTCAGTGTTTCTCCGTCCTGTCTAACTACTCTCTGCCCCGTCTACTTTGCTGGAGCCTCCATCATGCACGTCCCAAGCCCCAAGTTGGGGCTGCTAAAGGCTTTGTCCTGAGTCCTTCTCTCTCTCCACGCTGGCTCCTGGAGATCCTGTCAGCTCCCTATTTTCTCTCAGCAGCTGTCTCTATATCCAGAGCCATCTCTATCCTGAGCAATTTGACACTTTCAGCTAGTCATGACCATCTCTGACCTAACAGGTCCCAAAGTGAGCTCCGTATCTTCTCCCTGCTTCCCTCTTTCTCTGAACTTTCCTTTTCTTGCCAATTGCACCTCCTTTTCTCAGTCCCCCGGATGCACAGATTCTGTGTTGTCTTCAGTTCCTTACTCCACACAGCTGATTGGTCTCCAAATGTCTGCTCCTCTCCACTCAAATGGCCCCCACTCCGCTTCAGGCCCTCAGCCCCTCTTGCCGGGATGTCCCAGTAGCCTCTTAACGGGTCTCTTGTCTCAGGTCTCTCCCCTTCTCAATCCATATAGCTCCACATAGCTGCCTGGTGTCAGGAAGACCTATTCAAATCAGACACTTACAAGCTGTGGGACCCTTGGGCAAGTCATCTAACCCCTGTTTGCCTCGGTTTCCTTATCTGTAAAAAATTAGGAATAATAATAGCACCTACCTCCCAGGGTTGTTGTAAGGCTCAAATGAGATAATAATCATCAAAGTTTAGCGCAGAACCTGGCACAGAGGGGGCACTGCGCAGATACCAGCGATGATGATGATGGTGATGATGATGGTGATAATGGTGATGATGGTGATGATGATGATAATGATGATGGTGATGATGATGATGATGGTGATAATGATGATGGTGATGATGATGATGATGATGGTAGTGATGATGATGATGATGATGGTGATGATGGTGGTGATGATGATGATGATGGTGATGATGATGGTGATGATGATGATGATGATGATGGTGATGATGATGATGATGGTCTCAGAGAGTAGCTGCTGGTTGAATATCTCTGGGCAAGTCACTTAAGATCTCTCAGACAGATGCTTCCTCATCTGTAAAATGGGGATGAGAGAGCTTCCTTCCTCCTATGGTGAAGCTCAAATGAGATGCCGTAGGGAAAGCACCTTGAAAATCTTTAAGGGCTAAAATCACTACTCATTCACACACTTACTTGTGTCCAACATTTGCTCAGCCACATAGTAGGTCCCTAGGAAACACTCACTGAGTTGATGTCCTTTAGACACATTGCTGAAGAAGGGATGGCACTTGTCAGTGTGGAGATTGCCAGGCCTTCTCTGTCCCAATTTTGTTGACTGAGTGGAAAGGATGGTGGAGCTCACCTTTGGGATCATTTCTGGTTAGCAATATTGAAGGAGTCTGTGGGGTGAGAGTTTTGACGCGTCATGACGTCATTTTCCCTTCGGGAAACAAAGTGATGAATGAAAGGGCCTCTGCCTTCAGGGAGCTTACTTAGGCACATTCCCCTTCTGGCTTTGTCTAAGTGACCAACAAAAAATGCTGAATGTTCAATAGCCAATAAGAGATCCCTGGGGCATCCCCTAGAAGTCAGGGGTCTAAGAATAAATTCTGGGAAGTCCATGAACTTGGATGTGTGGATTATTTATTATATACATACATACATACATATGTATATAGGACATATATGTATATCTCCTTATTTTCACTAACCTCCAACTGAAATTTAGTACTTCCCCTGATTATTTAAAAACATCATTCTAAAGAGGGGGACCATAGGCTTCATCAGACTGCCAGGCAGGTCTGTAACACAGAAGGGGAGAAGAAACCTCACTGTAAATTGAACCCAATTCATCTAAATGGCCACTTGCATCAGATCAACTGGTTGCCAAACTACCAAACCCTCCTCCTGCCTGTCCTGTCTAGTACGTGTCTTTTTTCTTGTCTATCCAGATACCACCATAGAAATTCTTTAATGCTTTGCTAAAATCCAAGCAAACAATTTCTACAGTATTCCCCTGACCTGCTAAGCCAGGGTTCTTCTGCTAATGTTCTAACCAGCGATATCATTGGTACAAGGGCACTACACAGGTACAAGTAAAAACAGTTGGTTCCTGCTCTGTAACTTAGAGCATTGCTTGGGGCACTGAGAGTGGCTAAAGAAGTGACTTGTTCAGGGTCCTGAAGCCAGAATGTATGCCAGGTCAACTGAGTCTGGCTCTTTAGCCACTATCCCAATTACCCTGTTAAAAAAGGAAATGAAAGAGTCTGGCCTAAGCTTCTCTTGATGAAGACATGCTGGCTCTTGGTGACCGATGCTTCCCTTTCCAAATGCTCACATACCAGGCTAGCCACAAAGGTTAAGTGAGTTTAGGTCACAAATGACCTTAGAGATCACTCCTCCCTGACCTCCCCCCCTCCCCATGTTTTGCAGACTATGAGAAAACAGAAGCTCCAAGGGGAACATTTAGTTGGCTGTGGATAGTACAGGATGGGATAACAGCTGAACCCAACCAAAGTGCTGAAACATTAACAAGTTTCATGAAACATGAAACAAGTAACAGAATGGGGAGTAGTATCTGTGCTAGATGTAGATGAGCACTCAGCTTGTCTACAAGCATTAATTAAGCACCTACATGCCAGGTACTCTGCTAAGTGGTGGGAATATAAAGAAATACAAAAAAGAAACAATTCCTGCTCCCAAGGAGCTCAGCCTAACCTCAACCTCACACACACACACACACACACACACACACACACACACACACACCCCACCACCACCTCATTGATGGATGGATGTTGAAATAGGCAGCCTACAGAGAAGGGCTGGACTCTCTACCCAGGCTGACATTTGCTCCTAGGACTCTTCTTCCTCTGAGGTCAATATTCCTAATTTCCCCCATCCACTGACCCCTCCCCTAGGTGCCCCAGGTAGGGCCTTCCTAGGTCCAGAGCTGGAAGAGACCTCAGATGCCATCTGGTCCAATTTTTTTCAGATGAGGAAACTAAGCCCTAGGGAAGTTAAGTGACTTGTCCAGGATCACATAGGCAGTAATCCTCAGAGCAGGGAGAACCATGGTCCTGTGATTCCTAAATCAATGCTCTTTTTACCATACCCTGGGAAGTGACCTGAACCTTTGCCATTTCCTTCTCTGCTCCTGGGGGAGGACAGCATTTCAGGCTTGTCTCCCACACTCTCTCAGGGCAGAGAATACATCCTTCCCCCACCCACCCACTAGGGAAACCTCTGAGAAGAGAAAACAGAGCTGGGCATCAGCATCTAAGAATCTCTATGGAAACACCGTATTTACCCATATAGCTTCAACCTTTGGATAATGGCAGCACCCATCTCTTTGGGACAGCAAGGGTGGCAGGAGGAACAGACCATGAATGGGAGCAGATGTGTCACCTGCTGATCCCCCTCCCTTCCCCCCAGCCTAACCCCTCTCCTGGAACTGCTCAGCACCGGCTGCTTTTTGCCTTTATATTGTCATTATTTATATTGGCTTTTTCTTCTTTTTTTTTTTTTGTCAATGGATTTACCCTTCTCATCATGTCTCACTCAGGCTAATTTTAAAGTCTGTTTGCATCTTGGAACACATGATGCCTGACAGCAGGAGGGGGAGGACTGGGGGGGAGGGGTACCAGCCAGAAACCACAATGGGACGGAGGCTTCTCCTGGTGTACTCCAAATGCACATAATCAAATGCTGCTGAGAAACTGAAAGCTGTACCTCGGGTGAGCTCGAGGAGCCCAGGAGGAGGCTGGGGACTGAGGACAGCGACCCCTCCACAGCAGGGGCTGCTCCAGCAAGTCCCCCTTAAATCCAATGCAAGCTGACATCTTCCATTCTGCTTCTTGGGTTCTGTCTTTGTTCTTTCTCTCTTGTCCTTTCTTAAACAGCCACCTCACCCTTCAAGGCCAGGTCTGGAAGCTCACATCCCTCCTGGTCTAGTCCCCATTCCAGTCCTGGTCCTAGTCCTGCTCCCCCTTCAAGTCTGCCACCATGGGGCAGGGCCTCAGCCATCCTGGACCATCACCCTTATTGCTGGTACCCCCTTTTCTGGCCTCACATGGTTAAATCTGATCTTCTCATATCAGAGGTCAATTCTTTACAGTTAGAGAGAAATCCCATCTTCTCCTCTTACCTTCCCTCTCTCTCTCCATATGTACTCACACATTACACACACTAATAGGTAGTATTTCCATAATGACTTAAGGTTTGCAAAGGGCTTTACACAGCAACCCTGGGAGGCAAGTACCATTATAAGCCCCATTTTATTTGAAGCAGACAGAGATTAAGCAACTTGTCCTGGGTCACACAGTTAGGAACTAAACAAGGCTGGATTGGAACTCGTGTCTCTTCCTCACTCCAAGTCCAATACTCTGCTGCTTTTATTAATCACGTGCGCATATACAAATATTGTCTATTTACATAAGAGAACAAGGCAATGTCGTTTCTCTTTCTAGATGTGCATCTTAGAACAGATGCTTATCTATAGAAAGTTTCATAGGTGTTTATCGATAGATATGTTTATAAACATATATTTATTTATAGAATGGTCTATAGACATGTTTAGTTAGAAACATGTTTATTTACAAACATATCTTTTCTATAGAATGTTCTATAGATATATTTATCTATACAAGCACAGGGATAGGGCCTGTGCCTGGGCAGTTATTTGCCTAGAATTCCTAGAGGAGGATGCTCCTCTCCTAACGCAGCCTGGCACTTTCTCTCCCCCTCACAGTCTGAAGAAAGTTGTCTGGCCCTGGAAGGGTCAGAGCCAGGGCTGGCACTGGGGTCATCTTTAGCTGAGGCTGGCCCTCAGGTCATTACTTCTCTGCCTCCTATTGCTACTTAGAGGCACTTATATTATGGATGCAGATTCTCCTTCCTGAGCATGTGAGCAAGTGGGAAGAGACCAGGATTTGGGGAGCAGGGGACCTGGGTTTGAATCCTGACTCCTACTTGCCTGAGCAAGCCAATTTCCTCTCTTGGAGCTCAGCTTCAGCTCTGAGCTTTGAGCTTCATTAGCTGAAAGAAGGGGATGGGGTAGTTAGGTCAGTAAAGTCAAACTGAAACAGTCATACAGAAGGATCCCTGTGTGACGTGTAGGATTTGCATTTGATTTCTTTTGTTCAATATTTCCTAATTACATTTTAATTTGGTTCAGGCCATACTTTGGAGTGTCGCCTGCCATGTGTTCGATGCCTCTGGCTTCCTATCTGCAAGGTGGGAAGATGGATACTTGCCCTCTAGCACAACACAGTGGAAGTAAGTGGGCCTGGCATTCAAGTCACCTCTCCGATGCTTATTACCTGGGTGGCATTACCTGGGCTTCAGTTTTGTCACCTATGAAATGACAGGCTGGATTTTCAGCTGCAGATTTATGATTGTAAACTCCTACTTCAAGGCTGCATGGATTCTAAGAGATGCAGAGGAAGGTACCCAGTTCACTGAGGGGATTCTTCATGGAGGATGTACCACAAGCCAGACAAAGATTCCCCAGGAGGAAAAGACAGGGGGGCTGGGGGGTGTACCAGGGGCAGGAGGGAGGGCCCACACTGCTGAATTGTATCACTATGCCACTTGGTGTGGGGAAAGGGCTGTTCTTGCTGCCACCTACAAGGGAGACTGTGAAACAAAGGAAGAAACGCCACAGAGGTCCTTGTCTCTCGTTCCTCTGAAGGAAAGTGGCAGCAGCTCAGCTGCCTACCCCCCTCCCCCCAGGAACCCTCCTCCAAAGAACCATTCTGCAGAACTGGGGAGAAGGTAGACAAACAGAAGGGCTGTGCCAAAGCAAGGACCTCCCTGAGTGCTTTCCCTTCTCTATCCATCCATCCATCCATCCATCCATCCATCCATCCATCCATCCATTCATCCACACATCCATCCATCCTTCCATCCATCCATCCATTCCCCCAGAATGAGTGTAGGAGGGAAAGGAGAGATAGGGAGACAGGTTAATTCTTCCCGATTCAACTGAAGCCCATTTGACCTTGCTTCTTGCTCTTAAAGAGAAATGTTTATTCTTCCTTTTGTTCTGAAATCATCTGGGCACAAGATGGATGTGAGATATGATGGCAGCTGACGGAGGGGGAGGGTCGAGAGGGAGGGAGGGAGGGAGGTGAGGGGAAGGCAGTAGTTGTCTCCCTGGGCCAGGAAGCATCTATTCATCTAAACATACACAGGCTCTCTCTCTCTCTCTCTCTCTCTCTCTCTCTCTCTCTCTCTCTCTCTCTCTCTCTCTCACACACACACACACACACACACACACACCCCTCCCTCCTTCTGCTGCAGAAGGCTGAGACCCCCAGGCAGTCTGCTCTGCCAGGATCTGGGTTTGTTTAGGGGAGGGGATAGAGAGGGGGAGGGGAAAGAGCCCAAAGAGCCAGCTACCTGCTACCAGTTCTCTCTTTCAAATCTGTTGTTGTTGCTGGGATCTTTTGTTTTTACATCACCTTCACTTCTAAATATATCCCTCGCCCCTCCTTTCTCCTGAAAGCCATTCCTAGGAACATCTCATGGTGTATGTAAAAGAAGAGGCAGGATGCTGAGTGCAGCGGATGGGGGGTGGGTGGGCAGAAGAACCCCCCCACCCCAATCCCACTCTGGACTGGAATCAGTCTGAGGAAAAGGGAGAACAATAGGAAAAAGAAATCATGTGCCAGATGCCCATCAGATGCCCGTCAGCTCTGAGCCCAGAGACAATGGCTCCCCCTGAGACAGGGCAGATTTGTGCCCGATGGAGCTTCCCCTGCTGTGGGCCCACAAAGTCCTGGCCATGCACAGAGGCTCGGGGGGGGGGGGGGGGGGGGGGGGGGGGGG
>CM053593.1:375792560-375844340 GCA_028646575.1 Pseudocheirus occidentalis
TCTGCATGGCAATGCTTAGCTGCCTCAATAAGCAACAGCCAAGCCCCTAGACAACCATTCTGCCTCGGGAAACAAGACCAGAGCTTCACTGATCCAAGAACTGGCACGAGGGCATTTCAGGGAAGCCTCCACAAGGCTCAGCGGGCTGAGGCAGGACAGGGCATGAGAGCCAGGCTCCTTCCTCCATGCTGTCACTTACTAGCCAGGGGATGCCAGCAGGTCATTCTGCTGGCCTTCTGCCTCAATGGTCTCATCTAGAACATGAGGCCAATATTTGTACTGCAAAGGGTCTCTCGAGGCTCAGTGGAGAGCTTCAGCAAAGCACAGATGTAGAATCAGAGAGGACCTCAGAGGTACCGAGCCCAGCCTTTTCGTTCAGCCGATGCCCGAAGAAAGGTGAAGCCTTCTGGTGAAGGAGGAGAGACAGACGAGGGCCTGGACTCTAGAGCCACAGCTTCCTCCTTTTCCAGAGGCTCTGTGTGGGCAGTGGCTCACTGGAGTTCTTAGCACTCCAGGTGTCACTCCTGGTAATGCTGAGGCTCTAAGTCACAGAGCTTCCACTGAGGGAGCTCCCTTACCCAGGAGCCCCCTGACCACACCAGCAACATCACAGGCCCAATCCAGGAAAAAGAAAAAGACTAGACTGTAACCTCCTCGAAGGCAGGGACTGTATTTTATTTCATCCCTTTCGAAAAGAGTTTCCCACTTGGTAAGCAGTCAGGAAGTGCTTGCCAAATTGGTGTATCCCTGGGCCTGTGCCACAGTGTATGTGTGTAAGAGGGTGTGTATATGGATATACATCTAAGATCTTGGCTGGCATTCAAGGAGGGAATAAGTATTTTTAAAGCTCCTATTAAGCGCTAAGCACTTCACAAATATTCTCTTCTTTGAACCTCACAACAACCCTGGGAGGGAGGTACTGTGATTATTATCCCCATTTTACAGATGAGAAGCCGAGGTAAACAGAGGTAAAGTGACGTGTCCACAGTCACACACCCAGTACATTTCTGAACCGAAGCCTTCCTGATTCCAGGCCCATTGTTCTATCCTCTTGGCCACCTAGTTGTCTTTCAACCACATTCAACTCTTAATAATCAATCTTCACTCCTATAGCTCGTTTGTTCCTCCCCTACCCAAATCTTTTTTCTTTTAATGTTCAATGAACAAGCAGGATTTAAAAAATAAAAATCTGTCCCATTATCCAAACCCCCTAGTCACATAAAGAAATGAAGCTCTCCATACATGGCTGCATTGTCCCTCAGAACAGACGTCCGCATTAACCACACTGGATTAGCTCCCTCTCCTCCTGCATTTTAAATGCATCCCCAATCCAGCAGGAAGCGAGTCAGTTGATCACTTCTACAGTCTTTCCAGGTTCGTTTTCACCACATACATTTTTCTGTTGGGTCTGCACACTTCACCCTGCATCGGGTTCATAGGAATCTTCCAGTTTCCTCTGGAATTGTCTTACTTTTTCTTATGACACAGTAACTTTCACAATACATTTACCCATTCTCCAATTGGACACCGCTTTGGTTTCACTTTTTATGACTACCACAAAAATTGCTGCTCTAAATATTTTTGTACATACAGATCCTTTCTTTCTTTGATTTCTACAGAAGTTTCAGCCACATTCAAATTGGGTTTCCTTACTTTCATACTTTTACCAATATACGGTGCTCATTCTCTCCCTTACACCTCCTTTCCTGGAGAAGATTCCCTGCTTCCTCTCCACCTACCTAACTCCTAGCCATCCTTCAGGGTGCAAACTCAACTCTCACCTCCTCTGAGGGGTCTTCCCTGACTGCTAGAGATCCTTATAGGGCTGTGGTGTCCTCTGAACCTCTGCTGCACTGACCACACCACTTATTTGGTCCTTGACTGAGGCCTGAGTTGGACTCTTTCCAGTTGTTTCAGGGTTATGGGTCTTGTCTATCAGCAGGATGGCAGCCAGCTGTGAGCAGTCACAAGACAAATAAGCCAGCCTAATGTCTCCTCTGAACTTCCACAAGATTGACCATGACCCTGAAGAGACAGGAGATCTCTGTAAAGATCCACTGAGTGACTGGTGTCAGGATGTGGCCCTGGGAGCCCGATCCATGCCCAGAGCTCCAATGACGTCATGGGTGACATTCCTACCCTGCCGTCCCCCACCCCCATGACCGCAGCTGTCTCATCCGTAAGACAGAGGAGAGGGAGTGGGCTGCCTCGAACCAGCTGGCTCATGATAGGGATTACAGGAGCTGTGAGGGACCTCAGAGGCCACCCAGTCCAGCCCCCTTGTTTGACATATGAAGAAACCGAGGCCCAGAGAAATCAGCTCCTTGTCCTAGGTCACAGAGTTTCAACACTAAGTCTTCCTGGTCCAGCTCCAGGTCTGTCCCTGCTGCCTCTTCTGGGTCAGACTGTGACCAAAGAATGGGGTAGAGTCACAGGACATTGGGGTGGGTGGGAAGGGACTTTAGAGGTCATTGGAATTAACCTCCTCACTTCATACAGACTGAGAAACTGAGGCCTGGGAAGGTGGAACATCTGCCTTCCAGAAAAAGGCGCCCATGACACCTCTGTGCCCATGCTGCCTCTGAGGCCCACCTAGTACACTCCAGCCTCCCTCTCTCTCACCTTAAGCTGGGAGCAGGAGTAAGCCCCAGGGATTTGAAGTCAGGAGACCTGAATTCAAAATCTCATTTCTGTTACTCCTTACGCTGGTTTGGGCAAGTCATTTCTCTCTGGGTCTCAGCTTCCCCATCTGTAAAGAGATAGATGAGTCCCTGTGACCTCGTCTAGCACACACACACAGACTGTGAGGGCCACTGAGCACCTGCCTACATCATCATCTCCCCTAATTCATGAGACTTTTGAGGTAAGCCCACAGCCCTTTGTCAAGCACTTCGAGGCTTCTGCAGCCTGCATCCAGCCTACCTTTCCAGGCTTATTATTTCTACGCCCGTTTCGTGACTCTACGTGTTCTGGTTAAATGGGTCCATCTGCTGTTCCTCATATGGGACAATCAGTCTCTGACCTCTGGACCTTTGCACCTGCGGCTTCCAGACCTGACATGCATTCTCTCTTACCTTCCTTCAAAGCTCAACCCAGCTGCCAATTCCTACACAAACCTTCTCCAAACTCCCCATTACTACTCTGTACATACTGTATTTACTAAAAGGGGTCGCTTTAGTGCCCCTCTACCACAGAAAAGAAGTCACTTGAAGGCAGGGATATACTTTGCTCCTGTTCATAAGCAGCACAGCAGAGGGGGCTCCATGGCCAGAGGAGGCAGACATGGCGAGCTGGGCATTGGGAGAGGACTAGCCCTATGATGCTCTACCCATCTCCAAGCTTCAATTTCCTACTGTGTACTTAATAAAGTATAGGTAAGGTACTTAATAAAGGCATGCTGTCTTACTGAGTGAGGAAGGTTAAAGAAGGCTGCCAGGAGGTAGGCTTGGTGACCTCTCCATGACAACGTCTGTTCAGCAGCTGGGGGCCCTTGAGAAGTAGAGGGCACAGGAGAGCTCCAGGGTCCTTCATATGCTCAGTCACAGGGTGAGGGGAGAGGAGTAAAGGAAGGGGAGCTCTAAGTATGGAGGAGAGGGGATGGGGGTTCTCTGTGGGGGGGAGGGGGGACTATCAAGGTAGGGGATAGGGGTTGAAAGTGGGGGGGAAGGGGCCTATCAGTGTAAGGGATGGGGCCTGTCAGTGTGGGGAAAAGGGGGCTATCAATGTAGGGGGAGGGGGCTGTCAGTGTGTGTGTGTGTGTGTGTGTGTGTGTGTGTGTGTGTGTGTGTGTGTGTGTGTGTGTTCGTGGAGGGAGACAAGGAGCCCACAGCCCTGGCTTGCTTAAGACCCAGGAGTTCTTCTGGGTAAAAATAGCCTCTGTCCCAAGCTGAATGAGCAATTCCGGGCCAGCCCCTCCGGATGGGCCAGGCTCAAGGTCTGTCCCTTAAAATATTCATTAAGCCGCCTCCTGCTTTCCCTTTTAATGGGCAGGCTGCTCTCCCAGGGATCGATCACATGCTAAATGCTGGTCTGAGTCTTTGCCCAAGCTCCCTTAAAGGGCCAGCTCTGGATGAAGGGAAATAGCCAGGCCAGGAAGGAAGAGTCTTTGAGCTGTGAGGCAGGGACCCTATTAGGCATCCTTCCAGCTGCCGGGCAGATGTCCCAAACCGTGGAGCATGCTGCCCATTCTGGTCAGCCAGGAGGGCACAGATGCAGATGCCAAGGAAAGCTACCCACCTCTCCATCTCTGGGGGAAGGGGAGAACTTCACTGTCAGACTCAGGATCTTCTACTCCCTACACCCAAACGGGTGAATGGATGGGGTCATGTGACTCAAAACATTCACAAAAACCATTCATTTTTCAAAAGGTATTTTTTTCCTCTCAAGGAGTAGTTGAAGAGCTGATTCATAAGCCAGAGAGCCAGAGAACACCAGAACTGGAAAAGACCTTAGCACTTGGCTCATCCAATCCCCTTGTGTTTTTACATAGGGGGAAACTGAGGTGTGGAATAAGTAAGGGATTTGGCAAAGGGCACAGACTGAGTTAGCAGTAAAACCAAGAGGAGAGCCCAATACCTCTTGATTCATTGCTGAATGAATCCTCCAAGAAGGAAGAGAGATTTAGGAGTGGATCTAATAGAAGAAAAAATCAACTACGCTGAAACATCTAAGGAGCAGTTCAGGTAATGAATGGTCCGTGGACGGCACTGTGGAACATTTGAAGATGAGACAAGGTTCCTGCCCTCCTTCCAGTTCCACCATAATCTCTGAGTCACAGCCCTACATGGAGAAGTGGGAAGCCGGGACAGGGTGGGGACAGGGGATGACTGAGCCTAACTGCACAGAGGCTGGGGGCAGGGAGGGACATTAAGTCATCAAGAGAGTCTTATGACTTCTACATACATCATGGGCTCTTGCATTTCTCTGGCTCAACAACTGGACACAGAGGTACAATGAGTGGAGGGAGAGGAGGCTGTTTCTGGGATCAGAAGAATGAGATTTAAACCTTAGCTTTGCCACTCACTGAGCTGTGTGACTGGCCGAGTCTTCGCTCCAAGCCTCAGTTTCTACACCTGTAAAATGAGGGGTTGGACCAGTTGAGACCTCTGAGATCCCTGCCAGCTATAAAGCCATGCCCCTATGAGGCCAAGTCACAATCTCCGTCAGCCTCAGTTTCCTCATCTGAATGAAGGGTTTGGACGAGATGGCCTCTGAGGTCCCTGTCTCTAGGACCTTAGCTTCCCTGGCTCTCAATTCCTTCTGTAGATTCAACAATGACCCAATCCCTGGAGAGGGCTGATCAAGCCTCTGTGTCCCAGTTAAGTTTGAGGAGCAAAAGAACAAATACAAAGGATTTCTGCTCTCTGGGAGCTTAGTCTGCTCCATGGGATCATTGACTTGGAACGAAAAGGGAACTCGCATTCAACTCCTTCATTTTCTAGATGAGCAAACCTTGCCCAGATCCATACAGCTAGTAAAGCATCAGAGGCGCGGTCTGAGCCTCAGTGTTCCTGGTTCCAGGTCACACACTCCCTGTTGGCTGCAGAGACAGGACTCCATGTAGACACACACACACACACACACACACACACAGCAATACCAAATTGTTCTCATGATGGTCAGGGAAGGCTGCCTCAAGGAGGGAGGACTGGGCAACTGGCCCACTTAAGGGTGGCATTGCCCAGTACACCACCAGCTCAGCTGATCTCACTTACCTCACACTTGTTTTTAATCTAGGCTGCCAAGGAACTCCAAGGCCAGGAGGAAATCCCAACAAGTCCAGCCCCCAGCACCTTTGGCCCCAACCACACTCCAAGAGGGCTCTTGAAGCTTTTGGTCCCATCAGCTGCCTGAGAGTCAGGACAGGGAGGGTTGGTAATATCAACAGAGAACAACCCACAGCCCCAGAGTTAGGGAGGAACCTGAATCAGAGTACAAAGCAGCAAGGTACCTTGACAAAAGTTCCAGATTTGGAGTCAGAATCCTGCCCCTGTCACATACTACCTCTGGGAGTGTGAGCAAGACCCCTTCTCTGGGCCTCAAGGAGAAGGCTGGACCAAATCAAATGTCAGCTCCTTGAGAGAAGGGATTCTTTTCTTTTTGTGCTTTGTCCATAGCATCTCTCCTGTCCTGACTGGAGAGTGGCCCACATGATCACCATATTTAGGGGCTGTAGTGGTTTTATGCTCTGAAACTTCAGGCTCTCTATGTCTCCACTTTCTAGTGTTGGACCCATCATCAAGCCACACTCCCACTGCTACTGAAAAGAGAGGTACAGACACCTCACCCTGGCTCCACCTGCCCCGTAACCTTCCAAACCAAAGGGTCCTGCCCTCATGCCCATTTCCCTCTCTGCCTCATTGTCTCTATTAAAATCCAAGCTCTTCAAGAGAAGAGACTGTTTTCCATTCTGCATTTTTATTCCCTTTCTGTATTTTGATTTTGTGCTCGGCACATAGCAAATTCTTATTGTGGTTTTAAAAAACTCATTCTTCATTGTTCATTCATTCACTCACTTAGTACAGTGTTTGGCATACAGTTGGGGCTTAATAAATGCTTGTTACTTGATTGATTACATGGTCTCTAAGGTCCAATCAAGATTTAAACATTCGAAGCTATGGTTCAGACAGCAAAGTTGCCCCGATTCCCTTTTCTTCCTCACTGAACTGACCTCAGTCTCTTGGCCACTATCCCCTTTCTTGATTTAATTGGGGCCTGGGGAGAGGAGCCCTCAATGGAAGCTTAATCTTCTCTCTCCAGTCTTCTCATTCTTTCAGTTCAAATCCAAGTCCTTGCCCCGGGATCCTCCTAGCACCTGCCCCTATTCATTGGGGCCCTCCCCTCCCCCTCCCCCCATCCAGCAGTGAGATCAGCTAGGGTTCGGTAGTTCACACAATTAGAACAATGTTCCAGTCCCTGTGCCAAGTGCTACAGGAAGTAGGGAGGGAAAAGGCTGCCCTCAAGGAGCTCACTGTCACAGAAATAAACCTTTCACCCGCGGCTGAGCCTCACAGCCCTGTTTGTAGGTAGAATAAATGATCATCTCTGCTGGATTGCCCAGAAGGTGCTGATCCGCCTTGGTGCGGGGAGTCTCCTCATCCAGGAGTTCCTTCTTCTAATGAAATCTCATTCAAGTCCCAGTTTCTCTCCCTATGGCCTCCTAATTGAATGATGGCTCCCTGAGGGCAGGGTCTCCTTAGATCAATCATTTATTAAATGTATGTAATATTCAGGGCACTGGGCTAAGCTGCAGATGCAGAGAAAGACAAAAGCAATGTTTGCCTTCAAGATGCTTACACTCTAACTGGGGAGATACGTGGCATAAAGAAGAGACCAATGGATGGAGGGCAGTCCTGCTAAGTGTCTGAGGTCTGATATGAACTCAAAAAGATGACAGCATTTCAAATGAGGAATTTCTTTACCTCCCCCAATGCTATCAACCTATCAAAGCCTAGCCCAGAGTCCTGCCTCCTTGGGGAAACCCTCCAGGATGCCTCCAGGCCAGAAGGACTACTTCCTCCCCTGGACTCTTACAGCTCTGGTGTGCTATGATCCATTTGGGCACTCGACTCACTCTTTCTTCATGTCCTAATGTCGGGTCTCCTTAACTAGACTGGGAGCTCCTGGAGAGCGCCAGCCATCGCCCACATTTCTCTCATCTGTCCCAAGGCACAGACTGGCACAAGGTCAGGGCACACGGAAGCTGTTCCATAAATATTTGTTGGGTAAAAGGCCAGTCTCTTCCACCTCCTCTGACACTCCTCTGTCTGTGCCAATCACTGGTACCTCTCACACTCCAACCCTCAGGGACCTGTGGAGGCCTCACATCCATTCACTTGGCAAAAGCCTTTTCTGAGGCAGCTGAGAGAGTGGAAAGAGCATAGACCTGGGTTCAAATCCCACCATTTCCTGGGTAACCTACGGGTGCCTCAGTTCCCTTATCTGTAAGAAGGTTGAACTAGATGGTCTCTGAGCTTTCTTCCAGATCTCAGACTATGATTCTAAGATCTCCTTCACCAGACCGCTAGATCCCTGAGGGCATCCCCTATGCTGGCTTCTTTGGTATCCTTGAAATGTTCGGTCTGTCTAGCATCAAGCCAGGCAGGAAGCAGGCAGAATGCCAAGGTCAGAAGACACCTCAGGGAGCGTCTAGTCAAGGGGTCCTTACAGTGAGAGACTGGGGTAGCAAGGGAAGCCCTCAGAACACAGCGGATTGATAGAGCTGACTGTGCCAACAGGCTGGTTGCATCTCCTCGTGGAGGTCCTTGCCACCCCCGGGACAAGACGGTCTAAAGCCATGAACAATATTGACTTTTATCGAGTTTAAAAATCAGTTTGGCTCTTCAAATCCCCTCTCATTATTCTGGAGCCTGTGATCTCAAACAAAAAAGGAAAACATTCTGATAACCACACTTCAGTACAATTGGTTTCCTTTGTAACTTTGTGCATTTTATTTCACATATTTATTGCTTTTTGGAGGGCAGTTGGGGTTAAGTGACTTGCCCAAAGTCACAAGGCTAGTAAGTGTATCAAGTGTCTGAGGCTGGATTTGAACTCAGGCCCTCCTGACTCCAGGGCCGGTGCTCTATTCACTGTGCCACCTAGCCACCCCTATTTCACATATTTAAAAGCCCGATGCTGAGAATCAGTCATATTCCAAAGAGCTCTAAGACAAAAGGTAAGAAGTGCTGAGCTATTCCAAATAGCCCTTGGCTGTAGGAGTTGGAAAAGTCCCCAGAGATCACCTCGTTCTATCTCCCTCTTTTGACTGGAGGAGGGGGAGGGGAAACAGACCAGAAAATGAAGTTACTGGACCAAGGTCACACAGGTAGTATGCGGCCGAGATGGGATCTGGACCTGAGTCCTTGGCCTCCAAACCAATGCTCTTGTCCACCACACCACACTGCCTCCATTTTAGGGATGAAAAAGTCTGAAGTTCAGAGAAGAGAATGAGCTGCCAACAGCCAGACAGCTAACAAGTGGACGATTTGAGACTCGAACCTAACTCTCCCATCTTAAAGCTCTTTGTGCTTGACGGCCTCTAAGCTGTAGGCAGCTCGATAAATCACTCCCTCAGAAGGATCCCCTAAGCCACTGGGGGGCCCTGTGTACCTGCCCTACCCATAGTAAAGCACTCCTTGTGCACAGGAAACCCTGTGGTCTGGTGGTGAGATGAGGGAAAAGAGACCAGTGGCCATGCCTGGTGGCCTGAACTGGGCCAAACTGCTAGGGGCCTCATAATGCCAATGATCTCTCCCAGTAACTGTCCCACTAAACCTTAAGGCCACACTGAGCCTGGATAAGTCCAGCTTAGACATGGGCTCAATGCTTAACACAGGATGGGGGTGGGGGTAACAGGAGGGAGAAGGGATGGGAAACTCAATAATATTGAAGTCTGTTCAGTCCTCAAGTCTGACCTTGTTTCTCTTAGATCTGCAAAGTTTGCGGAATCCTTGAGTGTTTCTAGGTCCCCTATGGCCCAAATACAAACTTAGACATCTTGCTGTTTGATGGAGCTGTCCCTCCCTTTCACTCCTCCCATCCCCTTTCTTAGATGAAAGGTATTGGGGAGAATAATGAGAGGGGGTTTGAAGAGCCAAACTGATTTTTAAACTCGATAAAAGTCAATATTGTTCATGGCTTTAGACCGTCCTGTCCCAGGGGTGTCAAGGACCTCCACAAAGAGACACAACCAGCCTATTGGCACAATCAGCTCTATCAATCCGCTGTGTTCTGAGGGTTTCCCTTGCCACCCCAGTCTCTCACTGTATTCCTAAAATGTTTCTCTGCTCTGAACAGCATTCTTCCTAAGCTCTTCTTTTTAAATGCAACCAACCACAGGATCTTGGATTTAGAACTAGGAGGGGGACTTTGGAGGTCTGTTGGTTTCTACCTGTCATCTTAGACTGAGGCCCAGGATGATCAAATAACCTGCCCAGGATCACACAGTCTCAATGGGTATAGCTGGATTTGAACCCAGGGCTTCTGATTCAAAATCTACTGGACTCCTAACAGAGACAGGAAGAAAGCCCTGGCTCACACCAGCTGTGTGACTCTCAAAAGAGTTTGCTTTCCTAGGCCTTGGATTCTAGGCCTAGAAAAAGAAAGGTCTAGACGCCATGATCTCAAAGGCTCCTTCCAGTTAGCAATCTAGGGTCTTTCCTGAAGGATGCTCATACATTCAGCTTCATTCACGCTCTGATGTGGAAGACTTGGAGATTTGACTTCTAAGAAGTGGGGGAGCAGGAAGGTATCCAAAAGTTGGGTGAACACTGAATGGGGAGAGAAATGTCTGAGAAAGAAGGAGTGTAGGCACTAGAAACAATGGTTTCATGGGCCTCCACAGAGTGATAATCACCTCTATTCTTTAAAAAAAAGTGCAAAATAAATAAATAAATTTGGATTGACAGCCCTTGTTTTTACATCCCTGACATTTCCCAGTTTCCTCTCCCAGAGAACCTTCATATCATCCCTTTATAACAGAATAAAGGAGAAGAAAAGACAGGTCAGTAAAACGAAACAACACATAAAAAAAAACTGGACATCACATATGCAGTGTTCCACACCCATAGTCCCTCACCCTTGCAATAAAAAGGGAAGAAAATTACCTGCAATCTTATCCATTCCACCTCACAACAACTTTAATTTTCCATGTGCATAACAGCTAAACCCTTGGCATTTTAGCCCTCACTAATGTAAAAAGCGTTAGCTGAGGACCAGATCAGTTGGCCCAACCCTGTACTAGAACACTTTGGCAAGGAGACACAAGAAGGATCAGAGAGAGAAGGAGCCTGCCCACAGGGAGCTCACCTTCTGGCTGGAAGGGCAAGACTCAAAAAGTGGAAATAAATAGAGCAAACCAAAAGAAATGCAAATCCATATCAGGATACGAGACAACACCACAAGCTCTTCTAATTCCATGACCGAGTTTGTGGAACTAGCAAGCTACTGTAGAAATTCCAAGGAGGAAGTGAGGAATGGGGGCTGAAGTGCCAAGAAAAGGTTTCTTGGTGCAGGTAGGACCTAAACTATTCTTTGAAGGATTGAAAGGATTTGATTAGCCAGAAGTAGAAGGGCAGAGAAAGAGGAAACATCTCAAGATTTGAAATAAGCATGGCATCTATAGGAACACCATGCCCTCTGCCAGTGTCACTGAGGCTTGCCAGCCTGGGTGGGCCATGGAGGCACTACCATAGAGTGGAGACTAAGGCTAAGAATAGGCTCTGGGCTCTGACCATGAAGGTCCATTCCTTCAGCACCTGGATTCTGTTGGACAGTTCCCAGACAGCAGCTTGAAAGGAATGAGGTAGGGGAAATGGTGAAGATAGGAATGGGTTTTGGAGCCAAAGATGGGATTTTCTTTCCCAAATCACCCTCGATGGGGGCTCTGGCTCCTTCTCTGGATGATGCCTCACATATTCCCAGTATTCTTCAGGGGTGGAAAGTGGAATGTAGGAAGGGGGAGGGGAGAAGCTCGAGTGCATCCCAGTACACAGATCCACCTGCAATGCTCTCAACTAGCTTTGGACGGTCTTCCTAACAGTCACATTCTTTTGGGTCAGTCAAGGAAAATGACAGATGGACCAAGATGGGGCTGAGACAGGGCTGGGCAATATCTGTGGTCTAGTGTCAAAGGCTATGACCCAAAGTACCTACATCTCATCTCTTTCTTAACTTTTCTTCCCCTCAAGCCTTAATCTTTCAGGGGCTCACAGGGGTGCTTCTTAATCCAATCCATGGCCTTCCCTGCTGACCCCTATGCTGAGGGCAAAGGGATGGCTTAATTCTTTCTTCACTCCTAAGCTCCAGTGCTGCAGGAAGCCCTAGAACTATGCTGCTGACTGGAACCACTTCAAATTCCTATCTTCCAGGCCCTTGCTGACACTAATCCTTATATTCATTTCTTGATTTCCAATAATGGCTGTTTCCATTGTCCTGAAATGAAAACTCACTTCTCTCATGAGCTCCTTGAAGATAACCTCACCCACTGAAGTGATGCATGCCACTCTTAATGCCTTATCCATCCAAAATCTTTCTCTGTCTTCACCCAAGCTCTCCTACTTCCCCGCTCTGGTCCCATTTTCTCCAAGGCTATCTGCCTCTTTCTTTAGGCTCTTCTGGGACCCCACCCCATCAGTTATCCTCTCAATGACTTCCTAGTAGTTCCCGCCTTTAGAACTGTCTCCCATTCAGTCTACATTCTGCCACAAGAGTAATTAGCCCAAAGCAATAGTTCTAAGCATGTTACTTCCTTGCTCTAAATCTTCAATAGCTCCTCACCGCCTACTGAATGAAGTCCAGATTCCTTGATCTGGTATTGGGGACCCTCCCTAATCTTGCCCAAATCTACCTTCCTAGATTTTTTTTGCTCTTGTTCCTCTAAAAGCACCCTCTTAGAGCACAGCTTGACTACCAGTCACTCCCTGACCATGCCTTATATTTTCCCCAGTGCCAAACACACACTCTCTCTCTCTCTCTCTCTCTCTCTCTCTCTCTCTCTCTCTCTCTCTCCATTACCAGGCACAGAGTTCCCTTCAGATGAAAAATCATTCTCCCATCCCCACCCAGCAAAATTCCTACTTATCCTTCAAGGACCAGTTCAATTGCTTCTCTCCCCAGAAAGCTATCCCCGATTTTTTCCTAGGCATAATTCCCTACATTTTCCTTCACAGCCCCTCCCCCCATTCTTTCATCACAAAGAATTCTCTTTCTTTGGGCTATTTCTATCATTTCCCCAATTAAATTCATCAATAGTAGGGAATATCTCTTTTTATTTAGTCTGCTTCCCCCTCCCCCTTGCAGTCTAGAATGGAACCTGACCTACGGTAGGAAGTGCTTTGTTTTTTAAAATCAATGACCTAACTTGATTTCCCCAGGGTTAACAAAGAAGGGCAGCCTGGAATTTGCCTTTTGGGGAAGCAGGGTTAAGTGTGCCTGCTCTCGAGTGGGGGGAAGGGGCTTACAGATGGGACAGAACCAACCAGGAGAAAAAAAGGAATACTCCTTCACCTTCAGCAGCCCCATCTTCAGGGAGAGAAGTCCAACAGAGACCAGCACCAGGAGTCCTGTGTCTTTATCCTTCATAAAAGTGAGCTCAATCCATAGGCTATAGAGCTAGAGATGAAAGGGTCCCAGACAGGGGCAGGGAAGGGGTGGGTATCTAACAACACCTCCAAGAGGCCAATAATTGCCCAGGGTTACACAGACAGAAGGGGGCTGAGTCAGACCCTCAGACTTCAGATCCAGCCTTCTTCCCACAGCACCAGAACTCAAGTATGACACATGCTTTCAAGGCCAGACTGGTGGTTGGCCACATTCTTCTAGGGCACCCCACTGTGACCTGGGGCTCCCCTTAGGCCAAGATCTAGAAGACTGTCCTCTGGTGGGTTTCTACCAGGATTTACTAAGCATCCATTGTGCTCCCTGAGGACAAGGGAGAGACAAGAAAAGGAGGCCAAATCACAGAGCAGCCTCACTGAGCAAGGAAGCGTCACACCCAGAAAAGTTGACAAGATCAGGTAGTCTACAAATGCCACGCCGAGGGGCACAGGCAATAAACACAAGAGGAGTTCAGGGGATGAGGAATTCTCTGAGGACTGGGGCCATCAGAGAAGGCTTCCTGGAGGAATCAGCATTCTCTGGCCAAAAAAAAAAAAAAAAAGGAGGGAGGAAGAACCTCTTCTGGTTTCCTTTCTTCCCATAAATGCTTGACACTTGTATCTGAAGCTCTGGTTCTCGAAAAGGCAGCTGACACACATGAATCAAGCCAAGATCTGGCAGGGCTGGAAGCGGTTTCCCTTCACTCACCTTCAGCGTCAAAGTCCTTCCCTCTCCCTCGGGGCTGTTGCTGACAAGCCCACAGGAGCCTTGGAGAGCCCACTGCTTTCATTCTCCTCGGCCTGGACACTTCAGTTTTTTTTTTTTCTTTTCTGACTTCCCTATTCATGCCAAGAAGATATATATGCCGGGGTTTCTCTGCAGGACAAGACCAGGGCAGAAACTGAGCCTGGGGCCTCCCCTGCTGGTGCCAGGGCTCCCCTCCTTCCTACACTCCTCTCCCCTTCCTGACGATCTACCTCCACACATCACCCATCTCCCAGGCAGAGGGGTGAGAGAGAGAGAGGGAGAGAGAAAGACAGTGAGAGAGAGAGAGAGAGAGAGAGAGAGAGAGAGAGAGAGAGAGAGAGAGAGAGAGAGATGGCCGGGACCCTTCCCTCCACTCAGCCATGTCGCGCCGCCCCCCCCCACCTTCCCTGCCTGCAGGCCAGCATCTCCCCTTCCCCCCAGCCTCAGTCCAGCCTCATGACAGAGATCCAGATGTCGTCCATTTGTGAGCCACAAAGAGGGAACGCCCCCATCAATCCTCAGAGGTAGCAGGGAGCTCCTTGGGGACAGCCAGAGGTCAAAGGTCAAGACAGCCAAGAGGGCATGAATTAAATCAAGATACTTCCTCTGAGCACAGAGCCAGGCCAGGGCCCCTAAGGTCTGTCTCTAAGTGGGAATGCTTATTAGAATAAGGGCACCTTCAGCAGAGGGCTTCCTGGAAGTACCTTCCTGCCTTGGCCATTGAAGTCCAGTAACATCCTGAACTAGAATCCAGTGGAGCAGACTTCTTTTCATCGAAATATACTTTTAGGAAAAACAAAGAGGGAAGACAGGAAAAAAGCAGCAGGTGAAGGCAGGCCTTTCCTCTAGGGGTTTCCATCCCCAGGAGGGAAGGCTGGAGTCAACAGGGACCTGAGACAGACAAAACAACACCGTCCCTCCATCTCTCTCACCAGACCTGGCTTGGGAGCCCCGAGGCTGAGAGGTAGAATTCAGGATTCTACCAACTCCTCTGGGCACTAAGATGTCACTAGCGGTCACGGGATGCCACCAAAGCAGGGAGGTGGAATGGATGGTGTAGGAAGATTTAAAACAACAAAAACAGTTTTGGATTCACTTACTTTCCCAGAATACCTGGTGAAAGAAAACTCCAGTGTGTGCTCTTAGCTTAGTCTTAGCATTTATACTAAGCTTTGAGGTTTGCCAATTATTCGAGTAGGATCTCATTTACATTAATCCTTCCTCCAGTTCTCCACTAGCCTAGCTGGAGTTCCTCAGCTCCTTCCACCTCCTTCATTCATGGCTTTGTACAGGCCTGAGATATATATTTATTCTCTCTGTCTCTCTCCCTCCTTCTCTCTCCTTCTCTCTTCCTCTCCCCCCCTTTCTCTCTCCCCTCTCTGTTTCTCTCTCCCCCCTTCTACCTCTCTCTCTCTCTCTCTCTCTCTCTCTTTTTCCCCCCCTTCTCTTGATCCCTCCCCCTTCCCTCCTTCCCTGCTCATTTCTCGGTCTTGGAATCCCTTGCCCCCTTTGAGACCCAGCTGGGGGGTGCCCTTCATCAAGGGGCTTTTCCAGATTGTGCCTCCTGGCAATTGTAGATGTTTTGTGTTTTCTTCTCTGTGTCCTTCTCCCCTCCCTCCCTCCAATAGCTGACTGTAAGCCCCTTGCCAGCAGAGCTTTCAGCTCTGACTATGTATCCCTGGCACCTATAGCAGAGTAGTAGGACAGTCTGACCCAGCAGTTTACTAAATGCTTGCTGAATTAAATGAATTTCTTCCTCTTTCCTTGGCCATCCAGAGTCCAGTTCACACCCTCAAGTATTACTGAGTACCCACTATGTGCCCACTCCTAATGCCTCTCTGTGACCATCTGGACTCAAGGGTTGGAGTCTTCGTGGAAGGTCTCCCCTCTCAGGGAAAAAAGTCTGGGTGGCTGTGAGGTTGGGAGGGTGAAGAACATAAACAAAACATCCTAGACTGGGTAGAGGAAAGGGCACAGTGAAGTCCAATCAGGCTTCACTCAGACCACCTCCATTCTCCCCACCCAAATAGAGGGGACCCCAGTCCAAGGAACAGAGACTCATTACCATTTGTCCAGAGCTGGAGAAGATAGAAATAGTAGGAACCACCTTTAGACCTCCCCAGGGCTCCAGCCTTAAAGACAGAAGGTGGGGACAGCCCTTACTTACCCTTGGCCTCTCTAGGCTTTGCCACCCAGCTCATCAATTAGGAAGAACAGCAATCTTAGATCAGCCTTTGCTTTTGGGGATTTCAAGGCTTGTGGACCTTGTTTCTCCCCTCCAGGAGAGGACTATGGGAAAGGATTGTGGAAGAGCTCTAAAGTGCCTCCAGCCTCACCCAAGCCCTTTAAACTCCCATGCCAGGGTCCTTGTTTCAACACCCATACCCATCATCCAAAAGAGGAGGAACACAACTCAGGAAGACAGTGTTTGAGGAGAGGTATGAGCCTGTTCACTAGTGAGGCCAAAGCTTATAAGTATTAGGATCACAGCCTCCTAGAAAAGCTCCTGTACCTTTGTCCTCTTGATGCCAACTACAACAGCAGCTTCACTTTACAAAGGTGGGGGAGGGTCTTGGTATGCTTCTAGACAGCTGCCAACTCTCAGTGATTTACACCTAGATCTTTACCAGACTCCAGCTGCCCCCCCTCCAGCCTAAACTCAATTTCTCATTCTCCGTTAGGCCATCTCTCACCACTTCCCACCCACCCCCACCCCCACCCCCCACAATGTATCTCGAAAATTTAAACTAATTTTGACATTACCTCAAGTGAAAGGACATTTAGGAGGTGGGGGGGGTCATTAGGTCACCCAGCTGAGAAGGAGTTGGATAATCTGGGATGCCAACCCCCCTCCACCTTGGAAACCACTGGGATGTTTCAGGAAAAAAAAAAAGGCTGGAGAGGTGAGCACACCGTTAACAGAGGAAATGTTGATTTCTTACCGGACAAATGGAAACCCTGGGGCTTCATCGCCAGTAGTGGTGAAGGACTGAGCCAACTCTCCCCTCGAGAGTCCGAACCCCAGAGGGGAGGTCTCCAAGCTCAGCTCACCTATTGTCCCAATAGGGCTTGCTTCAGGGCTCCTCCCCTCGATCCCCTCAGCTTCATCCCAGGCCAGGGAAATCCTAGCCCATTGAGAAGGGCGTGGGGGGCGGGGAGGCAAGAGAACAGCTTGAACCTGGATCCATAAGAAGGTTGGGCACCCATTGATGTCTAGGGTGGCCCCGATGACCTCCCATAGCTCTTCCCAGCTCTCAGCTGTCAAGATACTACCCCTTCTCTTCCCACCACATAGACCGTCATCGCCCAGGGGCTACACCGCTCCCTGCGTGTATCAATTTGACTGCTTTAGAAGAAGTGGGATCCCGACGTTGCCAGACACCCTGATTTGAGAAACTGGGGGGCTAGATCGAGTCTCCCGAGGACACCAGGTTACCCAATCATCAGCGGTCACACACCCCCGAGACTGTAGGTGGGGAAGGGGAGAGCTAGCTCTGTCCCCTGTTCTCCATGGCCTCCCCCTGGAAAGGAAGGCGGCACAGGTAGACAGACACAGGCAGACGGCGGGGTGCGAAGAGGGGGTGCATGCGGGCACAAACCCTCGGCTGCGGTCCGGGGAAATCCAACACAAAAGCCGGCCCCGAGGGACCAGGGGGCGGGGGAGAGACGAAGCCGGGGCCCTCCGTGCCTCCCCCCGCCTGCCAGGGAGCCATCAGAGCTCGGGCACCGGGGCACTGGGGCCGGGGGTGCCTACCTCCACGCGCGCAGCTGCAGCAGTCGTGGGCCGGGCTCAGCCGGCGACTCACGGGCGGCTCACGGGACTCATGATGGGGGGCGCAGGGGACTCGGCTCCCCTCGGTCCGCAGGCTCGGCTCGCTCGGGCGCCCCGGCTGCAGGAAGCCGCTGGAGGCAGCACGGGCGGCCAGGGCCGCGCTGGGCTGAGCTCCGGGGGCCCAGCGCCCCTAGCACCTCGCTGCCCTCCCGCCTGGAGCGCGCCTCTCCTCCTCCGGCCGGCGTGAGCCGCACACGCGCGGGAGCGCCGCCTCGCACCCCCTCTCCCTCCGCTGGGTGCGAGGGGAATGGGAAGGAGGGGGCAAGGGAGGAGGAGGAGGGAAAGAGGGAGGGAAAAGGGAAGGAGGAGGGGGAGGGGAGAGGGAGGGCGCGCGCCGCGCAGCCCCAGCCCCCGGGGATCCTTAAAGGGGCCCGCGGCGGCGGCGGCGACGACGGCGGCGGCGACGCGGCGGCTCACGCACGCTCCCGAGTGGCTACAAGGGGCAGAGGCAGAGACTGGTGAGACGGCGACTGAGCCCGAGGCGGTGCGAGTGCCGGGGGCGGGGGGCTGGAGGCGGGGCTGGCTCCCTTGCGGGGCGGGGGACTGGGCTCTGTCCCGGGCTCTGTCCCGGGCTGGGACACCCTGACTACTCCAAGCTCTGCGGGTCCGCCGGACTCGGTGATGCCTCTTCCTTCTAGGGGACTGGAGAATCCCCCCATCTGACATATGCCAGAGAGGGTGGGTGATGGGACTAGGGCTACGTAAGGGAGGAACCACAGGTCTGGCCATAAAAGCCAGGACAAACCTTGGGCATCAAGCCAACGTTTGAACCTGCAGCTGAGAGGCTTGGGTCCTAACGGATTGTGGTGTAGTGGAACGAGTCCTGGATTTGCAGTCGAGGAACCTGGGTTCAAATCCTGGCTCTTTGCCTCATCCTGCTACCTGTGTGACCCGAGGTCGTCACTTTTCCTAGCTCAGTCTTAACAAGTGGGCAAACTGACCTGTTACATGAGACCTTTGGACTTGAAGGCCCTTTCAGCTCGAAATCCAGGAACCTATAACTTGAGGATGAGTCGAGCAACCCGTTTCACAGATTCGATCCAGTGGCAGAGACTTGTTGAGGAGTCCTGAGGGGGTCCCCATCCAGGCTCATGAGGTGGGACGCCTGTGGGTTTCCTTCCCTCCAAGGTCTAGGGAGGGAAACATCAATAAGGAAAAATCAACCCAAACCCAGGGTCAGCTATGGGAGGGGGCGAGTGGAGTGAGGCCGGGGAGGTGGGATTCCTAGTGCAGCTGCAGCTGCACCCTCAATGAAGGGCCAGGCTCAGCAGGATTCTGGAGGGAATATCTTCTAGTCACCCCACTCCACCCCCAGTCCTGAGCAGCAGATGAGTTTCAGGGGCTTAAGGGCAGAAAGACTAGTGACCTGAATGAGGACCCTTCAGGAGTTCCACCAAGACTGGAGGGGCAGGCTCATTCAGTGGGCGGCTGCTCTGTTTTGGATAGCTCAGATGCCATGCCTTTCCTTGCCTTATTGTAACTTTTCCAAAAGCCTTCTCACAGGTTTCTCGAAGACCTCACCACACCAGTGCTGAGGCCCTGGGGGGCTCAGAAATTCTGTAAGGTTACTAATTTGTAATCTAATGTGATTTCTTCCCTCTTTCTTCTCACTGTCCTTTTCTTCCTTTTTCTCTCCCTCTTTCCCTCCTTTCCCTTCTCTCTCTCCTCCTCCCTTTCTTTCTCCCCCTTCTCTTACCTCCTCTATCTCCCCCCCTTCTCCCTTCTCCCTCTTCTCCCTTCCTTCCTCCTCCCTCTCCCCTAGAGAAAGCCCTTGCTTTCCCTGAGCGTTATTTTAAAATGAGAGGATTAGGCTTGACCACCTTCAAGCTTTGTTGAAGGCCAATTGTGCGTGTAGCCCCATACTAGGCTGGGGGAGAGGGCAAGAGGGAGGAGACGGGGAAAGGGGTGGGAAGAGGGGAGAAAGAGTGAGAGAGAACAGAGGATAGCTATCTAGGGAGTGGTAGGGGATATTATTGGAAAGGCACAGTTTCCCTGAGGCTGTAGAGATGAGACATGTTGCTAAACCTGTGGCTGAGGCCAGCGCCCGTCCCAGGTGCCTCTGTTGCCGATGGAGTGTTGGGGAGGCACTGGGTGCCTTGGCTGCTGCGCGTCCTTACTTTTGTCTACCTCAAGCAGAGTGAGGGCTACCACCTTTATGTACCCAGGGCTTCCTGCTCTGAGCTCTGGACAGCACATGTAGCCAGGGCTATTTCTAAACTGGCAAAGGTGCCCTGCAGTCTAGGCATGCTGTTCTTTGCCAGTTATGGGCAAGAAGAGAAAGGCCCAGCTGGGTGACTTGGGCTCCTGGAATGAAGCCTCCCTTGCCACTCCAGCCCATCGTGTTCTCCCCCTCCTCTGAACTGTTTTTTTCCTGCCCTATCTCAGTCCCTTTCTCCCCACCCCCCATGGAGCCTAAATGGACTACACCTTGTTCTTTCAATATATCTTGTCCTTTCTTACCTCCAAACATTTACTTTGGCTGTTTCCTCTTTCTTTGGAAACCTTACCAATTTTCCAAGGTCTAGCTTAAATTCTCTTTACTCCATTAAACCTTCCAGGCTCCCCCTTCCCTTCCCCACCCAGCAGAAGAGCTTACTTATTTATCAAAACGTAAAAGGCCATTGTCTATACTTCTCATTTGGCCCCTGTCACACCCTGTTTTGTACTTCCATTATTGGCCTTCCTGTCTCATCTCCTCTAATAGAGCATCAACTCTGGGAGAGCAGGAACTATGTATTATTCATCTTTTCATTCCTGACTGCAACCCAGAAACCTGAACAGAATTAACATTTTTTCTTTTTGAAAGAAAGAACAATCTTCTCTAACATGTTAGCCTCATACACTTGGATCCCAGATTCGTAGACTCAGAGATGCAAAGGAGAAGACTCTCTAGTCAACCCCTCCCCCCCCCACATTTTCCAGATGGGAAACTGAGGCCCAGAGAAGCAAAAACACACATAGGCATAGAGCTGGAGGGAGCCCATGCCACTCCTCTCATTTTACAATGGAAGAAGAGTGGCTAGATGACCTGCCCAGAGTCACAAGGTAGTAAGTGGTAGAGTCAGAATTTGAACCCAGACCCCCCCATCTGGCACTCTGACAGCATTGTGGATGATCATGTAGTTTAATTTCATCCCCAACCCCATCTCCCAATTTCACACCAATAATAATGCGCAAGGTGACAATTTATATTTCTGTGGCTTTTAGCTTTCTCAGAGTGTTCCCATGTCTAACCCCATTGGATTCTCAGGTGAGATCAACTAGTACAGTAGACAGTGCATTGGATTTGGAATCAGGGAGTCTGGGGTTCAAATCCTGGCCTAGACACTTTCTGGCTATGTGTTCCTGGGCAAGTCACTTTCCTACAAGGATGTAGTGAGAAACAGACAAGGTCTTTATAAAAGCCAGCAACTCAGTCGCGTTGTACTCTCTCCACTAATTGGAATGTGAGCTCCTTGAGTGGGAGGACCGTCTTGCTTCTTCCCTTTGTTTCTGTAGCACTTTGTTGTTTTTAAAGCAAAAACTTTAGTGTTTTAGTAAGCGTTTAATTAATGCTTTTCTATCCCATTCTATTATTCTTCCTGATGTCACAGATGAGGAAAGCAGGCATGGGTATGGCAAAAGAGGTGACATGGTCAATTCTTCTGTCTCCCAGTCTAATGTCCCACCCTAATTCAATTCAACTGCATTTAGTGCAACAAACATTTATTAAGCACCTACTGTATACTGTCAACAGGTAACCTAGATAGAGAGTCAGGACCCCCTGGGGAACAAATCTGGCCTCTAAGACCAGGAATCTTGGTGACCCCAGAGATCTCTCAGTGTTTTAGTCAAGTCTGTAAGACTGTCAGGTAACAACCATTAATTAAGCTCCTACTATGTGCCAGGCACTGTTCTAAGTCAAAAGACAGTGCCTGCCCTCCAGGAGCTTACAATCTAGTAGGAGAGACCACACACAAACAAATATATACAAAGCAAGCTATGTATACAGGAAAACAGTAATACTTAATAGAGGGAAGGCACTAGAATTAAGAGGGGTTGGCAAAGGCTTCCTGTAAAAGGCAGGATTTTAGGAAGCTGGGGGCATCAGAATTGGGGGTGTAGAGATGATAATTCATGGGAGCTGATAAGATCAGCAAGTGAAATAGGTAGAGGGAGAAGAGAAAAGGGTCAAAGACAGAGCCCTGGGGGACTCCTGAAGTCTGCAGGTGTGACCTAGATGAAGGAGACTGGATTGGACCAATCAGATAGGGAGGAGGGAAATTGGGGTAGAGTAATGTCATGGAGATGGGAGAGTTCAAAGGACAATAAGCTGATGGACAATGTCAAAGACTTCAGTGTAAGCAGCAGAACAGGTGGGAGAGAAATCTTCTTCACCTGGAGTCCCTCTAATCCAGCAGTTCTCAACCTGTGGGTTATGTTCAGTTTGTAACAATGAAAATCCATCCTGCATATCGGATATTTACATTACGATTCATAACAGTAGCAAATCTACAGTTATGAAGTAGCAATGAAAATAATGTTACAGTTGGGGGGGGGGTCACCACAACATGAGGAACCATATTAAAGGGCCGCGGCATCAGGAAGGTTGAGAACCACTGTGTAATCCAAAGGAAAATGGTCCAGGCACTGTGATAAGTCCTAGGGATATAGTAGGGAGATATGCTAGGGATACAGAAACAAAAAGGAAAGATTTTTCTGCCCTTGAGGAACTCATGTTCCATTGGGGAAAACAACATATGTGTAGAAAAGTAAATAGAAAATATATATGAAATTCAATACAAAATATAAATGATGTATCTGACTGATGGAGAAAGGCTATGGTATCTCTTCTGTCCTAGAAGATCACTGAGAAGATGGTCTCCTGTCCCAGGTTGGCTTAGCAATGCCATTTGGTGCCAAATGATTGAAAACTGGGATGACCACATTCTTTCTTGACAGCTCCTTCCAGCTTTAGGATTCCAGGGTCCCAAGTATCTCTCTTCCCTCTCTCTCCCTACTCAGATGCCCCTCATGCTAAATAAACCCACAGCAACCTCTAGCTTGAGTGTCCCTTCCTCCTGGACTCTGAAGTTTAAACTCCTTCCTGAGCTCTGGTTTGGGGTGAGGCTGGGTACTGGCCTGTTAACCCATCCCAGCAGGGATACAGACTCAGGTATACTCTACCTCAACACTTCACAAAGGTGTGACTGTGTGGTCGGGGAGAGTCTGTCTGCCTCCTCTCAATATTATTCTTTGCAGTACAGGAATCTCTCACGTCCTTGCCTGCTCCCCAAGGAAAAGGTGCAAAGACAGGAGCGTAGTGTCCAGTAGACAGCCAGTGTTTGGTTGAATGACTGCCTTTTGGGAATGTATGTATGTGTGTGTGTGTGTGTGTGTGTGTGTGTGTGTGTGATTCACTCAACAAACATTTCTTAAGCCCTTACTATGAGGTAAGCATGCTATGAGGTGAGGAGGGGAGGTGGACAGAAGAAAGGTAAAATGCAGGGTCCTTGTGAATGGGTGGGTGGGCAGCTTGCTAGGCTTCATTCTACTGCCCTGGCCATTGATTCTCCTTCTTTCCCTCCCTCCTTCCTCCATCCCTCCTTCCAGCCTTAGATTCTACTCTCATTCATGCAGCTTCTTATTAAGACTCAGACCTAATCAATATTCTGGCTCCCTGCCCAAGGTTTCATTAAGGGTTTTCGCTGATTCTCTTGTGTCATGTTGAAGGTGCAGCTGGTGTGTCCTGGCCTAAGCTTTTTTGGAGCTGATGGGGGAGGAATGGGGATGAAGAGGGAAGAGCAGGTATAGAATAGGGGCTATATTTTTTCCCCACAAGTTTATAGGTTCATAGGGCTAGAGCTCAGAATGATCTCAGAAGCCATCTAATCCAGCCCCTCTCAATATATTGAAGAAATTGAGGCCCAGAGAGGTTAAGTGATTTAGGGTTATAGCTCTAGAGTTACAAGGACCACAAAGACCATCTAATCCTCTTCATTTTACAGAGAAGGAAACTGAGGGCCAAGGAATTTGTTCAAGATTTGTTCAAGATTTGATTCGTTCAAGATCACATAGGGAAATAAGTGTCAGAAATGGGATTTGAACCCAGGTTCTCTAACTCCAGACCCAGGTAAAACTAGGAGTCCCCCAGGGGTATAGAGTTCACTTCAGACCCCTATAGAATGGTGATGGATTGATTGGGAGTCAGAAGACCTTGGTTTTCCCACTTTTCAAGAAGAAGAAAGCAGATTCTTCAGACTACAGGCTGGTGAATTTGACTTCAATCCTGGAAAAATTCTAGGATGAATCATTAAAGAACTGGTTTGTAAAGCCTTGGAAACAGAAGCGGTGATCACTGAAAGCCAATACGGTCCATTAAGAACAAACCATATCAGACTAACCTCATTTCCTTTTTTTCCTTTTTCTTTTTTGATGGTGTTACTATTGGACAAAAGAGAAGCCAGATGTATCATACAGCTAGAATCTGGCAAGGCATTGTTAAAGTCTCCCCAACAGCATTGTAATCAGTTCAGTTGGGTAGGATCATTAATAGTTGACTGATGTGATAGGTAGAGCTACTGTGCACAACTTGGGGACCATTCCATGGGTCACTCCCTCTCCCCTGGCCAGGAACACCTTGAAGTAATAAGACACCTTCAGGTAGAGATGGGGAGTCAGCTTGTGACATTAGGTTGAAAGTTCCTTGAGGGCAGGGACTATCTTTTGCTTTTTGTATCTCCAGTGCCTAGCACCTAGTAAGTATTTAATAAATGTTTATTGCTGAGTTGATTGATTGCCAGGCAAGCCAAGCTCTGGTCCCCATCTCGACATAGTCCCTGACCCTGGAGCCTCAGAAATAGCCATGCCCCTAAGACTGCAAGCACTGCTTCTAGCTATTATCAAGGGAGGAACCACGGTGGAAGAGGGCCCCCACTTTTCTTGACACCAGCAACAATTACAGACCAATTAGTGGGCATGTAAGCTCAAGAACTTGGGAATGAAGCACTCCCAAACCATACCCCTGCCTCTGCAACCTTCCCACACAGGAAGCAACCCTTGTGGAAATGAGACCTGGTCACCAGTTCTTCAGGGGCTAAAGTCCCTGCCCCTGCAACAGCCACAGTCTAAGACAACCCAAAAAAGAAAATTCCTGCCACCAAAGTCCTTGGCCCTTTCAAATAGTAAAAAAATGGAAAACATATAATTCCATCAGTGGAAACAACATTTAAGAAGATGCTTCACTGTCAGTTTTGCTGCTGTGCCTCAGGGACCATGGGACCTTTCCATTTGACTTGTAGCTAAAATCTCTGTGTGTTGTCTACCCCCATTCAAATGTGAGCTCCTGGAGAACTCACTTTTCTTTTGAAGTCTTGTTTTTCCAGTTGAAATCCTAGCACTTAGCACTTAGTAAGCACTTAATAACATGTTTTTTCATTCATCTGTTCAAGAGATAGGAATGATCGGTTATGAATCCCCCTAGAGGACGTTCCTGATAGTGCAACTGGGGTGACTGGGGAAGGATCAATGGGGATTCTCCCTCAGGGTGTGCAAGCATCCCTGGCTGATTATCTGTGCACACCTTGTTCACTGACCAGATCCAGAGAGTGGGGACTAAGGAATCATTGTCAAGCTTGAGGGAGGATTGGGGTCAAATGTTTCAGGGCTGTGTCCTGTTTAATATTTGCATGAGCAATTTAATGAAGGCATATCCAAGCACATGCTTCTTCATTGTAAGCTGCCACTGCCAGTAGTGGGGACAGGAGAGGAATCTCCTTCCTCCTTCTTGCTAGAAAAACAAGAAAAATAATGTGCTAGACCATCCCTGCAAAGGGAGAAGGGTAGCGATGGTTCTCCTTACCTTGTCTTGTAGTACACCAAAGGGGAAGAGATGATCAAGGATAGGCAGTTCTGCCCACAGTGGCACTGGGATACCACTTGGCAGCTGTCCAGAAAACCTCACAGCTCTCTGGAATTTGGTGTCCTGTGGAAATAACAGAAACATAATATACAAAA
Organism: Pseudocheirus occidentalis; assembly: GCA_028646575.1. NCBI lineage: Eukaryota > Metazoa > Chordata > Mammalia > Diprotodontia > Pseudocheiridae > Pseudocheirus > Pseudocheirus occidentalis. The sequence goes on from CM053593.1 coordinate 375,818,233, forward strand.
TGTAATGATTTCCTAGAGGAGGGCTCTAGTGCCCAAGGGTTGGGTGAGGACTAGAAAAGATGAACTCTAAGGTCCTTCCTAGCTCTGACATTCTGTACACCATGAGTCCTCTCAGCTCTTCTGGTCTTTCCATGTCCTCTCCTAATTCTGACAATCGGTGAATCATAATATCATAAATCTAAAGTTGGAAGGAATCCCAGAGGCCATGTAGACCAACCCTTTCCTTTTACAGATGAGGAAACTGAGACCTTGGGAGGCTAAGTGACTTGCCCAACTTCACATAAATAATAAATGTCAGAGGTAGGATTTGGACCCAGGTTCTTGGTACTCTCAAAACTCTAATACTAAGTAACAAATCCTGTATTCATTCTTTGACAAGAAAGGAATAGCCTGGTGACAGGGCAGATCTTCAGAAGGATGGTGTGCACCTCAAGTTTTATTGATTATAGGGTAATAAGAGCCCTAGAATTGAATGGGAGGACCTCTCCCCCAAATTTCAGCTTCCTCCTTTTGAGTTTTTGCAGATTATCCTAGTATTGTCTTTTCTTACTTGAGAGAAGATTGATTTCATCCTTGCTACCTCACACATAGTAAAGACTGAGACATCTAAAAGTGAACATGTCTAAAAGAGAACTCATATATTTACCACCTAAAACTGGCCCCTCCTCCCAACTCCCCCATTTCTGGCAAGGGCAGCAAGGTTCTCCCAGGTTCAATCAATCAATTAAATCATTAATTACTTTTGCTGTAAGGCATTGTGCTAAGTGTGCTAAGGCATACAAAAAGAGGTAAAAGTGTCTGCCCTCCTGGAGCTTACAATCTAATCGGGGACAACATGCAAATATATACAAAACAAGCTACATATAGGATAAATAGGAAATAATAAACAGAGGGCAGGCACTGGAATTTAGAGGGGTTGGGGAAGGCTTCCTGTAGAATGTGGGATTTTAGTTGGGACTTAAAGGAAGCCTGGGAGGTAGTAGTGGGAAAGAATGAGGGAGAGTCTGGCAGGCATGGACGACAGTAAGAGTAAATGCCCAGAGGCCAGATATTATATATTTTATATATGATATTATATTTATTATATATAAGAATGTATAAACACATATATAGCCCGGAGGCCAGTGTCACTGGATCAGAGAGCACATGTTGGGGAATAAGGGACAAGAAGATTGGCAAGGTAGGAGAGGGCTAGGTTCTGAGGCCAAGAAGAGCATTTTGGTTTTTACCCGGCCATCTTTGATGCTCATCCCAGCCCCATCCTTCAGATCCATCTAGCTGTCTGCACCCTCCATAGGGCTATCAAAATAACCTTCCTGAAGTCCAGCTCTGAACATGCTTCTTTCTTACTCAGTGGTCTCCAGTGCCCTCACCTCCTCTGCCAGACATTACCCATTACTGCCTTTCACACTGTTGTACCTTCCAGCCAAAGCGGCCCATTTGCTATTCCCCAGCCTTGGCATTACATCTCCCCCTTGCTTTGTTTTGGCATTTTTGCTTAGCTAAGTGCTTGGCACACAGGAAGTACTTAATAAGTGCTCACTCATCCAGTCATTCACTTCCTTACCTTTTTCCAGGCTGCCAAGAATGCTCGGGATGCACTTTTTATTTTCTACTCTTAGAATCCTTAACTTCTTTCCAGGCTCATCTTAGGTGCCAAATGCTGTAGGAAATTTTTTTTTTCTTTCAGAAAAGACCTGGGACTTCATTGGTAAAAAAAAAACCCAACTCTCAGTGAGGAAACTGTTTCTATTCATACAGATTAGCAACTGCTTGCAATTTATAGTCTTAAAACTGTACCTGGGAAATTGAGAAATTAAGTGACTTGCCCAGGGTCTCAGCCCAGTGCCTGATACAGTAGACAACGAACAAATACTAATTGAAGTGAGGGAGTAATTAGCTAGGACAGATACATATATCAATTGTATTTATTTTGCACATAGTTCATATATACAGGGCTTGTATGTCAGAGGTAGGATATGAGGAGTCCAGGTTTTACTGATTTGGAGACCAGCTCTATTCTCCAGGATTTCCTTTGTAATAATAACTAACATTATACAGAACTTACCATGTGCCAGACACTGCGCTAAGCACTTTACAAACATTATTTCATATGATTCTCACAACTTTGGGAGGTAGATGCTATTATTATCCTTAAGTTTTTTTTAATAGATAAGAAACCCGAGGCAAACAGAGGTCAAGTGACTTGCCCAGGGTCACACAGGCAGGAAGTGTCTGAGGTCAGATTTGAACTCAGGTCTTCCTAAGCCCAGGCCCAGCACTCTGTCCATTGTGCGACCTAGTTGCCTCCTAAGAAAGGCGATTGATCCCCTTTGAAATCCAGGCAAATTTCCTCTGGGCTCCTATTCCAAGGACATTCTCCCAGTGGATCCCTACCACCAGAAGGACATTCCTAGTAGAATTCTAAATACCACACTGCTTCCTGGGAAGCTTTTCTCAGTGCTCCTAATTGTTATTTTTCATCTATCCTCAGATTATTTCGTCCTTGCCTCTGTAGAATGTAAGCTTCTTGAGGTAAAGGATTTCCTTTGGCTTTGACTTTGCATCACCAGTCTCTGGCACGGTACCTTGTGTACCGTGAGTGACTAATGTAGACTTGGTGAATGAATGAGTGAGTGGAATTAAGGGGCAACAGCTCTTGGACAACTATCCTTTTCATTTTCAAAGACTGTTAAAGCTCTCATAGCTTCACAACACTCTGGAAGAGTGCAAGGGGATGGGGTTGATTATTATCCCTTGTTCAGACAAACTGTCCAAGTGATTTGTCTGAAGTTAGTGATGGCCCTGTCTGGGCATTGAGGTCTCCATGTGATGCCAGCTGTACCCAGGCATCTGCCACAAAGGACAGCTCCAGAAACGGTCCTCAGGATGTCAGACAGAACATCGTCTCTGAGCCGGGATTGGGCATAGGGACACAGCTTCATTGGGTCTTTGGTCTCTGCTGTGTGTACCTTGATGTTCCAAGCCCTTTCCCCAGGACTCTGCTCCAGCAGCCCTGGGGCTGAGGGGAAGGTGATAGGAGGAGAGAGAAGCTCTAGGCATCAGGAAAGATCATGACATTCTGGAGTGCCCTGGTCTATGGAGGGAGCTTTGGGCTGAAGAAAAGTGGTCCTAATAAAGAAAAGCTTCCCATGATTCTCTTATGTTGCCAGAAGGATGCTCTCCCTCTTCTCAGGGTGGCCTGGCCTGTAACCATGGAAACCAATGAACTCCCCAGCTGGGGCCTGATTGTCTAGGCTGGCATCTGGCCTTCCCCAGCCCCCACTCATTGCTTTGCCAGTCCCCGCCCCCTGCACCATGCCCCAAAGCTCTTTCTACCCAGGGAGTCTTGGGGATCGGGGACTCCCTGCTTCCTCAGCAAGCCAGGTCCTTCTCACCTGGGAGGAAACTGCCATGTTTAGACCCCAGAGAGCAGGGTTGAAGTCTCTCAGCCTGATCCTAGGTTTAGACCTTCTAGGGCAGTGGTTCTCAACCTTCCTAATGCCGTGACTCTTTAATACAGTTCCTCATGTTGTGGTGACCCCCAATTATAAAATTATTTTTGTTGCTACTTCATAATTGTAATTTTGCTACTGTTATGAATCATAATGTAAATATCTGATATGCAGGATGGATTTAAATTGAATATAACACAGATTGAGAACCGCTGATCTAGGGCAATCCTCAGACTTTACAGGGGAGGAAACTGAGGCCCTAAGACCTGGGACTTGAACCCATACCCTCTGTCTCCAAATTCAACTCTTTTCCCACTGTACAAGATTATGTCTCAACCCCTTGAGCCCAACATTGTCCTCCCTCAGTTTATCTTTCAAAATACAAGAATCCCTGGGAAGAGTGACATGAGCCCTTAAAGTGTGCTCTACTGGAGAGAGGGCTCATCTAGCAGTTAGGAAGCCCCACATCTGATACTTACTAGCTAGATCACCAAAATTCCCTTTTCTCCTTTGAGCTTCAGCCGCCTCCTCTGAAAAATGGGAATAATCCTGAAGTAAAGTACATGCTTCATAAAGGGTTTGCCTCCAGTCTGAGTCTCAAATGAGATAATTTACATAAAGTACTTTGCCCACCTGAAGGATGGCCAGGATGAATGCCAGTCAATATCAGAGAACACTGCACACTGGGTGGGATCTTATAGACCAGAGACTTCAGCCTTCCGTATTTTATTGAGAGATGAAGAGAGAAAGTAAGCTGGCAGCAGAGCTGGGAGCCAGTTTTCAGAGATCTTACTTGGAGGCAACATGAGGACACTGTCGAGTCTGAAGCAAGGGAGATGTCAGCCCCAGGGACAAACGGTGTGCGGGGTCTGGCCCGAGGGACCCACAAGGATCTGCTGGCTTCCCTCTTAGGGCTCTGCTCTCCTCCCCCACAGCACTGATGGAGGTCTCAGCTTCAGCTGGAATCCCAGTTCTACCACTGACTAACTGTGGGCCTCTCATGCAGCCACTTCACCAAAATTTCCTTCTCTATCTGTAACACTGGCTCCACCTGGGGGACCTTGGGCCACTTGGGTTGGGTCATATGTGTTCTCAATTAGGGCTAAAGGAAGCAAAGCCTGGGTGGTCCCTTGGTTTTCCCCTCCCCCCAACGCTGGCATCCCAGACTCCTCTGCCCTGAGTCACAGCACACAAGGTCAGCTGGGGAGAGACCCCCCATGTCTGCCCCCTTTCATGGAGTCAGTCAGGCAGTCAATAAACATTTATTAAGCTCCTTTCAAGGGCCAGGGATACACAGAAAGGCAAAAGGCAGTCCTCTCTCAAGGAACTCATATTCTGGCGGGGAGACAACATGCATGCAAACAACTCCATACAGAAATGCTAGATGGGAATGATGGACAGAGGGAAGGTGCTTGGGGAAAGTGGGATTTTAGGTGGGAAGCTGGGGAGGTCAGGAGCTGGATCGGAGGAGGTAGGGAGAGTGTCCTAGGATTGGGGGACAGTCAGAGAAGATCCCTGGACGGAGAGATGGAGAAGACCAGTGTCACTAGAGTGGAGTGTGGATGAGGTGGGGCATTGGGTTTAAGCCACAAACTGACCTCTGAGGCTCGGCAGCTCTGAGGCCCAGCCCTCTGGGGTGCTGGTTGAGTCACACTAGGCAGGCAGGAATGACAGACACAGGCTTACTCCCGTTGCTGCTATTCTGAAAGCTGGTTCAGATGGCCCTCTCCCCAGGTGGACCCAAGACCTTCCCATCACTGATCGGGGAGGATGGGTCTGCAGGTTATTTTTGAGCACACGGAGGAGACGGATTCTTATGTGTCTCCACCCTCCATTTCTTTCTCTACATCCCCTCCCCTCCCCTTGACTCAGAGGTTAAGAATAGTCGTGGGATTTTATCTACGTCCTAGGCTCCATTAGAACCCAGGGAAAGCTTTTGTGTTTTCTCCCACTTCATCTTGGAGAAAAAGGCAGGAAAAAGTAGTGTGCTAGGACAGTCAGAGTCTAAAAGACAAGGGTTCAAGTCCTAAATGTGACACAATTTAGCAAGTTCCTTAACCTTTCTGTGGCTCAGGCAGCTCTCCAGGGCCCTAGAGGCAGCATATATCCCCTATACCTGGGGATAGAGCCCTGGGCATCCCACTGTACCTTTCCTCTTGGCCCTGGTGCTTAGCAGTGTCTTGAACACAGTAGGGGCTTAATCAGTACTTGTGGTTTGATTGACTAATATGAGTCAGGAAGACCTGAATTTTAATCTTGCCTCAGATGTGTGACCCTGTGTCACTTTACCTCTGTTCCTCACCTGTAAAATGAGGGGGGTTAGACCAGATGACCTCTGAAGTACCGTTCACAGTCCCCAAATCTATATGATAATTTAAGTTGTAGAACAGGTGCTGGTGAACAGGCTTTCCATTCCATTTCCATTCCATACTCATGACAGACACAGTACTAATAAAACGGGGGAAGGAGAGTGGGGTCTTATGCTCTTTTGTGTGCACAGAGGGACTGAGTGCTTTGTTTGAGACCTTTGGGAAATCAGGATCATAATTGGGCTCAGAACCTAAGCCTCCTGGCTCCCCCTTCTAGGTTGCCCCCAACCCTACTTAGGTAATTTACTGACCCTTAAGTGAACTGAACAGTGGTAAAAAATCACCAGATGATGTAAGAACATTTGGTGCCCCCAGACTTGGACATTCTGTGATGCTCCCACCCCACCCTCTGAATGACGCTCTCCATGGTCCCCATGGCTGAGAGGAAGGGAGAATGCCTGGCCTGGCTGTGATAAGGCTCCCTCCTCCTCCCCTGAGATGGGTGAGTCAGAGGTATAAGAGCTGTCCTTGTGAGTCAGGAGGAACTGATTTTAGCTCCTAATAACAAAGGTCTCATGTTTGCACAGGACTTGGAGATTTACTACAGACACTGGCTTATTGGATCTCTGAAAAAAGACTATGAAGTCAGCAGGGCGTGCACTTGACAGATGAGGGCGCTGACTTGTCCAAGGTCACACAATTAGTACCCAGCAGGGCTGGGAGAGGACCCAGAAGTCCTGCCTCTTTCAAACTGGCTTTGCTTGCCTCCCCCTTCCACACCCAGACTGCCCTTTCTCCCTAAGACTGTCTGGGGTTCTTCCTAGTTGAATGCAAGCTTTCTGAGGATGGGAATGCTTCATTTTTACCTTTGTAGTCCCAGCACACAAATATCTGTTTGATCAAAGTAGAAATGCCATTCATTGTGTTTATTTTCTCTAAATTCTGTGAATCCTTTAGCTCATCTTGTTGCTTCCACAGAATGTAGGCTCCTGGAGGGAAGGCCAGCTTTATTTTTGTCTCAGTATCTCCAGTGGAGACCCATGATTTCATTGGTGTGGGGAACTGCCAGTGAAGAGATGCCCTTCATCAATCAGCAACAAGATTACATCTTGGAAACAATGTGCTCCTTCAGGAATTGAAGGCTTCAGCGACTTAGCTGGGGTTACAAAGTTAGCTCGTGTCAGAGCTTGGGCCTGGTGTCCATAGCAGGTCATTAGAAATGCTGACTGAATTCACAGAATCAAGGGCAGATGGCCATATCCATGGTGCTTATTTCACATCTACTTATAGGTAAGAAGAGGGACGACGCCCCAGGTCTTCTTCATTATGAGACTGGCCTGAGAGTCAGTAAGCCCAGAATTCACAGCGATCCAAACTCCAGAGCTGGAGATCTCTGAGGTAATCTGGTATAACCCACAGCAGAGGAAACTGAGGCCAAGACAAGGTAAATGACTAACCTAAGGTCACTCACGATAACTCCAGAATCAGGACTCATTGCTACCTTCCTTCAGCCAGGTCATAGAACCATAGGTATAGAGCTGGAAGGGACCTTAGAAGCTACCCCCCCCCACAACCCTGTCACTTTACAGATTAGGAAACTGAGGGCCAGGAAGTAGCTCTGGTCCTTTCCCTTCAATATATCAGGCTCCTTTGGCAGCAGAGTCCTTATTTCTCCTCTAGCACATAGTAGGTGCTCTTGGGTAGGTGATTAACTTCTCTGGCCTCCTCTGTCTGCACAATCCATCAGCAAGCATTTTGGCACACAGTAGGCAATTCATAAATGCTTGTTGATTGATTATGTGGATTGGAAAAGTGGGGATCAGAGGCGCTGGATGATGCCAGCAGCAGAGTTAGGCAGGCCCAGTTAGGTAGCCCAGCAAGGAGATTCTGTTTCCTCTCTAGTGACCGGCTGTATGCCAATAGCTAGGTAAAGAGAAGACTGGTCATCACAAGGCCATAGCACCCTCAAATCCTTGCCTTAGGGGAGGCTGTGCCCAGTCTGTGGGGGCTGGAGGGGGCAGAGCTACAGGCTAACTCCTCCTCCCTCCCTCCCTGCCCTCCTGATGGATATAAATAGAAACCTCACTTCCCTTCTCCCAGAGGCAGCAGGAGTTGGTAGGGCAAAGAGCACCATTAGCCTGGGAGCCATGAGGCCTGGCTCTGAACCACTGAGCCCAGTGACCTTTGGCTATGTATTGCTTCTCTGATTCTTCCCCTCAACCAAAATCCCTTCTGTGGAAAGAAGTGATTTTTGTCAGCCCCTGATTCTTTTTAGAGAATGGGGTGAAACAGAGACTTGATTCTGAGTATGAGAGAAGGTTGCCTGGACTGGCTTTAGGACATTTTACAGAGCAAAATGGATGGACAGCTTGGAATAGTGGGGAGCAGAAGACCTGAGTTCAAGTGCCAGCTCGGCCATGTATGACTTCTGTCCCCTTGGGCAAATTAGTTCCCTTCTCTGGGTTAGTGGGCAAATAACTTTACCTTTTTGGGTCTTAGTTTACTCATTTGTAAAAAATAGGGGGGCCGGACTAGATGTTTCTTTCAGCTTTCAATCTATTAGCCTGTGATCCTGGGCTATTTCTCCCTCCTTCCCGATTTTACATCCAATCAACTGGCAAGTATTTATTAAGTGCCTCCTGTGTTCCACATACAATGCTAAACTCTGGATACAGATACAAAGAACAAAATAATCCTTAGATGCAGGAATTCTATCAGGTGAGAGGCTGGATTGGGAGGCCTGTGTCTGCTCTTTCTGAGCTGTGTGACCCTGAGCAAGTGACTTTACCTCCCTGGGATGGGGATTATGACATATCCCATCTCTAGCTGAACCATCTCTTGTCACAAGGGAGTTAAACAGTTTAGCACAGGCAAAGCAAAGTCACCAGAAGACTGGCCATGTTTAGCCTTTCTTCTCTGTTATTGCCCGCCCCTTCTCCCACAATCCCAGGCCTATCCTCATGAGAAGCCTTGAGAATCCCAGCCAGGAGGATCTGTTCCCTCCCACCCCCCAACACTCCCCTGTCTCAGCACCAGCCTTGAACACAAAGAATCCCTTTCCTTGCCTCTGTTACTACGGCCACCACTCTCTGGACAGCTGGGGTCTGAGAACCACAGATCTGACTGGATGTGGCCAGCCCCCTTCTTAGGCAGAACAGCAGCATCATCCTCATGGTCAGCCCCATGAAGAACTCTTCTTTGGTTGCTCTCCCAAACTTCAGTGAAGGGGTCCCAAGGCCCACTTGGAAACCCCAGCTTCTGCAGAAATAAATCCTCATGTGCCTTTGTTGTACACACATTCAGCTACTCCACGCTTCCACAGAGCAGGAAGGCCTTAGAGTACCACAAACATTCACACAGTATGGAAGGCAGATGCTTGGCTGATAGGTTATGCATTCCTGGTCTAGGAAATGGGGCAGAAGACTGGGGATTTTCTTTGAAGATTAAAGTCCTTCTTCCATGACACTGAAATGGACAGTGCTCCCTTCATACAGAGATGCCTGAGCCTGGAACTCATTAAGATCATAAATGTAGAGCTGGGAGGAACTTCAAAGGCATTTAGTCCAGTCCTCTCATTTTACAGAGAAGAAAACTGAGGCCAGAGGAGGTTTAACACTTTGCCCGAGGTCAAAGAGGCAAGAGGTTGAATTTGAACTCCGGTCCTCTGTCTCCAGAGCCAGTACCCTTCAAAGGGTACTGCCCTGACTTCTTGGGCAGCAGCGTCCCTTTCTCAGGGTCTCCAGGGTGGCTCAGGGCAGGAAGGAATTGAGGTATCCAGCCTGGGGCCTTGTGGGGAGATGTCCACCATTGGAGAGACTGGATTACACACCAAGCACACACATTTGAATGCATGAATAAATTTATTCCAAACTTCTCCAAGTACTGGGGGGAAGGCACTCAATGCAAACAGCAAAGCAATTCTAATCTAGCAAATCTAAAATTCTAAGGCTTTGTTGGGATGCCCTTTCCAAATCAGGCTTGCATCCATTTGGTCTGGATCAAAACAACCCACACCCGATTTTACCCAAACTGTAAATAGTCCCAACCCAATTCTAAAGTGAAAAAGAAAGCAAACAATCTTCAGATTTGATGCCCTGACTGTTCCCCAGATCCTGATTGAACCTGAACCTGGGTCATGGGAATAATTTCTTTTCTGCCTCCTGTGTCTACCAGGAATGTTGATGGGACCTCTTAGTCCTTAGAGCCCTCCCCTATAAGTGGTGGCAGGGGTGAAGATGGACAGTGACAATGGACCCTGAATGCTAATGGCCGAGGAAAGGAGGAAGGGCTGTGAGGAGCAGTGTCTATGATGGAGTGAATCAGGGGGCTGAAGGGAGATGAGACACCTGATGCTAGTCTTCTGAGACGAAGGTGACTCCTGGGTCAACCCCAGGGGGTCTTTCACAGCCTGGCAGGGAGCACATTGAGATTTATCACTATACTTCTTTGGGAAGCAATTAAGCCAGGAAGCCAGAGAAGGAAGATCTGGACTGAGCATCCTTCCAAGGCCTCCTAGTGATGGTAGGAATGCTCCCCTCAGCACTGGATAAGCAGACCTCCCTCCCTGCCAACACAGACAGTTTGATATATACTCTGCTCTGAGTGCAGGCATTGCACCTGGCTGAGGTGTGAGGACATATGCATGGGCACCATTATTGGAGAGACACAGAGAGCCAGGCTCGTTAATACCCAGCAATGGAACTGATTGTCAGGCATTTTCTCACCAAAATCCTGACTCAACAGGAAAGCACAAAGCTAGCTAAAGGGAATTAGGGGGAAAGCAATGAAGGAAGAGAAAAACACTTCCTGGCAGAAACCGATCTGCCCTGTGGAGCTCCTGTCTGGGCAGGCTTTCTTCTCTAGCTGGGGTCAAAGACCATGTCACTCCCAGAGTGCCTCTGTTTCCCAGAAGGCTGCTAGCTGGGGAAGGTAACAATGGGGACCAGAGCCCAGCCCTTCTCTCAGATTTGCTCTGACTTGAGTAGGGCAGAGTCTGGGGCCTGGAGGCTCACTGGCCTCCCAGCCAACCAAACCCCAAAGGGTCTTCCCTTTGCCTACTTGGCCTGGCCCTCTGCTCTGCTGCTGATTTGCCCCAGGTTCGGGAGGCCCCATGATGGAGGGGGTGGGGTGGACAGGGTTGCTCCAGCTAAGGCCCTCCAGATGAGGGCCTTCAAGGGGCCCAGGAAATGTCCATTAGATTAAACCAGAGACGGAATCAGACGGTAACTTAATCAGCACTTCAACAGGAAGGCATTATTGAGGCAGCAGCGAGGGAGCAGGCTCCTTCTCCAAGTCTGCTGGGGCTAACACTCAGGATGTTCTTTGCCTGAGCAGAGACAAGTGAAGCCTCTGGCTCTGCTCGTCCTGGGCAAGGTTGTTTCTGAACTCTGATGCTGCTAATGGCTGTGGGTCCTCAAGAGGTCGAGCCTGGGGCTCCTGGGGACAAGGTTCCCTAGTGGAGGGAGGGGTGGCTCTTCAGTGAGCACTACTCCCCCCACAGCACATCTGGGGGTTAGCCCTCAGGTCTTCACCAGCTAGCCATTGCTAGCCTAGGGAAGAGCCCTGGGGATGGGGGGAGGTCAGAATTCTTGGGTCTATAACATCCTTGACCAAACAAATAAAACTTAGCTGCTGCCTGCTCTCTCTGCTAGACTCTGAGATTCATGGAAGAAGAAAGGTCTGAGATTGTCTTGAAACCCTAGAGCAGGAGACTGGGGGAGAGGCCAGGGGAAGGGAGGGCTGGTTTCTGCTGTGTGTTTTTTTTTCTAGTGGAGCCTAAGCCAGAAGGGACATGCATGGAAGAAACTACACATGCAACCCACGGGATGGGGAGTGGAGAAGCTGGTCCGGCCACCTGGTACTGGGGCAGGGGAAGCCCCGCGCCTTCATTGCCACATGTTCCCATTGTCTCCATTCTCATGGAACTTGTGTAAGTGGTCGGCATATCTGCAAAGAATTAGGAAAACCATCAAACAGGGGGTGGGGAGAGAGACAGAGTGAGACAGAGAGACAGAGTGAGAGAGACAGAGAGACAGAGACAGAGAGAGACAAAGTGAGAGACAGACAGAGAGAGACAGAGAGACAGAGTGAGAGAGACAGAGTGAGAGAGAGTGAGAGTGAGACAGAAAGAGAAAGAGACAGAGAAAGAAGAAGGGAGGTAGGGAGGAAGACACAGAGAGGGAGAGGAAAGGGGGGTGGGAGAGAGCTAGCTCCCTAAACTCATGATGGCTGGGTGGGTGGGACACAAAGCTAAGTTTTTTTCTTCATCTGTTCTTATAATCTTTAGCAACAGCTAATTAGACAAAACAGAAACATACTATTTCCTGGACAGAGAGAAGCTCATCCATGTAGCACCCCTACCCCACTTTCTTTTAGTGAAATTTTGGAAAGGTAATGTGTGAGCCAGGTATGGCTACTGCACAAGTAATGGGACCATTCTAACACTTTTCGAGTGATTTCTTTCTTTCTCTTTCTTCCTTCCTTTCTTTCTTACATTCTTGATCACTTTTTGCTCTTTCCTTCCTTCCTTCCTTCCTTCCTTCCTTCCTTCCTTCCTTCCTTCCTTCCTTCCTTCCTTCCTTCCCTCCTTTCTTCCTTTTTTCTCTTTCTCTTTCTTTGTTTCTTTGTTTCTTTCTTTCTGTCTTTCTTTCTGTCTTTCTTTCTCCTTCCTTCCATCTTTTTTCTCTGGCTTTCTTTCAGAGACAGATGGGAATGGCATGCTTTTGGATCATACATACTTCTTAGCACAGTAGGCTGTGCAGTCTCTCTCTACGCTTTCACTCCACGCTGTCTTGTACAGCACCTGGTGGTTGAAAGGCACAATTAGCTCAGTGATAAGCTCATCTCACCTTTGGCTAGTGCTTGATCACTGACAGCTTCTCTGATCATGGGAATCACAGAGCTGGAGCTACACAGAGGCCAGAGAGTTCAATCCCCTCATTTTATAGGGGGATCATAGGGGATTATAGGGGACCACCTGAAGCCCCAGGTGATCAAGTGATGAGCCCAAGTTCCTAGAGGCAGGAAATGCTGGAAATGGGACTGGACCCAGCTCCTTTTCCCTCAGAGTCAGGCTTCTTCCCACAGAACCATGCTGCCCACAGCCTGGAGATGTGAAAAGAGTGTCAGAGCCATTCCTGGTGAGGGGAGGGCAGTAGGGAGTGATGGGGACCTTCTGGAAAAGATAGGGGTAAGTAATGGGATGAGTGGAGAAAGTTCACTCCAGGGCATCCCAAGGAAGGCACTCCTGAGTGGTTGGGATAACTGCACAGTAATGTCATAGAGGGTCAGGATTACAGCCCCAGAGTCAGGCTGTGGCCTCATTAGCTCTTCCCATAGCACAGGTGAGCCCGACTCAGGCCTCAGAGGAAAGGGGAATGAATAATTGGGAAACAAATGCTTTTAGCATAGGAATAGACCCACTGCCCACTTCTTGAACCCTGGACCCACAGGGAAGCTTTGGGGCTTGAGTTTTCTAAACTATTTCCATCAACAGTAAAACATCTTCCCAGAAGACATTCCCTAGCAGTTTTCCTTCTACCTCCCACTGACTTGATGCCTGTTTCTCCTGGTGACTCCACAAACCTCAAGTTCCTTCCCGTTTCCTCTTACCAAGAAGACTAGGCAGTGCAGAAAGAGCGTGTAGAAGAAGCCGATGGTTCGGGCCATCTTGTTGGAGAGAATCAGTCGCCCCTGGGAAGGGAGAAAAGAGTGAGAAGGGGGAGTCCTGGCTGATCCTATGTACATGCTGGCCCACATCATGGTGATGCCTGGTACAATGGAGGAAGGAGCTCTGGGTGAGAATCCTGCCTCTGATGATTACTAGCCATGCGGTCTCGGACATGCCACTTCATCGCCATGTGCCTCAGTTTCCTCAACTGTAATATTAAGAGGTTAGAAATAGCTCTGAGGTCCCTTCCAGCTCTAGATGACTGATCACACTGACCACCGATATTGTATGTTGCTTGAAGGTTTGTGATGTGTGATATCTTTGATCTGACAATAACCAGACCAATGCTATTATGTTATCATTGTGCACACCAGGAAGCTAAAGCTCAGAAAGGTTAATTTATTTGCCCAGGGTTATATAACAAGCAAGTGTCGGGGTGGGATTTGAATCCAGTACTTGTGCACTCTCCACCAAACCACACACACACACGCACACACACACACCCTCCACTGAGTTGTTACTCAAGGCAATAGCTGCAGCTCAGGGGTTTTGAAAGACTGCTGTTCATTGGTGGCAGATAGGGATCAAAACATGGAGATGGGGGGCAAGGAGTGCTCAACTAAGTCAGAACCATGGACAGCAACTAGCCTTGTTCCAGGAAACATACATCTTACCTGGGCTTGCTTCTGACCAAATGCTGACAATGAACATTCCTACAGTTAAAGAGTCTTTTCCTTCACAGAAATACAGGACCACAGATTTAGAACTGAAAGGGTTCTCAGAGATCATCTAGTTCAACTTCCTTGTTTTACAATCAAGGAACTGAGGTCCAGTGACTTGCCCAAGGTCACACAGGTAATTAGGGCGGTTCTCAAACTCCAAATTTTAAAAACAACTATAAAAACCCATCAAAACTGCTCAGGATGTTTCCCCTTGATCATCCTACAAGGTCAGGCGAGATTCTAGAACATAGGATAGAATGGACAGTTTATGAACATTTAGAAAGGGAAGTGGTTATTAAAACTCATCATAACTTTATTGAGAAGGGACTTTTTTTTTTAAGAGTTACTACTTTAATAGGTCATAGGAATGTCACCAACACAATCCACTTGGATTTCACCAAAGTATTCGGCAAAGTCTTGTGAACAAGCTAAAGAGGTATGAGCTAGAGGTCAGACAATAACACAGTTAGATGGATTCCTAACAAATTTGGGCTCAAAGAATCCATTTCACAAGTATACACTAGGGGGGGGATGGGGGAAAGATCTGTGAGTTATAGTGGGCTAGAGGTTCAAAATGAGTTAAGAGAAGCACACAGCAGTGAAAAATGCCGCACGGCCATGGGCTGCATTAAGAAAGGCCCAGCATCGGGGACACAAGAAGTGTAAATCCTCCCCAAGTCTGCCCTGACCAGATCACAGCCAAAGTACTGAGCTCAAGCCCATCTTCCATCTCCCATTTCCATGCCTTTGTATCCTTTGTGTCTTGCACACTGAAGGAATTTAAGAAATATCTGTTGAACTGAATTCTGTACTCCACATTTTAGGAAGGGCACTGACAGAATGGAGAGAATGCGGAAGAGGGTTAGGGCTAAGCCTGAGGCTTCGAACATAGGACCAAAGGTGCCCAAAGCTCAGATGAGGGAGCAAGGAAGAAATGCAGGCATGGGTTTTTGCTCCTGCTTTAAGGCCTCTCTACTGACCCGTAATTTCAAAAAAGAAATTTGTTCCAGGTCTGCTTGAAGTTCAGTTTCTGATTCTACCTGAAGGGTGGCCCGGTGCTCAATAGTAGAGCAACATCTATTATTTCAGCTGATCAGAACAATAACAGCTTGCATTTATGTGGAGTTCCAAGGTGTCCAGAGAGCTACACATGCATTATCCCCACAACACCTACAAGGCAGGCATTCTCATCTCCATGTTAGATGTAAGGAGGTTAAGGCTCAGATCTACCGCGTGATCTGCCCACGACCACAGCTGGTAAGTATCTTCAGTGGGATTTGAACCTTGGTCTTTTGGATTCAAATCCCGGGCTCTACTCACTGCTTTCTCTAACAGGATCACAGCTACAGAGTTGGAAAGGATATTAGAAGCTGTGTTACCCAGAGGTTCTTGGATTTTTTTTAGTGTCCTAGCCCCCTTTGGGGGAATGATGAAGCCTATGAGCTCATTTCAGAATTACGTTTTGGGATACATACAAATAAAATATATTGAATTACAAAGGGAAGTCATTATAGTGAGTTACAGCTATCAACAAATCTTAAAATAAAAAATTCACAAACTCTAGCTAGTCTAACACCTCCATTTTACAGATAAGGAAACTGAGACCTGCAGAGGTTAAGTGACTTGCCCAAGGTCACACAGTCAGTGACAGAGGAAGGACTCCAAATCTAGGACTCTCTTTGGCTGCCTATCCCATTCCCATAGACTATGTTGATACTGTGATTTTCATCTTTATGGACAGAAAGTAGTTTCAGGGTCTTTGTCCAGATCTCTGTCCTGCTCAGAGGCAGGAATTTGGCCTTGGGCCTCCAGGCGATTTTATTTTTCAGGATGTGGTGTGTTCCTGGGGGTGCTGATCCCTGCAAAGAGCTTTGTCAGGAAGCTGTGGGGTAGGCTTTATTCAAGTTTGGCCTCTCTGCCTCAGGTGTCTGCTTGCTTTATGATCTCAAGTGGGATAAATAAACCTCTGGGAACAAGAGTGCAAACATGGAGAAGGAGGGCATTCTGCAGGCCTCTGGGTAGCTGGACACTGCCTGGCCGGAGAGAAGCAGCAACTTAGAGTTGTAGCGGGTTTGGGTGAGGATGAACCTGGCCAGCAAGTCCTGACTACGTGAGAGAAGTTTTCGGTGTGAATCTACAGGTCACCACGGATGCTGGGGTGCAGGAGAGGACTGACAATGTCTCCTTAGTTGTGACCTCAGAATACAAGACCTGGCTGGGAACATTGGAAAGGGAAGACAGTAGAGGAAGTGGACCAGGCCCCAATTCCCTTCAAAGCCCTCACCCTTTTGAGAGAGGGAAGGGGCCTCAGGCATTTTTCTTCCTTCCCATGGAGGATCAGAGGTTGTGACAGAGACAGGACACCCCCGCCCCCAACCCTGAGAGGCATCAAACCTGAAACTATGCTTCAGCCTGGTGAGGGGAGGAGAGAGAGTTCTTTAATGAGGAGCCCCAGGGCCCAATAGAAATCAGAGCCAGACTCATTATTGCACCCCCCCCCAACTCCCTTCCCAAGCTGCCTATTGCATTCAGCTTCCCAGGAACAGATGTCTTTTTCCAACCACCAGCCCTGCCCCTCCGTCCCTGGTCTGTGAGCTTATTACCTTCCTAGCTTGGAGGCCCCCAGCTAAAAAAGAAAGAAGGAGGAGGGGAAGAAGAGAAAGGGGGGAGGGAAGGATGAAGGCAGCTCTACGTAAGAAACGTATTGCTTGCAATTGTGGCTGAAATCCATCCACCAGCCAAACCTGGGCCTGGTTAATTCCAGCGCTGAAGAGCAGAAGGAAACCCAGAGAAAATGGGGAGGGGAGGCTTGCTAATAATGGGGAGAGAGGAGAGAAGATATGGAGGGACCCAGATGTAACCAATGAGATGTTGCCCTGCAGCCGGCCTCCACTCAAATCTCTCCTTTAGCAGAAGGCAGGTTATTAAGTGTATTGAACAGATCGAGTAGCTGGGGGGAAATGGAGGAAGGGGAGGGAGGAGAGGAGAGGCGGCAGGGGGAGGAGGGCTCCACGTGGCCACACTTCCCGAGGGATTTCACATCTGTCAGCTTTGAGGTGCTGTACTAAAAGGGACTTAGATAGAGTGTGTGTGGGGGGGCGCGTGCATGTACACACACATGCCTTTAGTGGTTTTCTCTGGGCTCTCAGAATGCCATGCTACAGTGCATTGGCTTGAAAGGATAACTTTTACATGGAGAGATGGCACTTGACTAAGGCTCAGTAAGCATTTATTAATTGACTAATGTGTACCACTCAATGGAGATACAGAGGCAGAGGTAAAAAAAAAGTCTTTGCTTCCAAGGAGTCTTCAAGGAGAAGACAGATATGGAAGGGTCTGGGAGGCCCTCTGGTCAAACTCCCCCATCCACAGAGAAAGAGATTGAGGCCCCATGAGGGGAAGGAGAGTCAGAGGACCTGGATTCAATCCTTGCCTCTGATGCTACTACCTGTGTGACCTTGGGCATGTCACTTCCCTGCGCCGGTTTCCTCATCTGTAAAATGATGGGGCTAGATTCCATGGCCTCCGTGGTCATCTTTTAGCTTTTTGTTAGGTCTATGAACTCTATACCACCCTATCAGCCCAGGTAAGTGACCCTCTAGGTAAAGGCTGCTGCCGTCCTTTCCTTCTGGCTGGCTCAGGGGATGGGCATTTGGGGTTTGTTTATGAGAGTGGTCACAGGCCCAAGGCTGTTACATCAGTGCTGGCTGTGGCCTTGGGAGAGAAAAGGAAAACTCTCGGCCTGCTGTTTCCTTTAGATTAATGTCCTGGCAGCAGCCCTGGAACACTACTGTTGACCAGAGCCCTGTCATTCAGCTAGAAGAAAGCCAGGCAAGTGAGTAGGGCCTCCTTCTGCTGATGCCCTGGATCTTGGTAGTGGCCCATATCTGGGCCAACATTCATGAGCATGTGGGGTGGCTAGGTGGCACAGTGAATAGAGCACCGGCCCTGGATGTCAGGAGGACCTGAGTTCAAAGCCGACCTCAGACACTTAACACAAAAACTAGCCATGTGACCTTGGATAAGTCATTTAACCCCAATTGCCCTACCTTCCCCCCTCCAAAAAGAAAAAAAAAACAAAAGAAGAATAACAATGGCTAACATTTATGCGGGTCTGCAAGTTGTGGTTCTCCATGATCTGGCTGGATCCTCACAACTACCCTTTGAAGGAGGTGCCATCAACACCGGCAAGTAACAAATGAGGAGACCTAGCTTGGGAATGTCAGCAGCAGGATTTGAACTTTGGTCTTCCTGACTGCGAGTCCAGCCTCGTGCTCAGTCTGAGACCCCAGTGGGGGGGGTCGGCACTGAGAATCAGTACTTGGACAGTTCCCTGCCTATCAAAAAGGGACACCCTCCCCCTTCTTCCTTAGCTCAGGATCCTAACCCAGGTATCCTGCTGCACGGGCATCTTCTCTCTGGCTATTCCTGCCCTGCTGGTAGGAGGCCGTTCAGACAGGAGCCAGGCAGATATGCAGTCCTTCCCCTCCTCTCTGCATAGGCTGTGACAGCTCATCATTATCTCCTTCCTGAGACTGGAAGGATGGATTTGGAGCTGAAGAGCCTGGGTTTAAACTCTTCCTCTGATGCTTGGTACCTGTGTGGCCTCGGGCAGCCTGTCTGCCCAGCCCTGGCCCTTGGGATCACCATGTGCAGAATGAATGGGTCAGATGGACGCAGAGTGAGGTGAGCAGCCTAGGAGGACACTTTATACAACAATGGCAGCTTTAGAAAGAAAGACAAACTTCAAAGACTTTAGAGCGCTGTTTGGTACAATGACAAATGGCAATTTCCAAGGCTCAGAGATGAAGGAGGCCACCTACATCCTGCCAGGCAGCTGATGGGCTGAGAATGAGCCCGATATGCACGAGGGACACGGGCCTCTCGGGAATTCGGAAATTGGAAGTTGGACGATGCATGTTTCTGCCTATCTTATACATGCTATATGTGCACATACATGATATGCAATATAATATATGCACATATTAAACACACAATATATGATACACACATATATATTTGTTATGAGGATTTTTCTTTTTAAAAAATTTTCAGCAGTGGAAGTTGGAGGGGAAAAAAATATCAATGTTTGTAAAAAAAAGTTTAAGAATGAAATAAGAAAGAATGGGCTTCGCTAGCTGGTCTGCAAAGTCCCTTTCAGCTTAGCCTCTGACCCTTGCAAGGGCGGAGGTTAGCCTGCAGCATTTGAAGCACTAGGCAGTTAGGGTGGGAGGGAAGCGATGTTGGTTGTTTGTGGGCTTGGACACGACTGGAAGCTCCTGTAACTTCCTTTCTTAGGCCGGGACCAGTCCCCGCCATCCAGAGGCCAGTATGGCTCCAGTTAAGAGGTAGGCTTTATTGACAAGGGCCTGAGAGGCAAAAGTCTGGGGGGAGGGAGCAGGGAGGAAGTGGTGGTTGTGTTCTTTTTTTCATGGGCTCAATGAAGGCTAATTACCACAAATTAACCTCTGGGAGACAGGACACCCCCCATACCCCCAGTCAAAGAAGCCCCAGAGACCTGTGTATAAACTTGAATAATCATGGTCCCTTAATGCCACCATAACCAAACTGTCTACACTGGCTAAATTTGGTATATGTTTATTAGTTTAGGCCCAGACTCACTGCCTTACAGAGAGTTTAAATAAACCATCCAGCAAACTCAACATTTGCATTGACATTGGTGAAGTTCTTGTGGATTCTCTGGGTGCCGATAAGCCTAATGCCCCAGCACTTCCTGAAGCAACAAGTGTGCCAGCCAGAGGATCATTGAGTGTGGAAGGAGAGGGCACCAGAGAAGGGAGCCCTTCCAGCTCCACAGATGAAGAAAGTAAGGTTCATGAGCTTTAGCCATGTGCCTAAGGTCACACAGCCAGCCAGGGTCAGAACTGACATTTGAACTCAGGTCTTTGGCCTGCCATGCTACAGGGACGGGAAATGGTGGCTGCAGTGAGGATGCCAGGGACTTGCTTAGGGTAACAGTGAGTGAGGAAAGGGTATTGGGGGAGTAGAGGTGTCCAGTTCCCTTAGGCGTATGATTGTCCAATCATCTTAACAGCTGCCCACCTTTCCCTTTCCAACTCCATCAAATCTTTTTTCCAGCTCTACTTCACAGATGTTTTCTCTACAACCTGCCTAGTTTACCCCTACTGTCTCTAGAATAAAATACAAACTCTTCAGCCCCGCTTTTAAAGCCTCTCATAGTCTTAGCCAGGCTTGTGGCACATGACTCCCCTTCTTGAATTTTCTGTCCCAGCCCAGCCGGTCTGCCAGCCTTCCTCACTGAGACTGCTTCAGCTCCTGAGTAGCCTTTGAGGCTCCGCTCAGGGGACCCCACTCCTGGTTTGCTGAGTTATTACTGCGTCCTCCTCCCTCAAAAGAGTTTTCATTGATTTCCCTGGGCAATATTATAACCCCTCCCCTAAAAAACAAAGAGGTTGAGGTTGGGGACATTTTGTGGGAGTGTTTTTGTACCCCCAGCTCTGATAAGTATTTGTGGAATTGATTAGAGCTTGCCCACATCTTGTGACATGTTACCATGTGACATGGAGAAGGGTGATGGTTAAGATAATGGACCTGGCTTCAGGAGACCTGGGTTCTAATCCTGCCTCAGACATTTACTAGCTCTGTGACCCCAGGGAAATCACTGCCCCATCTTTGTGTCACAGTTTCTACATCTTTAAAATGAGATGGGGGTAGATCTGAGAGCCTTCTAGGTGGCCCCATGACCCCTGTGGACCTCAGTTTCCTCACTGGCAAAATGAGGGGGTGGGACTCCATGACCTCTGAGGTCCCTTTCAGGTCCAGGGCTGTGACTCCAATCCCGCGAACTCCCCAGAGCTGGGATTTTGTATACAAGGAAGTCCCACTGGCTGCAGGGCCAGGATGTTTAGACTCAGTTCTGAGCCTAAATTATATCCTTGAAAAGCGCAGAACCTCATCATGGAACAGGACCATCAGGAAATCCCAGCGAGCTTTGGGTCAGGGTGAGGAAAGCCCTATCTCCTTCTGGGAAGCCTAATACCTTGAAGGGGGGTACTGGGCCCACTGTATCTGGAACAGGGGTTGGGCTGTTGGCTGCCCATCCTCAGCCTAGTCACCAGGGACCCTTGAGAATTCAATTAAATTTCTTCCCAATCATTTAAGCACAGGAAGCTCCCACAAGAGAAAAAGAGGGGGTGAGAAGGAAGGAAGGCAGCTGGCCCAGCTGGCCCTCTGGGGAGCCAAGTGAAATCACTGAACTTTAGGGTGTGTCCTCTTTCATCTGCCCTGGGGGAGAGAGGTCATGGACAAGGGCCCCAGAGCAACAGAAAACAAGGTGGAAAACCTGAGCCATCATGGGAAGGGCCACTTCTCTGGACACTGCCCATCACGAAGACTCAAGGAAACTTTGCAAGGAAAGGAAATGACCTTGGCCAGAACTAGGCTGCTGCCCTCTCGGAAAACGGCAAGGCCCGATGGGGCACCTTCCCCGCTTTGGGTTGGGCTGCTGGTCAGCAGAGTTCATGACCTGGGGAAATGGCATGCCAACCCAGTCCGTGAGTATACTCTGTGCCAAGAGCTGACTATACACAAAAAAGCAAAAGGTAGGCCCTGTGCTCAAGCAGCTCACACCACTGGGGCAGGGCTTAGACAAGGCCTCTTTCCATCCATGCATCCATCCGTCTTTCCATCCATCCATCCGTCTGTCCATCCGTCCATCCATCTGTCCATCCACCCATCCATCTGTCCATCCATCCATCCGTCTGTCCATCCATCCATCCGTCTGTCCATCCGTCCATCTGTCTGTCCATCCATCCGTCCATCCATCCGTCCATCCATCCATCCATCTGTCCATCTGTCCATCTGTCCATCTGTACATGCATGCATGCATTCACAGGATTATGGACTTAGATCTGGAAGACCTTTGAATGTCATTGACTCAGGCTCCTGCTTTTCACAGACGAGGAAATGGAGGTGCAGAAAGAAAGGGGAGATGAATTGTCCAAGGTCACAAAGCTAGTAAGGGTGGCCTGGCCTGGACTTAGAGACCTGCTGGAAGAAGCAGGGACAAGACTGGGGGGGGGATAAGAGAGCAGACTTTCAGAAGACTAGGAAGAGACGTGAGGTCATGAGACCCAAAAAGAAGGAGGCTAAATCTCCTGCCCCCTCGAGGCCTTCTGAGGCAGGGGAAGTTGAACCGGCTCAAGAGACTTGGTAAAGGAAGGAAACCTCTGGGGATGGTGACTTGTGAACTCCAAGCCAGAGAGGGCAGCACACTGGATAGTCAGGCAGACATACTAGCTGCATGACCCTGGACAAGTCTCTTAACTGCTTCCAGCCTCAGATTCCTTATCTGTAAAATGGCACCTTCCTCTTCAGAGTCATTGTGAGTTTCAAATCAAATAATGTCTGTAAAGATCTTTGCGAATCTGGGTGCAAACTATTACTGTTATGTAACGGAATGACCCTTAATCGAGATGTGGTGATTATGGTCACGCAGAAATGGGGGAGGGAGCAGGAGAGATGATGTTGGTGTTTCGACTCTGGTGCTAGGCTGTGTGATGATGGGGTTAACTTTGTGTGCATTGAGGAGGGAAGTTCAGATTTCACCAGGTGCTAACCCGGGGCAGGGGGAAGAGCTGCAGTGGGTGGAAAGTTGCGCTTGGAGGCAGGAAGATCTGGGTTCAAATCTGACTTTTACACGCTGGTTGTGCCACCCTGGGCAAGTCCCTTAAGCCTCGATGCCCTGGACAATTCTCTAAGACTCTAAGACATTTGATCTGTCCTGGTGGGGATGGGGAGGGGGGTGGGCATTTGACCTTTAACGTCCCTCACTGACCACTGGGGGAATCCAGGGGGTGTGATCTGGTTTTTGTTTCCCATGTGATTGTCTGGTCGTCCCAGTTGTGACAGAAGCTCTCTGAGGACAAAGATCACACTTTTCTTCTGTTTCGTGTGCTCCCCTCCCAACTTGTGTTAGGACATGAGACTAGGTAACAGTAATGACAGCTAACATTTTTATAACACGTACCATGCCCCGGGGCACAGGACATACTAAGTGCTTTGATCCTCACACCAACTCAGGTCAGTGCTATTATTATTCGCATCTTACAGGTGGGGAAACTGAGGCAGCCAAAGAGTCAAGTGACTTTCCCAAGGTCAAGCAGTCAGTAAGTGCCTCAGGCCAGGCTTGAAGTGGGGCCCAGAGGTCTGCCCGCTACACAGCCTAGCCCTGTCTGGTTGTTCAACAAAGACTCGTTAACAATTTTGGTTCCCTTCCCCTGCCCCTGTCTCCTTCTGCAGCCTGGCAGGGATGAATGACGGCCCCCATTCTGGTCCTGGTTAAGCCGGGGCTAACCCGGGGCTGCATTTCTTGCCCTCAGCATGGCTGAGGACACAGGGCTGTTCTAGGCAGACAGATGTGGGGCACTGTGACTCTGACGGGGGAAATGGAAGCCTGTGTGCGGTTGGCCCTGCCGGGAGGAGACAACTCACCATGCTGAGGGTGGCCTTGTCCCAGGGACTCAGGCTCAGGTACTTCCTCTGCCGTTCCTGAAAGTCAAACACACCATGAGACCTGAGGAAATGCTTGCTGGCCGCTCTCTGCCAAGGGCAGAGGCTCCACAGGGGCAGAGTCTGGTCAGAGCCTCAGGGAATGGAGGCAGAGGCTCTGAGGGTCCCAGGCCTAGATAGACGACCTGGGGAACCAGAGGCCACCCAGCTCATTTACACCCAGGGAGGGGAAGGACCGAAGATCACAGCTTAGGAGCTGGAAGGAACCAGCTTTCTCATTTTACAGGCCTGGAGAAGTCAGACTTGCCCAAGGTCGCCTAGTCAGCAGGAGGCTTGAACCTACACCTTCTGACCCTAAATCTCTCGCTTTTCCCATTACTGTTGTTATGTCATTTCCAGTTGTGTCTGACTCTTTGTACCTTTATTTGGGGTTTTCTTGGCAGAGACACAGGAGTGGTTTGCCATTTCCTTCTCCATCTCACTTGACAGATGTGGAAACTGAGGCAAACAGCTTTAAATGACTTGCCCAGGGTCTGAGGCCAGATAGGGCTCAGGATGATGAGTCTCCCTGACTCTAGACCCCCAGCTCTGTGCACTATGGCGCCACCTAGGGGCCATTTTTCCATTCTAAAATGTGCTTTTCCAAAAACACCAAGAGCAGTCCTTGGCCCATGGCCTTCTCCATTCCGTGGCCCACTCTTAGCTCTCATTTCTCCAGATCAAGAAGGTCTCCTCTGTTCAGTCTCTCCTGTTTAAAAGTCATCTTGATTCTTTGGACATTTCAATTCAGCAAGAATCAAAGGACCCCTTTTGAAGAAAAGCACAAAAATGTATTTATCCGGATACTTTCTGTGACTTTCTCCTGAGGAGTCAAGGAAAGGGGAGGGAGAAAGTCGCGGAGGTGCTGACAGCCCTCTTCCGGACTCTCCCTAGAAAAGCCAGGGAGATACAATGAGGCATTGTGGCTGGAGACCTGAATTCAAATCCTGCCTCTGACTCTTAGTGGCTGTGTGAGCCTGGGAAAGTTTTTCCTCCATTCTCTGGGCCTCAGTTTCTTTATCTGTAAAATGAGGGGGTTGGACTAACTGACCTCTAAAGTTCCTTCCAGCTCTATCTGCCAGGGTCCTAGGCTCTTCTATCCCTCAGGTGGGATCACAGAGGTCCATCACCATTGTTGGCACATGATGGGTGGTGCTATGAAGCCCCTGAGCCCCAGCTCCCTTCACACCTCTGCTAACTGAGATGCCTTCACCAGGGAAGGTGATAGATTGAAGCCGACCCTTTGTATTGGGGATTGTGGGAGCTGACCCAAGGTGGGAAGGCAGCTATGGGACACCCCCAAGGCTCCCAAAAGGGGCCTTCACAGTGTAATGTTAATGGAATTTAAGATGTTGCTGGCCCATTCATAGGCCCCACCTGGAGCCCATTAAAGACCGCTTGCTTCACACCTTTTTCTAATTTCTAATTAGATACTAAGTAAGTCACAAGGGTATGATGATTTCTGGCTCTGAGAAGTGTATATACACTATTAGTTGGTATTTTGCTTTACGGGCTTGCTTATGAGAAGGATCTTGTGATTCTCTGGTGGAGATTCTTCCTACGTTCAGAGCTCCCAATTGCTCAGATGTAAAGGCTCTCTCAACCCAGGGATATAACATGTGTAGTTCATTCAGGCAGTCAGAGCCCTGAATATTGGTCTTTATTTCTCTGCTTGTATCTTCTCTGTCTGTATTTCTCTGGAGTTCAGGGTGCTGACTTTCCCCTGAACTAGTGAATGTAATTAAAAAATATTATGGACCCTTTGAACAGCTATTTTTCCTGATAAAGCAGATCTAAGAGCCTGTGCCAGCAGCCGTCCTGGGGATGCCAGTGTGGTGGCCACTACAAACAGCGGCTTGCATGGAACATCCTCTCTATGGTTTGCAAAGAGCTTTTGTATATTATCTCATGCAAATTGAGCGACAACCCTGGGAGAGGGGCTGTGGGATGGAGACCCTGGTAGATCTGAGAGGACAGCACCTCCCCTAGAGAGGGAGGGAACATTCCCCTGGAGGGAAGGATAAGGGAACTGTCTGGGCTCAAGCCGGGGCCTGCTGGGGAGAAAAACCACATTTCTCAAAGTTTAGCCCAATAGCCATATTGGTTAAACCCGGGGAGGGGAGCAGTTTATATGAGAAAGAAAATTCTGCAGCTGTGGGGATGTCTGAGCTCAGTCAGTGATGTCTGTCTCATCCCCCTCCCCAAACCAACCTCCTTTGTTTATTTATCATGAACACTTATTTATGTACATGTTGCCACCCCTTCCCCTCCTATGTAGTCCCTCTGATGGCAAGGACTCTCTTCCTCCCTCCTTCCCTCCCTCTCTCCCTCTCTCCCTCTCTCCCTCCCTCCCTCCCTTTCTCTCCTTCCTTCCTTCCTTCCTTCCTTCCTTCCTTCCTTCCTTCCTTCTTCCCTCCCTCCC
>CM053593.1:375844440-375865900 GCA_028646575.1 Pseudocheirus occidentalis
AGGTAACATTCTACCTTTTTCAGGAAGCCTTTCCCAACCCCCCCTTAATTGATTACCACCGATTTTTCCTGTATGACTCTTGCCTGCATGCACTTATTTTCATGTTATCTCTCCCATTAGACTGCAAGCTCTTTGAGAGTAGGGGCAGTCTTCTTTCCCTAGTGGTCACCACAATGCCAAGCAGCATCCAGTAGGTGCTTAATAAACGTTTAATGACTGCTTGATGGACCTCACCAGGTTCTTAGACTGAGACCTTACAGGCTCTCCTGCCCTGGCTTCTCTTGGGGGGCACCCTCCCCACTGGGATGGAAGAAAACAGAAGACACTAATGCCACCCATCTCTGCCCCTCAAACTGGACAGAGGGGAGATGAGACTGGCTTACGTACCCTCTTGCTGAAGGAGGAGAAGGGGTCTAGTCGTTCTTCATACTGGGATGAGTAGCGGAGCTCTGTGTCGTCACTGTTGCTTCCCTGTGGGACAATAAGACGGACAGTCAGCCTGGAGACTGCTGGCATGGATGCCCCAAGGGCACGCCTGCTGCTGGTCTGAATGCTGGGCATTTAGTAACTGAGGAAAGACTGACAAATTTGGAGGTTGGTCATGTGGGCTCAAATCCTACCTCTGACATGTTACCATTGGGGCCTTGGGCACATCCTTTAACTTCCCTAGGTCTCAGTGTCTTCATCTGTAAAATGGGGATCTCAGAAGTCTCCTCCCAGCTCTAACTCTATGATCATAATTTAGAATCCCCAGGTTAAAAACAATGAGGATAAACATCCCAGTGACTGCTTCTGATGAGGCCTGGGGCTGTGATTCTCCTAGATTCTACCCCCACCTCCCCCAGTTCTGCTTCAGAAGAGAGTTTGTGTTCTCTGAGCACTCAAGCCGTGTGGCTGGAATGACTTCAGGGCCAGGAAGGAGGGAACAGGGACAAGAAGGAGGCGGGGCTGTTGTCCTGGCAGTGAATATCGTCCATCCTCTGAGTGGCAGCCCATCCTATGAGGCGGCTGCCTCTGAGAGTGCTCCCAGCAGGGGCCCTGCATGCCCTGTGTGCCCACATGTGTGATCCGCAGAGACTGTATCTCCCGGGAGCCGAGGGAAAAGCTGATGCGGGCGGACTCAGTGGGCTTGGGTCTGTCCCCTGCACCTTCCACTTGTTACCTGTGTGACTGTGGGGGATCTTGGAGCCTCAGTTTCCTCATCTGTCAAATTTGGGGCTTAGCTGGGCCCTCCAAGGCCCCTTCCAGCTTGAGATTTATGATCTCAATAGTGGCAGCTGAGCTCTCAAAGGGGTCCACACAGTGATTACTACATATGGCCTTGTAAGGCAGGCACCCCAGCTCCTGCGGGCACCAAGCACCAGCGGTGGGATCTGTGCCGCCGTCATAGGGGTCAAACCCAGAGCTGGAAGACTGTCCAGTCCACTCCCTCTCTTTACAGATGAGGAAACTGAGGCCCAGATCAATTTTCCAAGGTCACACAGGTAGTGACTGGGCAGGATTTGGCTCCAGAGCCTCTGGGCCACACTGCCTAGGGACAAGGCTGGAGGGACCTTGTCCTTTTCCTGTGCCTGTCGGGCTGAGACTGAGGCTGGCAGGGGAGAAGATGCTGGGCTGTCACTGCCCTCCCCAGCTCTGGGCCGTGTGCCTCCCTGCTGCCCTGCTCTATGGCCCCAGACCAGGTCTGAGCCTTCCCATCTCCCCCCCACTCCATCCCCATCAGCATCCTCTCTAAGGATGAGTGATGGATGGTGCTGATGTTGGGAAGGAGGCAGCGCCCTCTGCTGGCCAGCATCAGAACTACACACTCTCAGGCTGGAAGGGACCTCGAACTGAACCTTTAAAGCGCAAGTGTAAATTCAGACGTCTCTAACAAAATAAATACAAATGCCTCAAAGACAACGTTGATCTGTGGTCTGAGTTTGACGTCGCCTCTGGCCTGGTCCAGTGTCTTCATTTTATTAAAAGAAACATTTTCCCCTCATTATGAACTTGACAAAGGAGAACATTTCAATGCATGACCCCATTTTATGGATGAGAACACTAAGACCGAGAAAGGGGCTCTAAAAACATGCCACAGGAAGCTCTTCAACCTGGGATTACATTCAGCCCCAGGCTTCTCACACTAGAAGTGCCCTCTGCCCCTTTTCCCTCTTTCCCCCATTTTAGGGGCCACGTCTTTATTCTTTTCCAGGACCCAGGCTGAATGGAGTCCCCCTCCCCTGAACCCTCCACGTTCCCTTTATTAGAATGTAAGCTTCTTGAAGACAGGACCCATTCCTCCTTCTACCTACATGTGTATCCTCAGAGCTTAGCATGGTGCCTGGCATACAGTAAGAGCTTAATCAATGCTTGTTGGCCTGACTTGACTTGAGAAAGGTTAAGTGGTTCTCTAGGATGAGCCAGAACCAGGATGTGAACACAGGGCTTCTGCCTCTGAACCCATGAGAGTCCAGTGCTTCGTGCTGACTCTCTTTGGTAAATGGCTCTGGCCACATTCCTCAGGCTGGTGTTTTCTGATTATCAGAAAGGGGGGAATTCTCTGTCTTCTGGACTTGGGTAAAGCTAGCTGAAGCCAAAGGGTTGGCTGAATGACCCTAGAAATACCCCCTTCCTCCCCTTTCCCTCTCCCTCATCTACAAGGGTTTCCCTGAAGGTCCCTGGTTCCTAACCCCTTTAGTGCCTCAGACCCCCAGTGAACCCTGGGGCCCCCTTTCAGAATCATGCTGGGACTGGTGTGAAGTAAATACAGAGACAGACCTGTTATACTGCAATGGAGCCATCAGAACATCTGAAGAAGACCCTGGATTAAGAACCTCAGTGGCAAGAGGAAGGGTAGCTCAAAGTGCTAGTGGACAAGCTTGGCCAGGTGCCCTTGATGGTGGGTTTCTAGGTGACCCTGCACAGTTGGCCTGTTCGTCTCCCCCCTTTCACCCTCCTTTGGCTCCCTGGCTGACCTTGGTTGGCAGCAGGCAGGGATGGGCAGATGGGGGCCCGGTGGGGGGCACTCACATGGCTAGGGTAGCTCTGGAGGAACTTGATCTTCTCATACAGCTTGATATTGTCAGCCCGAAGGTTGTCCAGCTCGCTCTGCAGGGCCTGGATGGTGTGCTGGGTCAGGCGGCTCTCCTGGGTGGGGAGAGAGAGAAGGAGACATGCTTGGGCTGGTCTGCGGGTGGAGTGTGTGAGTGTGGCTTTGCCCCCTTCGACTGGGGGTTCCTTGAGGACAGGGACTGTCTTTTGCCTCTTTTTGTATCCCCAGAGGTTAACAGAGTGCCTGCATGTAGTAGGTGCTTAATGAACGCTTGACTGATTGACTACTGAATGACTTTGCTCAGCAAAAAAGAATCAGCAGCAGACCCCATCCATGTCCACTTGAAACAACCTTGGACAAGCCCCTTTGTGTTCTTCCTAGTTTGAGAGCAGGGACAGGGACTGGGGCTGTGATTTCACTGGGACAGGGAACTTCTAGGGAAACTCCCTCTTCTCAGTCTCAGAGGGCTGCCTGGGCCACTGGAAGGTGAGGGACTTGCTCAAGGTCACATGGCTAGTATGTGTCAAAGGTGAGATTTGAACCCAAATCTTCAGGATTCAGAGGATGGTTCTCCACTCATGGTTCTGCTATGGGACCTCTAATATTCCTGATGACCACCCTGGGGGCTCAGGAGGACAGCAGGGTCTGAGCCTCTCCTGATTGCCTGCTGTTGGTCCACTTACCGCCTCCAGCTCCTGGTTCCTCACTCGGAAGCGCTCCCTCTGGCTGGAGATGATTGACAGTAGGGAGTCTACTTGGCCTTCAGGGAGCCCAGCACTGGGAGTCGGCGTGTATCCTAGAAGGAACACTCATGATGAAAGGGCTTCCAGGGGAAGCTGGGGAGAAAGGAGGAGGAGGAACACAGGGGCTCTGAGGCAGGAGCAACTCCAGGGGTGAAATCCCACTAAGGCCAAGGGCCTCAACAAGCATCTTCTGTGCGGCAGGCCATGGGACACATACAATCCCTTGTGGGCTTGGGGCGGCTTCCCTTTGTTCAAATACCCTCGTCAGGGAGCAACAAGCCCAGGGAAGCCTCCATTCATCTTCATGGAAAACACCTTTCCCCATCTGGGGATCTTCCGTGAAGGGGGAAGTTGGACAAGGAGACCTCTGAGGCCCCCTTCTACCCTGGATGCAGAGACTGGCTAAATGCTTGCAAACAGTGTCTGCCCCCATTTACAAAGAGCTTTAGGAGTCTATAATAGGGATTTTTGGAACTTCAGAATTGGGAAGGACCTCACATCTAGCAGGTCCAATCATGTCCCTGGAATCTCCTCAGATTCTCAAAGTTCCCCAAGATCCAGACCAAACGTGCCATTCTCCCCATTTGACAGATAAGGAACTGGGGCCCAGAGAGGTTGTCACTTGCCCAAGATCACAGGACAGCAAATGGCAGAGCTAAGATTTGAACCTCAGTCCCCTGATTCTAAATGGAGTATTCCTTTGACTGGAGTTAGCTCCTTTTAAAGAAAAAAAGCCCTTTGTATAGGCATCCTAAGACCACAGACCCAACTCCTTCATTTTAGAGGTGGGAAACTGAGGCAAGGGGACTGGACCAGGGTCATACAAGCAAGAAAGTGGCAGGGGTGAGATCAGAGCTCACACAATTCCTTCTTCTTTTCCACGAAGGCCAAACTTGGGTCTCACCTCCAGGAAATATCTCCCTGTGTAGCTCGGCCAACATGCCCTTGGACTCAGAGCATCTGGGCTTAAAGCTGCCACTTGCTATGTGGGTCATCTTGGGTGAGTCACTTTACATCTGGTTCTTAGTTTCCTCATCTATAAATTGCCCTTCCAGCTCTACACTGAGGAGCCCCCAAATCTGTGTCCTTCAGAGCCAGGTGCCATGCAGGGGGTGAAACAGTCTTCTGAGATGTACTGTATAATGTGCCCCTGGCCTCCTTCAGGTCTCAGCTAAAATACCAGCTTTTACAGGAAGCCTTTCTTAATGCGTCTTTTATTAGTTTATTTTTATTTTTTGCCTTTTTTTGGGGAGGGCAATTGGGGTTAAGTGACTTGCCCGAGGTCACATGGCTAGTTTTTTTGTGTTAAGTATCTGAGGCCGGATTTGAACTCAGGTCCTCCTGATTCCAGGGCTGGAACTCTATTCACTGCACCACCTAGCTGCCCCTCCCAATGTCTCTTAATGCTGGTGCCTCCCCTCTGTTGATCATGTCCAGTTTATCCCACATACAGTTTGTCTGGATATGGTTGTTTGCATGTTGTCTCCCCTGTTAGATTGGAACCTCCTTGAGAGAAGGGACTGCTTTTGCATTTCTGTGAATCCCCAGCATTCGGTACAGCACCCAGTATACATCAAGTGCTTAATTAATGGTTACTGATTCGGCTTCCTTCCCAGCAGGTTAATGAGAAGATGCGGCTTCTCTGGCCCTTAAGGCATGGGCATTGGGAGAGGCCACCTGCTGGCTGTGTGTAGATAGCCTCCTACATCACACACTTAAGACCGAAACCTCAGCAGGCATCTGCTGCAAATGTGGCCAAGGACCAGCCATCCCCGTTTCTTGCCTGGTGGACCCCGTGGGATGATGCCCATTCGTAGGAATGCTCAACGCCAGCTGTCTAATGAAGAAGCCTGTGCAGTTTTCTTTGGGAAAGGACTGGAAATGACTACCCAGGTTGGTGGGATTTGGGAAGGAGGAGACAGGATCCTTGTGTTCCCATGAGGGGCCCCTGGGAGGAGCCAGGAACGATGACCAGTTCCTTCTACTTTGGGGGCCTTCTCCTGACCTTGAGTCCTTTCCACCCTCTGCTCCTCTGGGGCCAACCAGAGTAAGTCTGGTCCCTTCTCTGGTGGTCACCCTTCCCATCTTGGAGGCAGCCACTATGACTGCCCTTCTTCCCCCCTTCACCTGCTTGAACTCAAGACCCTTCACCATTCTTGCCACCCCCTCTGAATACTCTTTCATCATCAATGTCCTTCCCAAATCTTGGTCCCCAGAACTGAACAGAGTACCCCAGATGTGGCCAGTGGATAGTAAAAACAACCAGAACCACCTAATTCCAAAATACTCTGAAATAACAGCATTTCCCATTTATTAAGGATATAAAGGGAGGTGGGCAGGGTGGTACTGGAGCCAGCTTATACTAGCTTGCAAGAGCTGATTGTTAAATGCTCAGTGTGAGCGTTTACACCTTGGAAATCAACAAACACTACAAATCAGGGCTTGACTCATATTTTTGTTGATTGTCTAGATTTAAGAATGATGGAGAGAGCGTTGATAATGTATATTAAACTTAAAAGTGTGTTGTGTGTGTATGTGTGTGTGTGTTGCTAGAGTTGAGTGTTAAATATTTACCAGCACACCTTTAGATGGAGGTGTTTCCTTGGGAAATTGGACCCTATCTGAAAGATACCAAACCTTCCTTATAAGGGGGAGGTTGCCAAGCTAGTTCTTAGGCAGCCCAAGCTGGCCACGCATTCAGGTGGCTGGTCCTTGGTGCTCCCTCTATAGAGAGATCTCTAGTTGACTAGGGTTGGTCTCGTCGGGGCTTCTGGTAGGGCCATCCCAGAGTCTACTGTACATTACTCTTATTTATATTTTTTACATACTGATACGTATTCACATTATTTGTCACAATAAGTAAGCTCCACGATGGTCAGATCTGTTTCAGTCTTTGTCTTGGTATTCCCAGTGCCTGGCACACAGTAGGCTTTCGACAACTGGTTGTTGATTGATTTGTAGAATAAAATTTCCTAGAGGACAGAGTCTATTTCATCCTGCGCTCGTCTCTTCTCTGTCCCTAGCACACAGTGAGTCCTTAATAAATGCTTGCTGATAAAATATAATGTAAATTTCTTAAGGGCAGAGGCTTTGGTTTTACACAAGGTGCTTAATAAATGTTTGTTAATTGTTTGGGCCCCAGGGAAGTCAAGAACCTCTGCCCACAACTCCAGTTGTCATCCTTTCCCTTCCCTGTCATTTTGGGAAGGAGAGCCCCATTCAACATTCAAAGTCTTACCATAGAAGAGGGCTGTGGCTTCCTTGATGGGCTCAGGAATCTTCTCCAGATGGTGCTCAGATGCACCCTGAGGACCAGAGGAAAACAAAATTTGTGAGTAGCTCTGGGGTAACCAGAATGGGCTGAACCTAGCCTAGGTGCCCTGTAAATATTTGTAGAAGGGGAGATTGGAACCTAAGCATTAGGCTCTTTACCCACCTCAAGGCTCAGCTCTGTTGGAATTTACCTGTAGAAGGAAAGCTTCCTGAGGGTAGGAAAGCATCCTGTGTTTATCTAGACTGAATGTGAGAAGGGGAATAATGTATAATAAGGTTAGAAAGATAGGTTGGTGCCAGCTTAATGGAGGAACTTGGATTTGATCCTTAAGGCAAATGAGAGTCACTGAGTAGGGGAGTGGCGCAGTCAGAAAGGGAGCTCTAGAGAATGCTGGTTATCAGAGAGCTGGACTGGATCTGAGAGGGCAGGGGATGAGATGAGCAAGAGACAGAAAGAGGAGAGGAGAGTGGGGCCTAGAGGCTCCTTGGGGGGATCAGGAGACCCTCAAAGCCCAAATCACAAGTGGGAAAGATGACCTCAGCATCTGGGCGCTGGATGGACTGGATGGTGCTGAGGTCCTGCTCCAGCCTGGTAATCAGCTGCTTCTGCTCGGCCACAGTGGACACGGCCTCAGAGAACTGGACTTGGAGGTCAGCACAGCGACCTGTGGAAACAAACCCCCAATTCATTGGTCAGTGTGGCTGCTTGAGGCCTGCACAGCTCCCTCCATCTGGTCACCTCCACCTCCCTCCATGCTCTTCCTTGACCTTCTCTGAGGGAGGTTGGAATCCCAGGGGCTCCCTGGTCTCTTGTCTGCCCCAGCCTCCCCAGCAAAGGCTCAGCTCACAACTGAGATTGGTTTCATTGAGAGCCAGCTGCCCACCATCGGGACGTGAAGGACACTGGCAAGTCCCCCCTGATATATCCACGTTTGCCTCCCTGAAGTTTTATAAACCTGGCTTCATTCTTTTGGACCTTTGAGCCATTACAACAATGCAAATATAAGAGAATCCCAGGACGGAGATGAGATCTCAAATCCTTTACCTTCAAATGGATCTGGGGGATACAGAGTTGGGAGGAATCTCAGATATCATCCTCTCCAACCCCTCATTTTATAGCATCACCATCAAAACTTATGTATGAAGTGGCACAGACTAGGTCTTAAAGCCATCTAACATTTTAGCTGTGTGACCCTCGGTAAGTCACTTAACCCTGTTTGCCTCAGTTTCCTCAGCAGGAGAAGGAAATGGGGGTGGTAGTGATAGTGGTGGTTTGGAGCAGGCCATCTCTAAGATTCCTTCTAAATCACGCTCCCTGGGATCTATGAACAAACTTTGAGAGGGAGAAGAGGGTGAGGAAATCAGGGAAAGCTTCATGCAGGAGGCAGCCCTTGAGCTGGGTCTTGAAGGCTGGGGAGGATGTTACTAGTCAGGGGTGGCAGGGAGACAAAAAATGATACTCAATGGGTAAGGTATGGCGTGAGCCAAGGTTCATCTGTAGGAGCACACCAGATGGCACTGAGGACAGCAAGGGTACAGCTAGGTTTAAGAGGATTAAAGCAGTTTAGAGCCAGGTTGTGCTGTCTGGCAAAGGAGTCTGCCTTTTAATCAATGAATTAACTGCTAATCCATTTATTTATTTATCGATTTACTTATTTAAACATCTATCCATTTATTTATTTGCTTGTTTGTTTGCACAGGCACATGAAACTACTAAAAGTTTTTAAACCAGTGGGATGACATGAGATCCCTCCCACCCCACCTCAATGCCTACTCACATCTAACAGAACCGACAGATTTCAAGCAATGAACAAGCATTTATTAAACACTGTATGCCAGGCACAATGTGCTAGATGCTGGGCATAACAAGATAAAAATGAGCCCATTCCTGCCCTCGAGGAGCTTATGGTCTCAGGAAAGAACATGTGTGCACACAAGCAGAAATGAAATGTATGAAAAATCAGCTCGAGGTGGCTTGGGCGTGAGTGGGACTACTGGCAGCAGCGGGGAGGTGGGTCCCTCAAGACCTGAGGGTGGCATCTGAGCTGAAGGAAGCATTCTAAGAGGGAGAGGTGAGAAGGGATAACATTCTGGGTACACAGGGACAGCCTGTACAAAAGCACAATTAGAGGTGCTGGAGAGAGGGCCAGAAAGCCAGTATGGCTGGGCTGTGGCAGATACCTCTGGGCGAAATGTACTCTAAGACTGGAGATGGGTTGGGAAAGGCTTTCAGAGCCAGAGGAGCCTGGATTTGAGCCTAGTGGTCATAGGGACCCACTGCAATTTCTTGGGCAAGGAAGCAGTGCTTCAGGTGCTTTAGGAAATCCCTTTA
Source organism: Pseudocheirus occidentalis (assembly GCA_028646575.1). Taxonomy (NCBI): domain Eukaryota; kingdom Metazoa; phylum Chordata; class Mammalia; order Diprotodontia; family Pseudocheiridae; genus Pseudocheirus; species Pseudocheirus occidentalis. Next base: position 375,853,823 of record CM053593.1, read on the forward strand.
GCAGTTGTGTGGAAGATGGGCTGCCAAAGGGAGAAGCTGGGAAATTAATTGTATTAATTACAGGTGACTAGGATTGGTGGATCAGGAAGAATCTTGGACTCACACTCTGGATCCATGTTGTCAAGGTGAGACAGAGGGGAAGGTTGGTGAGTGACTCAACTTTTCAGTGCCTTAGGGAACTCTTAAGGCTTAGATGTAAAGCCAGTCCCAATCTACACTTGTAAGGGGGTGGTTTCTACACTGGAAGTCCCTATACTGATAAAAGTACAGCATCTGGGGATAGGGACTAGGTTCCTAAACTCATTGATTTAAGAAAAACTTTCAGATGAGAAAATGCCTCTGCCAACGCTCTTAGTTGCCAAATCTGATGGTTTTCCCCCCTTAAGTACCCATCCTTTTTACCCTCTCTGTTGCATTGGACATTTTCTCCTCTCTGGGTTTTCGGGACATTACTCTCTCAAGGTTTTCCTCCTCCCTCACTGACCATGCCTCTACTGTTCATCATCTAGGTGCCCTCTTACTTTGGTGGTTCCCCAAGGTTTTATCCTAGGTCCCCTGGTCTTCTTCCTCTTTATTCTGTCTCTTGGCGATCTTATTAGATCCCCGCCATGTTCATGACACCTGGGTCTATACACCTAACCCCAGTTTCTCTCCTGAATTTCAGTCACATATCACCAATTTCCAACTGGACATTTCCTGATGGATCTCCCAGGGACATCTCAAACTCAAAAGATCCAAAGCTGAACACATTGTCTTTGTCCCCAAACCCACCCATCTTTCTGTCAAAGCTACCACCATTCTTCCAGTACCTTCAGCTCCTTATTCTCCCACTCCACAAACCCAATCGGCTGTCAAAGTCTTGTTGTTTCTATGTCCACACCATTTCCTACTTCAGACCCTTCTCACTCCTCACACAGCTACCACCTCAGTTCAGGACCACAACACCTCTCATCTAGATGATACAATGGCCTCTTCATTGGTCTCCCAGCCACAAATCTCTTCCCCAGCTCAGTCCACCCTCCACAGGGTTGCCACGATGAGATTTTTCTTAGATCTAACCATTTTACTCCCCTACTCAACAAACTTCAGGGGCTCCCAAATATCTCTAGACCAGTGGTTCTCAACCTTCCTAATGCCGTGACCCTTTAATACAGTTCCTCATGTTGTGGTGACCCCCAACTATAAAATTGTTTTCATTGCTATTTCATAACTGTAATTTTGCTACTGTTATGAATCGTAATGTAAATATCTGATATGCAGGGTATATTTAAATTGAACATAACCCACAGGTTGAGAGCTGCTGCTCTAGACAATCAAATACAGGCTCCGTCATCCAGATTTTAAACCTCTTCCCAACCTCTTTCCAGCCTTATTGGACTTCGTCCCCTGCCCCCCCGCCCCCCCCCCATCCCCAGCACTTCTGGACCCAGCCTAACTGGACTCCCTGTTCTTCACACCTGGCATCTCTATGCCCCAGTTCTGCACCCTCCCTGCCCCTCCTGCTTCCACACTGGAAGGTCCTCTCCCACTCTCCCTTCCTCAGTCTCAGCTCAGACACGACCTTGTTTATGAAGCCTTTCCTGATAGACGCTCCCCCAGCTAGTTTGTATTTCATTACTCTGAATTTATTTGTATTAATTATCTCACTAAACAGAAATTTTAAATTTATAAATGTAAATTCTCTAAGTGCTCATGTGTGTCCTTCGTAGGAATTGTTCAATTTAATGAAAAAGTGCCTGGCACGTAGTAGGCACTTAATTTGATCAACACCAATGCAGGTGGGCACTTTCTTTGCAACTTATGATCTTAGAGCACAAAAACCCCTCTTCTGAATGTGGCATGGACCCTGTTGGCAGTTTGGTGAAGCTTTTTTAGAATAATGCTTTTAGGGGCACCTAGGTGGTGCAGTGAATAGAGCCCTGACCCTGGAGTTGGGAGGACCTGAGTTCAAATGTGGTTGCAGATACTTGATACTTACTAGCTGTGTGACCTTGGCCAAGTTACTTAACCTCAATTGCCTGGCCTTCCCCCCCTCAAAAAAAAATTTGGTTAGAGGTCAGTGAAAATAAGGATGCGATATTTTTTCCTCATCCAAGTACATGAACCCCCTGAAACCTACCTACAGACCCTTCCATGGATAGCAGGTTCAGAAGCCTTGTCTTAAGAGACTTTTCTAGATCTCAGCATGCATCAGAGGCAAGATCGGGCCCCTGGGCTTGGCTATCTGGCCCCCTGCCTTGAAGGCCAGCGTTCCATCCACTATGCACATGTATGTGCATTTCTAGCCATCAATGCACATCTTTATCTTTCTTCTAAGGTGAATAAAGATGACCAGTTGCCTCTGAGAATCACCAAACCAAGACCTGGAATAAATGAACTGGACAAATGCCTCCCATCTCCAATAGATTCGAACCCGAGGTTTCTAGTTAAAAATCCAGGCTCCCAATTTCAGTCTCATATGTCTTCCCTTGTAGCATGAGGCTGATAAGCTGAGGGACCACCAGAGGGTGCTGTGGCTTCAGAAATGACCAGAGTTTTTAATTTTGGCCAGGGAAATAGCACCACCTGCTCAAGTGTCCTCTGGAAAGTTGCTTGGAGGGCTTGGCCAGGGGCTCCACGCCTCTAGCCCCCAACAATGGGCTGGGATACTGAGGGGTCTGGGCAGCTGGATGGAGGGGGTGCTGGGCAGGAAGGGCTTCTCCTCTGGTTTGGTGCTCAGCCCAGGGGGGTACTGGACTGCCCATGTAGGCAAGGAGGCTGGCTGGGGGTTTGGCCCACCCTCATCTCGCTGGTCAAGGAGCTTTTATACTATATGGCTAATAGAAAACAGGCCATATACCTAAATAGGAAAAAAAGAAATGGCTAAAACAAGGCAAGGAGCTTCCAGGCTCTGATGAAAGGGAGGAAGGAAATAAAATAAGCATTAATTAAGTGCAGACTATCTGCAGGCACTGTGCTGTGACCTTGGCTGGGCCAGCCACATCTCCCGAGTAGACTGTAAGCTCTGTGAGGGTAGGGGCTGTTTCATTTTGTCTTTGGCCATACTGTGCATAACAGTGCTGGCTCATAGTAGGTGTTTCATTGGGCCATAGCTTTTCCTTGGTAAAGGGGGGGCCTGCCCAAGTGATGGCATTCTATGAGTCCTTAACTTAGCTTGCCAACAAACCTGTGGCCTGGCCCTTGGCCCAGTGGCCAGGCCTCCCTTCTCCTTGGCGTTGCTTCTTTCCAGAGCCATGAGAGGCCCACAGCAGACTGGCATTGTCTTGCTTTAGGCTATGCTTGGGGTGGGGACTGACCTTGAACTGCCGGTCAGTCAGATGCTCAGGACCGTGAGAGCATGGGACAAGCCAGCCATCTGCTGGCACAGATGCCACCAAGCCAACCCTTGACCTGTGCTGTCACTAATCAAGTGCTGGGCTTATTTTCAGGATCATTTAGGATTCAGAGCTGAAAGAAACCTCTGAGAGCATCATTCAGTGTCCCCATTCTACAGAGGAGGGACCCAAGGCTGGGCAAGGGGCAAAAGAGAAAGGAGATGGCAGATCTGGAAGGGTTTCTGGCTAGAAATCTGGTCTCTACATCACGAGGAGGGGTCCACATTTTCCAGTCCAACTTAGATCCATGTAGCATTGTGTCTTAGAAGGATCATTAGAGCCAGAGGACCGAGTTCTGAATCCCAGCTTTGTGGCTGGCTGCCTGTGTGTCCTTGGGAAAGTCACTTCCTTCCCCTGAGTCTCACTAAAATTAGGAGGGATGGGCAGTCTCTTCTGATCCTAAGATGACGTCTAAGTAATTTTTTTACTCCGGGTCCCAGTTTCCCCATTGCCATAGCCAAAGGGGCTGGAATAGCCAGCCTCTGACACCATCGTCGGAAGGTCTAAATCTATGACCTATGGACAAATGTTCATTAGGTCCCTCTGATGTGCAGACACTGACTGAGAGGTGCTGGGGGGCACAGTGACCCTACCAAGGGGGTTCTTGGCCGGACTGGGTTCCGGTCTACTGAGGGGAGAGAGACAATGTCCCTACAAATAAAGCAATAGCATGGAATGCAAAGGAGCACCAGGAGGAAGAGAATGCTGGGAAAAGGAAGCAGCGTTGGAGCTGTGCCCACAGACACTCGAGGAGCGCCCAGATAATGAAAGGCAGATGAGCTTACAATGAAAACCTAAAATTAATTTATTTTTAAAAAGGAACAATAAAATGAGAGGAAACCAAGCCTGGATCGAGCCACCTCTGGGTATCGGATGGAGCAAACGTTTTAGCCCAGACTGGCTCTCGCCACCATTAACTAGGGCATGGCCCTGCTGGTTCCCAGGGGAGCCTCCCCTGGGCAGGCTATTTGCCTGAGATTTTTTACAATGCGTGTGGGTATCGGTGTATGTATGCATCTACCCATCCATGGGCAACTAAGTGGCTTAATGGACAGAGACTCATCTTCCTGACTTCAAAGCTGGCCTCAGACACTCACTAGCTGTGTGACCCTGGGCAAGTCACTTCACCGTGTTTACCTCGGTTTCCTCATCTGTAAAATGAGCTGGAAAAGGAAACGGCCAAACAACACCAAGTATCTTTGCCAAGAAAACTCTGAATGGGGTCACAGAGTCTGACACACAATCTGTCTATTTACAGATATATAAACACATAAGTATACACATTATACATAGAGTTAGTACATGCATGCACACATGTATAGTGTGATGTGTGTATGTTTTGAATCTTTTTATGGCAACTCCTCTAATCTACAGGTGTCAGATTCATGGCAGACATTACAGCCTAGTCGCCCCTTGGAAGAGTTTTGTGATGAAAGTAGAAAGTGACCTGTCTGTATACACATTTTTAAAGAAATTTGTATATGCAAGTATGTATGTATTCCCTAATCAGTTAACACAGTAGTATGCCAGTAAGGAGTTAAGCACCCTGAAATTTCTGGCCATGCGGCCAAACTGTGGACAATCCTAGGATTTCTCTGGCCTTGGGAGAATTCTTTCTCTTGGAATCTTCCATTTGGAGTGGTATGAATCAGTGATTAAAAAAAAAGGAAGGAAGGAGGGAAGGAAGAAAGGAAGGAGGGAAGGAAGGAGGGAAGGAAGGAAGGAAGGAAGGAGGGAAGGAAGGAAAGAAGGAAGGAATGAAGGAAGGAGGGAAGGAACGAAGGAAGAAAGGAAGGAGAGAAGGAAGGAAGGAGAGAAGGAAGGAAGGCAAAGAGAAAGAAAAAGCACTGGTAAAGCATTAAAAATTCTGAGGAAAACAAAACAAGTTCTAAAGGGAACAGAAACAGGTCATTTTTGTTTCTACCTTGTTAAACTTAATATTAAAAAAACCTAATTATGTAACGGTTCACAGTTTTATATAAAATCCTCTTTTTGTGCTTCTTTGTATATTGAAAATTTGGAGTTTGTTGTTGATTATTGAGTTTATGTTGAAAAAAGAAAATGTACATAAACAGAAGCGAGTACATTTCCTTGCTGGAAACTGCTGAAATGGAAATCCTCTCAGCCCGTGCACATCTGGGCTTCTGGTCACGTGCCCACCTCCTGGAGGAACCTGGCTGCCCCTCAGCCAGGGAGTGCTCAGGGAATTCTAAATGATTTTTCACCAGTCTCAGCATGGCAGCAATAGGCCTGTCAATGTACTGCCAACTCTTCGCTCCCCTCACCTTCTATCCCCCCTCACCCCCCAGCCCCATCTCGTGTTCTCCATTTCCTGGGCACATAGGTCTCTTTCTAGAGGGTCACTGCTTCATTTCTGACCCTCTGGATCCCAGGGCCATGGATGGGAATCTGGGAGCTAGATGGGCCCTTTAAAGTCACCTCTCCCAGCACCCTCACTGGACAGATGAGGAATCAGTCTCAGAGAGGTTGTGACTTGTCCAGGGCCACACAGGTTGTGTAAACACTAAAGGCAGGATTTGAACCCAGCAAAATCCTTTGTTCCTTCCATGGTACAGGGACAAATCAAAGCCCTTTAATTACTGAAATGAACAGCCAAATGTTCTCTTTGTAAATGGTGGGGCTGTAGAGGGCACTGCCATCTCGACCAAGATACCAAGCTGGGACAAGCTCCCAAGGGTTTGGGATCCACGAGGTCCCAATCAAGCAATCAACAGTCAACACGCACTTTATGCTCGTGTTCTGGGCATTGCACTGAGTGCTGGGGCACAGAGGAAAGGCAAGGGCATTGTCTTCCTTCAAAGAATTTCTGTTCTGCTGCTGATGCCTCTGGTCTGAAGCATCAGCAGAGGGGACCATGACCCAGCACAACAACCAGCTATGTATGTTTTATGGCCGCCAAGCTGGGGACACATTAGGGCTCGGCTGACCCTCACCCAAGTCCTGGGAGGCAGGTGCTGTGATGAAAAGGGAAGAGGCCTGGACTGGGAGTCTTGAGAAGCCGGGTTTAAGTCCCAGCTCGGTTGTTCGGTATCTGTGTGACCTTGGGCAAATCTCCATGTTCTGTGCCTCAGTTTCCTTGGTATGAAATGAGAGGATTGGGCTAGACCAGTGGCACCAAACTCAACTAGAACTGAGGGCAGTAGGCTGTACATAAGGACCTCTGCAGACTGTATTGGCTTAGAACATGACATATTAATATTGTCTAGGCTCCACTGTGGTTTTGTTTATTTAATTTTTAATTTAATTTAATTATTTATTTTTAAAATTTTTATTTATTTAATTTTATTATTTTATTAAATATTTCCCAATTATATTTTAATCTGGTTCAATGCATTGAGGGTTGGGGGCCATGTATCTGACACCTATGGTTTAGATAACTTTGAAGGTCCATTTCACCTCCAAAAATTATGGTCCTATTACTAGGTGACCTCTAAGGCTCCCTTTAGTCATCCTACTTCACTCTCCAGAGTGGACACACATTAATGCATCCCCATCCCTCCCTCACTCCAGGTGCCAGGATGATGCATCCTAGTTGGATTGTCCCTGCCTCAGCATCTTGCCTCCCCATGCCTGCAATGCCCTCCCACCTCCCTTTTTTGTTGTTCAGTTGCTTTTCACTCATGTCTGATGGCTCTTTGTGACCAAGGGAGCCCCTCATTTGGGTTTTCTTGGCAAAGACACTGGAGTGACTTACTATTTCCTTCTTCAGCTCATTTCATGAGGAAACTGAGGCAAACAGGGTGAATTGACTTGCCCAGGGTCACACAGCTAGTAATCGGCTGGGGCTGGAATTGAACTCAAGAAGATGAGCCTTCCTGACTCCAGGACTGGTGCTCTATCCACTGTGCCCTCAACCCTCAGCTCATTTCAAAATGCCCGCTTGTAAGGTCACCTCCTACAATAAATCCTTTCTGTTCCCTCAATGGTTAGGATCTGTCCCAAAGCTATTTTTCTGTTTATTTGTGTGGTATCTGTCTTGTATTTCCTTATCTGTCCAGGTGGATCCTCTTTCTCTCCAGACAGTGCAAGGTGTGTGTATGTATGTGTGTGTGTGTGTGTGTGTGTCCATGCATGTTCACCTTCTGTTTCTTTTTTGACTTGCCATAGCCAGTGCCTGGCACATAGTAGGCATTTCACAGGGGCAGTATAGTGCCTCGGACAGAGCCAGACCCTGGCATTTGAATATGTGGCAACAGGCAAATCACTTTACCAAGAAATTTCCTTTCTCTGGCCTTCCTTTCCTCCTATGTAACAGGCAGGAGCTGGGCGAGGTGTCATAGAGAGTGGGCAGGGTGCCAGACTCGGCTTCATGAAGACCTGAGTTTGAATCCTGCCTTGGATACTTACTAGTCTGTGGCCCCAAGGAACCTCAGCTGCCTCATCTGTGGGATGGGGGAAGGTAGCAGATTGGGTGGCCTCCAAGGCCCCTTCTAGCTCAGCCTCTGTGCACTGAGGAGTGTGCTCAGATGTGCAGACCACACCCAGTCGGATGGGAGTTGCACAGAGGGTGTTAAAATACTACGAGGAGGGATCAGTTCAAAATTGTGATGCTGAAGAAATGGGCCTTCAACAGCAAGACAGAGTAAACGCAATACTGTAATACAAAGGAGGAAGGCTGGCCAGGCAGCTGCCAGAAAGTAGATGTACTGGGGGGGACCACAAATTGAGAAGAGCCCCAGATCAGAACTACTGGTAGAAGAGACAAAATGATCCTGAGATGAGCTTAAAGGAGCTGGGTGTAGGAAAGGGCCCTGGCACCGCTGCCATGTATGCTGGGCAGGACTTGCTAGGTCCTGGGCAAACTCTCTCACATGGGTGCCACGCTCTGGAGGCAGTCAAGGTGATGAGTGGGATGGGAGATGGGATTAAAGAAGCAGGGCTAGCTCACCCCAGAGGGGAGGGCTAATGGCCACCACTGGCTACTTTCAAGAAGATGGGGGGGGGGGTGCTGAGTTGGCGCTGTCCATGGTAACAGCTGCTTGATCTGACTGGACCGTCATGCCTCCTTGACCAAGGGCCAAGCATGGTCCGGAGCTAGAGGGTCTGAGCCATGGACTTGAACCTGGAGGCACCCCTGGCACTGCCACTTCAAAGTCCAATCACAAGGATGAGAAGGGTGCTTGCCGAATGAGGTGGGTGGGCTGGGGTCTAGTAAGGGCAGGGCTCTTGTCCAATTCATTCCAGAGCATTTGTTCCATGCTTCACACATACATGCCCCAGCACATCCAGAGATACAAGGACAAAAATCAAACAATGCCTGGTTTTTCCACTTTTTACTTCAGAGACTGCCCAGCTTGAGAACAAGGATTTAGGAGACTGATGTTCTCCCCAGGAACCCCCAGGAAGCTGTTGCACATTCTTCTCCATTCCCAGATTAATATTTATTTTATTTCTTTATATATGTTGTCTCCTCTGAGGGAATGTAAGCTTCATGAGGGTATGGACTGTTACCTTTTTTTTTTTTTAATCTCTGTGACCCTAATGAAGAGGACAGCGCCAGGCACAGAGTAGGGCAAAGGGCAGGGACTGGATTTGTGATTTCCTTGGTCTGGGAACTTCTGCTGAAGAAACTCCCTCTACTAATGTCCTTTACAGCCTTAGAGAGCTGCCCAGAACAACGGGTCACACTTTAATTGAATTGAACTAATTATCTTCTGCCCTAAACCCTCCCCTCTGTCAACCTTCCCTATTTTTCTCAAAGGCAACCACTGCTATCCTTGCAGAGTTCCAGACTGCTAATCTCGGCATTCATCAGTCAACAGTTTACAAGCATTTATTAAACACTGTATACTAGGCACAAGGATTCCGGCATAGAAGAAAGGTAAAAGACAGCCCCTGCCCTCAAGGAGCTTACCCTCCCCCTGTCTCAAATACCTAATCGGTGGCTAAATCTTCTCATTTTGATCTTCAAGGATCTTTTGAATCCAATCCTCTCTTCTCTCACACAACCATAACCTTAATTCAGGTTCTCCCAAAGGCAGCCAAAATAATTTACTTAAGTCTAGTTCTGACCCTGTGACTTCCCTACCCAACTCTAGGGGCTCGAAAATAGTTTCCTCTGTTGTTGTTGAGTAGGGTTCAGCTCTTTGTGTCCCATCCTTTTTTAGGGGGGACAAAGAGGGAGTTCCTTGGCAGAGATACTGGACTGTTGGCCATTTCTTTCTCCAGCCCATTTCACAGATGAGGAAACTGAGGCAAATAGGGTGAAGTGACTTGCCCAGGGTCACATAGCCTGGTCAGATTTGAATTTAGGAAGGTGATTCTTCCTGATTCTAATCTTGGCGCTCCTGAAAGCCCAATATAACATTGTCCCAAACTACTTTTTCAATTTCTTTAGACACTATTCAACTGTTGGCTTTCACATAGTCTGCCCCCACACCTGGATGGCATCCCCTTCTCACCTTTGCCTCAGGGCCCCTCTCCCTTTAAGAAGCAGGTCAGGCACCACCTTTAGCAGTATCAGCTGTTGGTGCTCTCCCACCCAAGCTACCTCATAACTCTCTCTCTGTCTGTCTGTCTCTCTGTCTGTCTCTGTCTCTCTCTTTCTCTCTCCTTTATAATTATATAAATATATAACTTATATATTTATATATATAGATATTATGTATAAAAATATAAATTATATAAAAATAATTTATAAATAAAAATGCACACATATTGTCTCTTCCACTAGAATTACTGAATAATAAAAGAAGCAGCTGGTAGCTTTGTGGATAGAGTACCAGACCTATAGTCAGGAACACCTGAGTTAAAACCCAGTCTCAGATACTTCCTAGCTGTGTGACCCTAGACAAGTCACTTCACCCTGTTTGCCTCAGTTTCCTCATCTGTAAAATGGGCTAGAGAAGGAAATGGCAAACCACTGTGGTATCTTTGCCAAGAAAACCCCATATGGGGGGGCATGGAGAGTCAGACCAGACTGAATCGCATCCAGTCATTGTGACTTGGGATTGTTTCAAACTTTGCACCTATACCCAATCACAGTTCATGGCCCACAGTACGCACTTGTGTGGATTCAGACAGGCCGTTATACCTGAGTCCAAAGGCCCCCAGCTTAGGCCATGGATACCTGGGTCAGGGGCTGGCTCCTAACTCATGGCTTTCCCTTGCTTGGCTATTTACCTTCCATGGTCTCTGGTGAGGTTTATGGCTTCATGACAAGTGAGGAGCTATTTTACAGCCTTCTGGGAACATAGAGCCCAAAGACTCTGGGGGTCCCACCACAACTAGGGTTAAATCCTTTTAAACTGGACCCATCCTTCACCTGTTTGGGCAACCCAATGTGACAGCCGTCCTGGAGGATATATTTGGGTCCCTAGCTCTTAGTCCTGGCACATAGTAAGGCTTATTAAATGCTTGTTGACTGACCTGACATGGACCCTGCTTGCCTTTAAGAGGCTTATTGTCTAGATTCAGGTTTCTCTTCCTTAGCATGTCTCTGTGTCTAAAGGCTTACAGCTCCTCCGGCTGGGAGTTGGGGTGGATGTGGTACAAAATTCATGCAAATAGAGCATTGCCCTCAGTTTGGAACACCCTGAAAATCTGATAAAGAGTCGAAAACCAGTCTAGCTGATGACCCAGAGACACTTAATTCCACCCTGAGGAATGTGTGAGGAACAAAAGACCTTGGAAGAAGAAGCCAGGTGTCTGGGTAGGCTAATGGAGTTTCAGAAATGGAAATTGTCTCTTTCCTTCCCTAGCCTCGACAACACATTCATTACTATACATTAGCTGTCCATCATGACGCTTTCTGCTAGACAGCTTCATGCCAGTGCATGAGAATGGTGCCCAAGCAGCTTTTAGAGTCTGAGATTCCCTCTGTTCTAGGCAGCCTCCCTCCCAGTGACTACACAGTGTGTCTGTTGGATGAGCTTGTAATGTCATCCTGAGGCAAGGGGGCCCCACGAAATCTGCCCTGCACATTTAGCCGAAGCAAAAAGCTCATGACCAGATGAGATGTGCTGGGCAGGTGAGTGGCCCCCTGTAGAAGATCCTGGTACCACTTCTGGAAAGGGGACCCTTGTGCTTTGCCTGTAGACAGGTGACTACAGAGAATTAACTGGCTGTTGGGCCCTCTCTGTAGCACAGGTGAGGCAGGCTCATTGTTATTCAGGGATGCCAAAGAACCCACTCCTAATTAAGAACTGAGCCCAGACTCTCAGGACCACAGGGCCTTTAATCTGAGGGTAACCAAAGAAACTGCTAGGTGTCATACTGCACACCTAGCTGGACCTGGAGTCAGGAAGACCCGAGTTCAAATTTGACCTCAGACAGTTGGGTGACCCTGGGCAAATAACTTTGCCTCAGTTTCCTCATCTGTAAAATGAGCTGGAGAAGGAAATGACACAAACCACTCCAGTCAGAATCTTTGCCAAGAAAACTCCAAATAGAGTCACAAAGAATTGCACATGACTGAAATGAATGAACAAAAGAAACAAAAAGGAATTTAGTAAAGATCACAAGAAGACTTTTTTTCCCCTTAGTAGCCTAAAATTGATCTCTAGTCTCCTCCTAAGCATATTCTGGGTCAGCGTTCTGTAATGAAAATGGTGCAGGGAAGAGATGATATTTCCTTTCCAGCTTTCTGATAGCATGGTATGAGAAGATGGAAATTCTTCTGCGCATTTCCCCCCCTTCTCTCCCTCCCTCCGTCCCCTTTTCCCCTCTCTCTCTCCCTCTTCCT
>CM053593.1:375866000-375922226 GCA_028646575.1 Pseudocheirus occidentalis
CTTAACTCATTCTGGGCCTCAGTTTCTTCCTCTGTAAAATGAGGTTGGCTTTGTTGATCACTAACTCCCTAGCTCTAAATCTATGGTCTTTGAATTTCTGAAGACTGTCCCTACCCAGCTCTACCATCTGTTTAAAAATAAACACAACAGTGACAGGTGCTCCAGCCAAGGGGCACCCAGCACCCTCACCCTGAATATCAACTGGGATATACTGTGATGGATTTATAATAATATAAGATTCAAACTACGGTCAAGGGAAGAGAAATCAGAGCAATGTAAAAATTATGTAGGTAATATGCCAGAGAAAAGGAAAGCCTCCAGGCCTGAAGTTTTAGGCCAACATCCTCACTAGGTCCTTCATTTCATTTGTACCAGGGCTGCTAAGAGCATCATACCAAAATTCAGATTTGCTTTGATTATTCTCTCTGTTCTAGGTCATTCTCTGATGGAAACTTGTTCCTCCCCATAGATCCCATTTCCTGTTTCTGTACCTGTCTCTATACCTGGAATACTCTTGCTCTTTACCTCTGCCTTGAGAATCCTGAGATTCCTTTAATGCTCATCTCAAGTGACACCTTTGACACGAGGCCTTTCTTGATTCCCCAGCCCTTCTTGGTAGCATTCTGATCTTGACCTGATTTTGGATAAACTCTGTATATACCAGTGATTCTCAACCTTCCTAATGCTGCAACCCTTTAATATGGGTGTATACCCTTTGTATGCGGGTGTATTTGCATGTCGGCAGATCCACCTGGAGATGGATAGAAGAGCAGTATCTTGGTTCCTAAGACCACTGGAAATATGTGTTTTCCGATGGTCTTAGGCGACCCCTGTGAAAGGGTTGTTTGACCCCCAAAGGGATCACGACCAACAGGTTGAGAACTGCTGGTATATACTCTGGGCATTTGAGAGGTAGCTATGAGTCAGAAGACTTGAGTCTAGTACCTTAATCAATCAAGCAATCGCCATTTATCAAGTGTCTACTATGTATCCGGCACTGTGCTAAATGCTAGATTTCAATCTCTCCCTCTCCAGTGGCTCATTACCTACTGCCTACAAACATGCCTATGTCTTCCCCGTCCTTAAAAGGCCCTCACTTTGTCCTTCCATCCCTACTAACTAGCCTCCTATCTCTTCTGCCCTTTATAGCTAACTTTCTTGAAAAGGCTGCCTATCGTAGGAGTGTCCATTTTCTCTCCTCTCACCCCTTATAATCTGGCTTCTGACCTCATCATTCTGCCAAAATTTCTCCAAAGTTACTAGTGATCTTCTAATGACCAAATCCAAAGACCTCGTCTCAGTGCTCATTCCCCTTGATCACTCCCTTCTCCTTCTCCCTAGTTTTTTGGGATATCCTTCTCTCCTGGGTTTCCTCCTCCATTTCTGACTGCTCCTTCTCTGTCTTCTTTGCTGGATCCCTTTCCACATCATGTCCTCTAAGTGTAGGGGTCCCTCAGGGCTTTGTCCTGGGCCATCTTCTCTTTTCCCTCTATTTTACATCACTTGGTGGTCTTATCAGCTTCCATGGATTTAATTACCATCTCTGTGATGGTGATGATTCTCCAATCTACCTTTCTTGCCCCAACCACTAGGCTGCCCTTCAATCTCACATCTCCAATGGTCTTTCAGACATCTCAAACTGGATATCTAGTAGACATCTTAATCTCAGTATGTCCAAAATAGTTCATTATCTCTTCTTCTAATTCTTCCCTGCCCCAAGTCCCCACTTTTCTTATTACTGTGGTGGGCAACACCATCGTCCTGGTCCCTCAGGCTCACAATCTAGGGGTCATCCTAGATTCCTCACTGTCTTACCCCCCATATTCAAGCCCTTGCCAAGGCCTGTTGATTTCACCTCTCCACCATCTCTTGTCCATTTCACCTCCATAGAAATCTCTTGCCCATTTCACCTCCATAGAAAGTCCTTTTCACCTCCACAGCATCTTGTAGATTTCACCTCTGCAGCATCTTGTCTATTTCAGCTCTGCATCATCTCTTGTCCATTTCACCTCTATAGCATTTCTTGTTTATTTCACCTCTATAAAATCTCTTGTCCATTTTATCTCCATAGCATCTTGTAAATTTCACCTGTGTAGCATCTCTTGTCCATTTCACCTCTGCCACATCTCTCCAATAAGTCCCCCTTTCTCCTTTGACTGCCCCCACCCTGGCTGAGGCTCTCATCATCTCACACCTAGATTATTGCAATAGCTGCTTGGGGTGGGGGGTCTGTCTGTCTCAAGTCTCTCCCTACTTCAGTCCATCCACCATTCAGCAACTAAAGTGATTTCCCTAAAGCACAAATCACCCCCTGCTCAATAAATTCTAGTGACTCCATTTTGCCTCTAGGAACAAATACAAAATGCTCTTGGCATTCAAAGCCCTTCATTACCTAGCCCCCTCCTAACTTTCCAGTCTTCATATACCTTAGTCACTGAACCTCTGGGCAAGTCTTTTAATGTAGTCTCCCTAAGACTATAAATTGCATGGAGAGTGGGAGTTTCCTTACTGGGAAGTCAGATGAAATTACACACAATAGGTTAAGTTCAACTGCTCCCTGGCATGTGAATCCCCAGTATAAATACCCAGATGAAATCACAAGTTTGGTCAAAAAATTATTTTGTCTAAATTTTCCGAGCTGTTTGTTACATTTATCTGTGTCCATGTTGTTTTCCCTCTTGTAGAACGTAAGTTCCTTGTGGGCAAGGATGGTTTTATTTCTGTCTAGGTACCTCCAGTGCCTAGAAAAATGCTTGGCACATAGTAGATACATAATAAATGCTGGTTGAATTGAAGGAAACTGAAATCCTAGATGATGGACAAGGTCAAGAAAAGACAGGAAAAACCCAAGTATCCCTATGAGATAAAGTGGTGAAAATTATTAGAGGAAAAAGTGTTTTAACCACTCTACAAATATGAGATATCCTTACTAGCAAAAGTTGTCTTTAATACTGTCTGAATTAGTTTCTTTTTCAATTAATTTCTGAGCTCAGGCCAGAGTAAACAGTACTGTGTAAGTAAATATTCAGTGCCTTACTTCCCCTCCCCTCTTCAACAAACATTTATTAAGCACCTACAGTGTGCTTAAGAAGATACCATGCTAGGGTCTGGGGGGGACTCGATCCCTTTAAGCCATATACATCTCTGACCTTGTACAATATAAGGATAAAAGAACCAGGGAAGTGACAAAGTGCTTTGTGAGGTCTGGGGGAGGATGATTATTACTGTTGCGGGCCTTAAGGGAAGGCCTTCTTGAGAAGATCTCATTTGAATCTGAGGGCAAGAATTCAGTAAATGAAAAGACTGAGGGGAAACAGTCTCGGCACAGAGAACAATGGGAGTGGATGCCCTTTGCTGCTCTGTAAAGAGGAATTGGCTATCATAGCAGCTAGCCAAGGAGAAAGGGCTGTGGCTAAACTGACTTGACTAGCAGGGCCATCTCTGTTTTCAGGGTGTGGTGCCTGGGGCTGATAGGATATTCAGGCTGGCCTATTTTAAAGCTTGCAGCAAGTCTGATGGGAAAGGAGTCTCTTATCAAGGAAGCCTGGAGTAGTGGACAGAGTGCTGGACATAGAGGCAGGAGAACCTGCCTCTAAAATACCCTCACTACTCGACCTTGGGCAAATCATTTATCTCTTTGAAGGCTTACTTCCTCATCCGTAAAAACTGTGTAACAATACTTGTCTTCCCTGCTTAGGAACTCAGGGATCATAAGTTTAAAGGTAGGGGGACCCTGAGACGCTATCAGTTTTAAGTGTCTTATTTTACAGAGGAGGAAACTGAGGCCCAGCAGGTTGTGTTCAAGATCACACAGTTATTAAGTGTCTGAGATAGGGTTCAAACTCAAGTCTTGAGGACACCATCACTCACCATCAGTAACACACTGATTAACTGCTAACTAATTAAATGATTGATCTAATTATATTTCGGTAGCTTGGCTTTCAAGAAATATTACAAAAACCATGTGTGAAATGCCCCCAAATGACTCTATGGTCAAATCTTACACATGGGGAAATGTCACAGTGGATCCATGCCCACCAAGGGGGAAGTAGGAGGGAACAGGCTTTGATTAAGTGCCTATTCTGTGTGTAGTACTTTAAACATATTATCTTGTTTAATCAACATTCTATCTTTAGGCAGCTTGGCATCCTGACTGCTGGGTTGTGGGGGGGGGGTGGGGGGTGGGGGGGGAGGGTCAGGAAGACCTGAGTTCAAATCTAGATTCAGACAATCACTAGCTGTGTGACTTGGAGCAAGTCACTTAAATCCTCTGGGCTTCACTTTCCTTATCTGTGAAAAGAGGGACTTGATGGCTTTTGCTATGCCTTCCATATGACTCTGAGTGTCAGTGGACGTGGGTTTAAATCCTAGCTCTAATACTGTGTGTGTGACCCTGGGCAAGTCCCTTAAGTTTTCTCAGCCTCAGTTTCCCCTTTTTGTCAAATGAGATTGGACTAATGGTCTCTAAGGCCTCTTCCAACTTTAAATCTATGATAGCATGGTCCATAGTGACATGATTTTCCTGTGTGAATTGACCTTAGGGTCACTTTGGGGCACTACTCCACATGTTACTTTTGCAATATTTCTTGAAGTTCAAGTTGCACAATTCACTGATTAGATAAACTAACATGGGCACTGAGTGGCAATTTTTGCTTCCTACAGAATATACCGCATAAGTCGGTACCCCATTGTTTTCCTTCTTGACAACCCTATTTCCAGTTCAAATTAAGAGGGAGGGAGCCCTGCTTACTTTAACTGCTTTTACAGATTCTGGGAAATTCTGGAAACAACCCATTTCTCAGCATCATGTCTTAGAAGAGATGCTAGCCACCACTGCAGGTGAAGACTGAATGGTCATGGACTTCTTTTCTTGTTCTTCCCACTGATTTCCTGCCTCACCCCAGCTGTGGATGGAGCAGGGCTCGACTAGATCTGTAAGCGCCTCTGCTTGGTGTCTGAAGTCCTTTGCAGCATGGCCCCAGACTTCCTTTCCAGTCTTCTTATTTCCCTCCTCATGTGTGTGCCACAGTTGTGAGGTCCTGGTGTCCCTGCTGTTGCTCATATAGGGCAGCCCATTTCTCTGCGTTTGCTCTGGCAAAGCCCAATGCTCTGCTTCCTCATCCTTCCTCTTATGTTTGTATGGGAGAGTGAAAACTTCTCAGGCGGTTTGAGATTGTTAACTTCCTTCTTCCTCCTCCATTGCTGCTGTCAATCAGCAGCAAGCCTCTTCAGGAATCTTAGGACCCTCACTTTCATTTCTTTTGTCTGCTTTCCTGCTTCTGCAGACTCCTCCTCCTGGCCAGTGGGAGTCAGGGATAGCCCAGGCTCACTCTTCCTCCCTTGCTTTGGGACCCTTCCCCCCCGCCCCTTCCTTGCTGTCAATCAGCATCCTGGTTCTTTGTAAACCTATTTCTCAGCCACTGAGAGATAGTGGTGGGCTTCCTTATGACTTCCCATTAGTCCTGAGACCTAAATCTGCCTCTCAGCCAACGGGAAAGGAGACAGTCAGGAAAGGGGCTTGACTGAATTAGGGTATAAATTCTTGCACTGTCTTTTCTAACATGCCTCTCCTCCATGATGAGTCATGGGGAAGAGAATAAACTCCTGTTCTAATCCTAAGAGATCTCTGTGTTTATTTTTTTAAAAATAAGTTAAGGATGAGGGTTATTTTTCATCCCAAACATGCTTCCTCGAGCCCTTCCAAACTCAGTTCAAAGCTACCTTCTGCAGGGGCCCTTTTGTGGTCCTCAAGAGGCCCCTCCTCATCCCTCATCCTCAGCCATCTTCCATCTACTGCGCATGTATCTTGTGGGCTTCCTTCCTTCCTTCCTTCTTTCTTTCTTCCCCTCTTTCCTTCCTCCCTCTCTCCTTCCTTCTTTCCTTCGTTCCTTCCATCCTTCCTTCCTTCCTCTCTCCGTCCCTCTGTCAGTCCACATGGGAAATCATATCCTTGTCTGCAGGTGCTCTACCCAAAGGAATATAAATTTTGATTGCTGAAAACTTGCAAGATACCTTGGGGTTTATGGGCTAGATTTCTTTTTTAAGGACCATGCCTTAAACCCAAATCACTGTGGCTCTCATTGACAGGTCCCAGCCCAGGCCTCACCTGGTCGTTATTTGGGCTCCTTGTAGCTCAAAGTTAGTGTAAACAGTAAAATTAGTGTAATAGTGTAAAATTCTGTTTTTGGTCAGAAACCCTGAGGGTCTTCCCCTCTCAGACTGATTTTTTTTTTTTGGATTAGGTAAAGGAGGCCATGCTTTGCCTAGTTTCTACCTAGCCTTAGTCACTGCATGGGCATTGCCTCAGAGTTGGGAAAACCTTTAGCTCCCCCACCGCCTCCAGGGCCATCCCTAGTCATCCTGACCTGCATCTTGTCACTCCAGATGGCTCTGGAGGAGAGAGTGAGGCTGGTGACTTTGCACAGCCCTCCCCACTTAAATTCTATTCACTGGTAAGTCATGGCCCTTTTCGAGAGAGAAGGATAAACATCTTTGGGGTGTGCCTGTCATCTGGCCCAGTGCAATGTAAGTTCCTTGGGGGCAAGGACTACTTTTATTTTTTTTTATCTCTAAGACTTAGTCCAATGCCTGGTTCAAGCCGACATCTAACAAATGCTGGTTGACTATGGACAGATAGGAAGAAAGTAAATCCCCTTCAGGTTTTTTCTTACAGTCTTGGCTACTATGTCAGCCTTGAATGCAAAAGCCGATGGGAAAGCAAACACTGGATTTTGGCTGGGGCAGTGGAATGATATTTGAATCAATACCAGTGGATAAAAGTCTTAACCAGAAATGAGGGGTCTAAAGGAAAAAGCCCTGAGGCAGGGGGTGGGGAGCTGACTAACATGGCTGGAGCCAATGTCTTGGGAAGCCAAGGGCTTTAGCCAGCTCAGTTCTACTAGAACCAACTACGTGTTGGTTTTGGAGCCATTTCTTTGCTTTCCCAGTCATGGGCCAATCCAGAGGGATATTTAAGTAAGGAAGGTATAATCTGTTCATTTGTTGCTATTCATTCAACAAACATTTATTTGATTAATTATCTATTGTGTGCCAGGCTTGGTTCTATGTGCTCGACGTTGGCTTGTGCTCATCTAGCAGGAGTTTCTTGAAAGGTCAGGAGCATGCAACATTCCTATATCATTCCCCTTATCAATGAGGCTCTCTATCGCCCCCAGGGACAAAATAAAAACTCGGTTTGGCCTCTAACACCCTTCCATGGCCTGACTCCAATTTACCTTTCAAGCCTTGATAATCATTATTCCTCTTCACACACTCTCTAGCTCTGGTCAAACTGGTCTTCTCACTATTCCTCATACCTGACATTCCACATCCCCTTTTCATTCCTTTGTACAGTGGCTGAATGGCTGTTTACTTCTCTGGAAGGCCCTTGCTCCTCACCTCTGCCTCTCAGAACTCCAGCTTTGCAATAAAAGTCAGGTCAAACACAACTTCTTACAGGGAAGCCCCCCTCCCCGAAATGGCTACTCTACCCCATTGATCCAATCTCCTAGTGATTACTTTGTAGATACGATGCAGGGTGTCCCCAAAGTTTCTGGGCAGTTTTAATCTCCTGAAGGCTTTTGCTGAAGATGTACAAGTTGGTACTTCCCCCCCCCCCCCGCCCCAACACTACGTCACTCTCCCTTTTGTCACCCCTTGAGGACAAGGATGATTTCATTTTCATCCATTTACCACTAGCACCTGGTACACAGAAGGTGCTTATTAAAACCTGTTCACAGGATCAAAGATCTAGCGATAGGAGAGGCCGTCTAGGTCAACACCCTCACTTTACAGATGAAGAAACTTCGGCCCAAGGAGGTTAAATGACTTGCCCAAGGTCACACAGCTAAGTGTTTGAACCCAGGTAATTTGGCTCCAGACCCAGTGATCCTCCTGCCTGCCCAGTAATAGTCTGCCAACATCATCCGTCCACTCGCTTCCTTCAGGGAAATTGCATCTCACTGGTTCATTTTTACTTGCTCACAAAGTATTGAATCAATACCAAATCAGCAACACTTGGATAGACAATAAGACCAATTACTGATAAAAGAACAGAACTCACATATTCCCACCAGGCCTCCTCAGCAGCTGTCTGCAACAACCTTGCTCCTGATGACCGGAGAGGCCTCCCCCACCACCCCAGTTACCACTGCAGCTTAAGCACAGGCATCGGCCGAAAGTAGAACCAGCCAAGAGTCAGCTCTTTCAAGAGGAGAGAAAAGGGAGAAACAGCGGTGAGGGAGGCCAGCGAGGCTCCCACAGCAGCCTGGACAATCGGTCACTGAGTATCTGAGGGCCCCAGAGAGGGTGACCCCACCACTGCCTCCTAAGGCAGCTCCTTTCACTTTGGGATTGAACTAAGGGTTGGGAACTTTTCCAATCTAACAAGCCTGATTTTGCCTCTCCAATTTCCACCACCTTCCTCCTGGTTCTGCCCTCTGGGGCTAAGCAGAAAATCGAAAGCCCTTTCCATGGGGAGGAATTTGGCTGTGAACATAAACTTTGGAATATTTTAGGTCTCTTAAAAACGTAAGAAAGCAGGAGCAATGAACTGGAATTCAGTAACCATAATCCAGTAATGCTCGGGTCAGTGTCTGAAGACAACATCAGAAATAACACCACCGTTGAGCCAGAGAGCACCATTTTTGTTCAGAAGAGCACTAAGCATTTATCCCCAGAATGTTATTTCACCCTCCAGCTGCAGGGGGTGGTAAAAGAATCCTGGCCCTGGAGTCAGAACACTGGCCCCCAAACTTTCTGGCTGTGTATCTTTAGGCAACTCAGAGCTTCAGCATGGGACAATGAGTGGAAAAAGCTCTGGCTCTGGAGTCAGAGGATCTGGGTTCGAATCTCACCCATGATGCTTACTGTGAGACCTTGGGCAAAGTCACTTAATTTCCCTGGGCCTCAGTCTTGTTGATTGTAAAATGGGTGGTGGTGAACTGAACGGCCTCCAAAGTCTAGATCTGGAATCTTCAGACCTGCCTTAGAAGGTTGTCTTAAGGATGAAACAAAAACATAAAGCTTTCTCTAAGTCATACACACATAAATGTGAAATGTCGCATTACGGTGGAAGGAGGGTCTGTAAGGTAGTTTTTTAAAAACCACTTTACCAAGAAACTGAATCCCAGGGATATTAAGCAGTTTGCCTTGGGGGCCATTCAGTCAAAGGCAAACCCCAAACTGGTTCTAAAACTGGTTCAGTTTTAGAGGCAGGGATATAAAAGAAAGATATAAAATAGGGAACTGGGGATTGGACTTCTGACCACTCTTTACTAAATGGCTGAATGAGCTTGGGTAAGCCTCGACTGCTTTGAAGCTCATCTTCCCTTTCTGTAAAACCGAGGGGCTTAGAGAGCATAGCTCTTGAAACTGAGGCTCACGGTGGGTGGGTGACCTCGGGTCAAGGTCACAAGCACAGTAAGTGTTGAGGGGAAGGGATATTTAGAGGTTCTTTCCACTCTATTGCTGTGAGCCTGAAGGTGCCTCTGCCTAGGAGGTTACCAAACATACATCCCTAGGAAGTCCAGCCTGATCATCTAGAATAGGGATTCTTAACCTAGGGTCCACAAACTTGGTTTTCAAAACAATATTTTGATAACTGTGTATTAAGACAATTGGCTGCGTCTGCCATCCTATCATTTTATCTGTTTAACAACATGGTTTTGAGAAGGGTTTCATGCTTCCCCAGACTGACTGGCAAAGTGGGCCAGGACACAAAAAACGCTTAAGAACTCAGGCTCCAGGAGAATTCAATACAGTTTCATACAGAAGCAAAGAAAGAAGTTAGTTATGTTTATCCTTCAGCATCACAGAGATAAGTTTCTCCAATCCTTAATTCTGTAAATAAGTGCAAGATGGAATCACAAAAACCACATTCATAAAATATCACAGAAGGCAATTTTCTTTTCAAACTCAATAACCCCCAGATGAAAAATGCGATCACAATTGTAAACATCTGTAGGAATTTAACCACTTAACTCTTTCGAGGCGCCTTCATCCTACACTGCCTCCCACAAGCACTCAAATGCCATCGTTCCCAGGACGCTGGTCATTTCAGAAGCCTAGCCTTTCCCCTACTCACTTACCAAACCTACAAGTTTAACTTGGTCTTAAGCATCTCGGCGCCCTCGAGCTCAGGCTCTGGTCCCAGGTTGGACCACCCCTACAAAGCAGACCCCAGGTCAGCTGGCATGACATCAGGCCATCCCGGCTATGTTTGGGAGGGTTTGCTCCTGAGAAAAGGCAAGAAGCCCACTTGTTTGGTGGACAGTCCACACGCAGACCCTCTAGTCTAGTGGTATCTAACTGGAGCCCCCTTTCAGTTGCCAAGTGTGTGCCTTGTCACAGGGAGGCCCAGAAAAGAGATCCTCATGGGGGTTAAAACCAAGTCCAAGCTTAATTAAGCACGGCTCCATTGGCACCAGGTGATGCCATAAATGTGAGTGTTTGCTGCTTAAAACTAGGCTCCAGTCCACTTTAATAAAGACAGCCCACGCGTTCTTGTGTTTGTATAAAAGATATTTACTTCAATTATCACACCTAGGGTGCTAGTGAATAATAATAATACATCGTGTGAGTTTCATACAGTGATATTGCTTCTCCATATCATATAGGGACCGTTGTACAGTGCTGAGAACAAACATTATATGGCTAACCGAACGAAGACAGAAGAAACAATGCCATCGGGCTGGCCCGGAGGGACTTTTGCCCGCCAAGGCTGGCCATATAAACTTTTACTTTTTATGTTTAAACAAATAGCAAGAAATAAAATGTTACAAAAGATGAGTCACAGCAACACAACAAAGGCTTCTCAAAGCTATTTGTACAAAAAAATGACACTTTTTTTTGGTCAATTGGGTCTTTGTGAGGATTTTTTTTTTTAAATCTGTGATTGTGAATTTAACAAACAAGCTCTAAAAACATCTAAGACTTAGTGCGTTACAGAGAAAAAAAATATAAAATACTGCTAAAAATGTAAGACACCACAGTACATTGGGGTAAAACTGAGCTTATTTAAAAAAAATGAAACTGACAAAAAAATCGTTCTCAGGAAAAAGTACACCACTTTCTGTTTGAGCTCATTTTGTGCTGTGTTAGTAGTCAGGGCATGAAAAAATTCTGCCCATTATCATGGCAAGTAGTTATTGCACAAATGCAAAGAGTTAAATTTCTTACTAAACAAAAAGGGATGTGAAGAAAACCACTTAAAAAATAAAAGAGAAAAAAAACCCAACCCTTTTCTGTTATAACAGGTTACTCTCAAATGCCTTGGGAATTTTGTCCAAACTCTCGAGTCGCTTAAATAGACGGCATTTTTCTGAGGGGTTTGTCGAGGGTGGGACAAGTCCTCCCAGCGTTCTCGAGAAAAGAGGCGGAAACCAGTTCAATCTATAGAAATGCATAGACTATTTGGGTAAAAATGAAAACCCTCTTCAGAGGGGGACAATGATTTTTTTTTTTAAATCAGAGGACTTTACTCAAAACAAAAATATCACCTAGTTCCCCCCCCCCAAAAAAAAAACAAAAAAACAGGAACAGAATGGGGGGAAAAAGCCACGGCACACACACAAAAAAATATATTCAGAAAAAAAGATCTGTTGTTTAGTGGGACCATCCATCCTTCGAAGGCAAAGTGGGAATTTGCTTCTGATCCATAGAAGCAGTGATGTGCTCGGTTCCTTAGACCTGTGCCTACTGTAAGCAAACTTCTTTCTCTCGGGACCCGTGCTGGTTTAGATTTGACTGAAGCCCTGGCAGTTAGATGGGGTGGGAAGCAGACCCCTTCTTGCTCTTTTCCTCCCCTTGGAAAGTGGGCGAGATCTGGAGCATGGTTTTCATTTTGTGAAAGTTGCTGCCTCTCTCTGTGGCTAAGGCTCAGCCCACAGAGTGCTCATTTGAATGTCCTGGGGCCCTTCCCAACTCAGTCCTAGTTCTGGGGGGGGGGCCCTACAATGGCGGATGCTAGGAAACAGTGTGGCTTCACCAATTTTGGCTGACTTGGTAGGCAAGAAAATGAAGAGCAATGACTCTGAACCTGTCAACTAAAACATGTTAACCAAGATGAACATTGCAGGAAACCAGTCTCTCATCTGACGGTGACGTCCTTGGATAGACTGCAATGCACTTTCTGAAAAAGCGTGACTATATTCATGAATTCCAAAGTATTGAGAGAGGCTCTAGGAGGCTTTGGGTATCTGACCTTGGCTTTTTTCTGAGTTTCACCTGCAGGCCCTCACACCAAGTCTCTGCGATCTCAGCACTTTCATTAATGGGTGGGTTTTTGTTCATAAACTCTTTAGGCTAAATGGTGAGAAATATAAGGAAATCTTTTAAAGGGGTTACTGCAAAAAATGGGTGGCTTGATTGTGCTAAGCAGACTCTAAACCCATCAATCCACTGGAAATGGTTCTACTCTGTCCTGGCCCTAGCTGGCCAGGATTCATTCATCCCAGGAATTTGGGAAAGGTGTGAGTTGTGTTCACATGGGAAAAAGCACGCACACAAAGACACACACACACACACACACACAAATAACCAAACTACTCTGAAAAAAGATTTTAAAATAATGACCCTAATAATAAATATAGGATAGAAATAACCTTTAAAACAAGACATCCTTTTATAATTATTCTTATGTTGACAGGTCAGTGCCTGGCCAATCTCAGCAAGAAAGACAAAACAAACAAACAAACCAGGGCTTGGAAGTGCTGACCAGGTGGGAGCCCAAAGGGAACAGAATGGAAAAGCTTCCTGACTTCCAAAGGTCCAGGCTGGTGTCAAGACATTCCTTCTATAGAAATATTTCAAGGCATCCAAGAAAAGAGGTGCTATTCTTCAGGTCCAGATCATATGGGTGCTTGATGAATCAAGGTCTTGAATAAACACATATGGACAAGCTGCTCACTCTTTAGGATGTGAGTGTCCCTCCGTGGTCGCCATGCAGTGGCTATGAGGGCTGGGGTGGGCCACTGCAGCAGACCGAGGCCTGCTCCATGTTAAAACTCACAAGGCAAAAGGAACCCCAGTAAATCTAGCTAGATGAGGATATGACCTGAATCACCTCAGATGAAAGCTTCTTTATCTACATTCGGAGTGCAATAGAGTTTTAAGCTTTTAAAACCAAAAGAAGAAATAGAAATGTTTATTGCACCAAGCTTTTTACATGCTAATCTATTTAAGTGCTTTCTAGCTTTCTTTCTAATTAGCAATCCAGGGCTACTCAAATGCAGTGATGTTAAGATTTATTTTTCATTTTTACTTTTAATTAAATCTGTCCTGTCTGCTCATGTGTATACTGTGCTTTAGGTCCTTTTCAATGGGGACATGGTAATGACATCAGGATATAAGGCACCTTTCCTTTCTGATTACAGAAAGTTTGATAAATAACATTTT
Source organism: Pseudocheirus occidentalis (assembly GCA_028646575.1). NCBI lineage: Eukaryota > Metazoa > Chordata > Mammalia > Diprotodontia > Pseudocheiridae > Pseudocheirus > Pseudocheirus occidentalis. The sequence goes on from CM053593.1 coordinate 375,879,396, forward strand.
ATGGTAGAAACATTAAAATCTAAACATTACTACAGAATGTTGCAAGAGAAGACCTTAGACTTTGGGACGTTCTTGAATAAACTAAAGGAACCCACGAGAAGTGATTCAGAGGAGGTAAAAAAATGACCTCTCTAGAAAGGGGAAATAAAGAGAAAAGAGGTGCTGAGAAAACCACTTTTGACAAAATGGAGTATCAAAGCTTAATTCTGTCCTCTCCCTCACCTTAAGGGGGCTTCTCTGGCGACAACGCAGAACTCTAAAAAACTGAGCATTTGGGGGGTGAGTGGGAGCTTTGGAAATTTATTATTTTTTTTTTGTTAAAGCTAAATGTCACTTTACACACAAAAACAAAGACTGTCAATGATGGAGAAAGACTGTCATGGAAACGACAACTCCTTTCAAGCTGGAAATAGGTGGGAGAGGTAAGAGTTCACTTATGAGCAGAATAAAAGGCTGCTTCTCTGTGTTTTCCTAGCAGGAAGTCCTGGGCAAGGGTTAGTCTGTTAAGACTTGTGTAGAAGGGGGTATTAGCCAGGTCCCCCTTCTCCTGTCTTCCCCACGCCCCGCCCCAAAGCAATCATTTCCTCTCCTTCTTCAGCTGGCTTAACTTTGCACATGCATGGAAAGTACCAGCAAATCTATTCTTTGCTTAGTCTATGGCTTAAGGTTGTTTTGGGGAGGGTACCTTGAAGTTACCTTTTTAGTAGCTAAATGACATTCTTCTCTCCCTGGTGGTTTTCAGCTAAAAAAGGGCAGAAACCATCGGCAGGCAGGATAATTTCCATCCTCACACAGTTCTTAGCATGCACACATGGCTTCCAGTCTGCTAAATGGAGGTAGCCTTGGTATTACAATGTATATTACCTGAAATTACACGGTTGGAACCTTGCCAGCTTCCTTTCTCCTCTTTCCTACCCCCCTCCGGCAGAATCATTTTACCTTGGAGACTCTAATGACTGATTTCAAGCCATTAAGGCACAAAATAGAAACTGCCGTGCCTCTTTGGGGGCCTCTAAATATAGGATTTTTCTGTGAATGCATATTATTTACCTGCCCAGGTGTAAGGAGATTATATAAATTGCCCAGCATTTATCATTGCTTTCCAAAGAGTCATTCCGTTCTCTCACACACGATCACCAACAAACTAGTCATGCCATGGGATGAGCAGGAAGACTGACCTCAGCGATAGTCTAGCCTAGTTTGCTCCCCTCAAAGACAGGGCAGAGGGGGTACAGAGGGGCCAGCCCTTTTCCAGGATCACGCTGCCCCTCCAAGGAGCAGAGAAAAGGGTCTCTCTACTTCTGGTTCAGCACAACTTTCAACAGTATATTATACTGATGCTACTGAGGAAGCCCGCAGATAATCGGCACCAGTGAGATTTTCTGAATTTACTGAGAATTTAGGAATTCATTTCTTGAGCAGCCAAGACAATTACATTCTTTAAAAGGCCATCTGATTTACTGGGGTAGGGGTGGGTTGGAGAGATCAGAGGAAAACTTGCCCTCCCTACCTCAAGATGAGTCTTTATGAATCCTTTATGCAGTCTGCGTCTGTACTCAAGAGATACAAATGTGGGGTTGGGTTTGCTAATTCTAAGTAGTTAATAACTGAACAGAGACTGATGAGGGGCAGCGGAATACTTCTGCCATTTTGCAAACAGTCCTACAGCGGGATGGGAGTGGCGGCTCTTACTGATGTCAACAGGAATGGCTGGCCCCCAAGAGGTGAGCAGAACTGACCAGAAAGAATGAAAAGAAGGCAGAGAGAGAAGCATAGACAAAGGAGAGAGGAAGAGAAAAAAAGGAAGGGAGAAAAAGAGAAAGGAAGAAAATACAGAGAATTAAAGAAATAGGGGAAAGAGAAAAGAAGGATGGAAGAAAGCAGAGTTCTATTCAACATCAGGATGCAAGATGAAAAAAATGACCACTCATTATTCTACAGTCCCCAAACTGTGTCTTGGCGATCCCCCGGGAAGGTATGGTCAGCAGTAGCCTGCTCACCTGCCACAAAGCCTGGCTACACCTTTCCTTCCTGCCTCTGGCCTGTCCCACCTCTCATCCTGAGGTGTCAAGAGTGCCAGTGGACAGCAAGGCGGCAGACTAGGAGTTGAATAAGGAGGTGGGACAGAGGGGAGTCAGTTTTCAAGGAAAGTCAAGAGCAGGAGGGGCAACTCGAAGTTTTGGCTTCAGCAGTGACTCCACCAAAGTTGGGTGTCCATTCACTAAATCCAAACTATATCAGGTTATGGCCTATCTAGGAGACGTTTCATCTTTTAGTGGTCATCTCCCCAATTACCCCTCATCCCCCAAGCTGGATGACAAAATCTAGAAATTTGGGATCTTAAATAAGCCCACATAGCACAGCTACCAGGCATTTCTTACTGCGTCTCTTAAGAGGGACATATCTCTTGGCTAAGCTGCATACATACATACATACATACATATATATATATATATATATATATATATATGAGAAAGGTCACAATCATCATTTTTACTTTGTATTCAATAAGTTTGTTGAATTAAATGTGACTTTATATAGGCTCCAGAAAGGTGATATTCCTGTTCCCCCCCCTTAAAGGGAGATTTTTTTCCCCCACCAGAAACCAGAAAAATGACAATAATGACATAGGATGCTGAAGAGTTTCCTGCCTGTCCCCTTCTGGGTGTTCCCATTTTCAAGTTGACCCCCCATCCTGGGGGTTATCTGTGCACTAAGTCTTGAGTCACTGGCTGGTTTCTGAGTTTGCTAATAAGGGATATATGATGGGTGGTCTTGGGTGGAGTCAGCCTGTTTCCCCAAGCCCAATTTGTCCATTGCATAGCAATAAACAAGAACCTCCATTCTAGGGCTTTATCTATTGAGTCTAAGAAAACATTTTCTTCCCTCTCTTGCAATGGAATCACAGCATCATGGGCACTGAGACAAGGGGTCCCAGACTGCTATCTCTGCTTTCTGTAAGGGCACACCATGGGATGGCTGCTTAGCCTAGACACTAATGGTGAGGTCTCCCTTCCTGCCTTGTTCACTCCTAAAAAGAGTCATGTCCCAAAGCCAGGTCAACTTGGGGGCCTATTCCACAACCTCTTAGAGTTCTAAATATGTGGTATTGGTGGGGGTGGGTCAGTCACTGTTCCTTTAAATGGCAGAGAAAACAAAAGAGATTATTAAAAGAAAACTGGTCATGGACCTATCAGTGCTTTGGATGAGCAAGCAAACATTCCAGATGCATGCCACCGTACTGCCTCCTCCCCTCCACCCTTCCCCTATTATTAACTTGATAGAAATGACCACGTTTGAAAAACAGCCTTAGGTATAGGGAAGCTGTCTCCCCTCCCTTCTTCCCTCCCTCTCCCTTTCTGCTACAGCCCTTTATATCTGTCACCTTCTTTGACGACAGTGATGTAAACAAGCATCCTGAGGTATCCAACCACCTCCCAGGTCCCAGCCTCCCTCCCCAGAATGGCTACCCCTTGTACTGTCTGAGCTTACTAAGAACTGTGGTTTTCCCAAGACAGTCATGTTGTATGTCTGCTATGGAGAAGCTGAGCTCAAAGGCCATGCACAACTACAGGTTAACCCTTTCCAGATGTCAGGCATGCCAGAGGTGCTCTCATCAGATCTGGATCTGTACGTGAACAAACACACCTTTCATCATGAGAGTCACAGATGAACCTGAGCAGGAACCAAACGCCAGGAAGCTGATAGCACGCACCCGCACCCAGCATTAGAGGCTAAGGTAGTCACAACAGCAACCTTGACTCTGAATTATGAATACTGCCTCAAATTAGCACAAAGAAACCGTTTTAAATGGGATAATGGAGCTTGTAATTAAATGTTAGTGTTTTAAATGGAAACATTTCCCCTGGGGGAGAGGTTCAAATCGGCTCTCCAAAGTGACAGAGGATAAGGAAGCGGGCAATCTGCTTGTGCGTGTGATGGATAGCAAAGAGAGGAACCAAACGGAAGTGGGAAGAAAGCAAACCTGAACTAAGGGGACGCTTTTCAAGGCACTTGAATATTGCTTATCAAGATGAAAGACTGATTTATGTTCCACTGGAAGGGGAGGGCAAATTCCCCACATCAGTTTCCACGTCCTATAGTGGGAGCTCTTAGGAAGCAGGAAGGACTTGACATCAACAAATAAATAATATGGGAGGGGGAAAACCTGCCACGCTGAGCGGCAAACAAACTTCTGCCAACTGATTGTATCAAGCACCCAGATGTTAATCTGGCCAAAAAAAAAAAAAGTCGGATTAAGAAGACAGTCTGACAATCGAGTCAGAAAAAAGAAGACGCCCCAAATCATGATTTACTTGGAAGAAGCAGAAAGAACCGAGGCTGCACATCGAAATTCCCAGGACTCGATGGCTTTGCCACCTAGAAGTCCATTTCCCACTGTACTTTCTGTCCTCAGACTTGCCTTGTCATCTGTTAGATTCTCCTAGGGGTCTCTCCCCAAAGCCCTCCTGGTGCTCTCCATGGTCCTGACAAGGCTTTTTCTAAGGGTCAGCCATTCCCGAAAAATCTCCCTCCCTAATGCACTAGGGCTCAGTGAGATGGAGACCCGCTTTTTCTTTAAGGGTCTCAATGTTCACCTCTACTTCCAACAGGAATCTCAGTCACTGAACCAGATTTTGAGCTCAGAGCTGATGTGACTGTAAGGAGATGAACTACTGTCTCCCAGCCTCCTAGAGCCTTCTGCATACTTCTTATTCATGAAAAGGCATTTTTAAAAAAAAGTGTAGTGACTCTGAATTTGTGAACACTCAAACTAAGTGCTGCAGGTTAAGAGACTGTAAATGAAATACATTATTTCTAAAACATCATGCAAGAAATATGGTTTCACATCTTACAGTCCAAGTCCTACTAGTTAATTAATACAAGCACGCTGAGGCGTGATAGTGGGGGAATACCTTCCAAACTGTAACTCCCCCTCCCCGCAATCAAAAAAAAAAAAGAAATATTAATTAAACTTAAGAAATAATGAATGCACCATGAAAATGTCATCCAAAGATGCTGACCTAAGACAAAAGTTTCAATGATACACAATACGGTCAAAAGTTTTCAATCAATAATATACAGCATGACAACAACATCTTGTAAAGTATACCCAATACTGCCGGCAGTCTATCCCACTAAAGAATATTTGCCCCCTTTCATCCCTTCCTAACAATCAGATAATAAAATACAGCACCTATAAATAAGCAAAAAAAAATAATATATATATATATTTATATATATACCGAAATCATCTATTGTTAGTTTTAAAGATATGGCAATAAAGAAGTCTAAATTAGCAAATTTGTTGAAGCCGAAATGATAAGAGTGTATTGAAAAAAGGTGGCAGTAATGCACTCTCATGTGTGCACAGGTACGTAAGAAAAGACAAGACGTAGAAAACGCTTTCACACGCACACACACACTCGCGCACACTCTCACGCACCTCTATTCTCACGCATATACACATAGACAACAGGAGGAATTAGAGACAAGTTAGACTTCTGATTTGTACTCAGTCTGTCCTAAACTGTGCATAAAGGGATCTTTTTTCAAGAGGCAAACTTGATAAAGGGCAGAACCATCTGAACTGGAATTCAAGAGCATGAACGTTTTGGTTTAAGAGTTTGGGCCGTTTCTATTTGGGGGATGAGGAGGGGGCCGGATGGTTGCTGCCGTGCGCTCTCTTTTTCTATGGGAAAAAAAAATTAACAGCCTTCCCACAACTTCAACATAGTGATCAGTGCTTGTAGTGGGAAGAGGGAGAGATAGCAATAGTGAGTGTAATAGTAAGAGATAGCTTGTGGGGAGTGGGGAGAGACAGAGACGGCAGAGACAAAGGAGAGGGAAAAAGAGAGAGAGAGAGAGAGAGAGAGAGAGAGAGAGAGAGAGACACACACACAGAGAGACAAAGAGAAAGAGAGAGGGGGAGAGGGAGAGAGAGAGAGAGACAGAGAGACAGAGAGAGAGAGAGAGAATACATCATCAAGGGAGCTATCTTCATCTGAGGCAGGCTTCAGCTCAGTGAGAGTGGTATATGACACCATCTCCAACAAAGAAAGACCTCCATCAACAAGGAATGGAACCCTTTCCCAGTTCTCCATGGCACCTCAAATTGTAACCAAGGGCCCCTGAGCTGCATGCTGAAATGTTACTGGCCAACTCTTTTCCCTCTTTCTTTTCCAAAGCGCGCACACACCCCCACACACATACGTGCACACACACACACACACACACACACCTACAGACACATGCAGGCAAACAAAACACAAAGACGCTATAAATTAAGCAAAACCAACAAGTACATACTACGGTTCTAACTTGTCTCGGAAACCTCCCAGATATGAGGTCTGATCAGCGTGCTCTGCGGTTAGAGGTTAAAAAGCAGATTATAAAATACCTAGATTCCGATTTTTTTGTCCTGATTTGGCCTAAAATGGAGTGTATTAAACAAACCCTGGTCTGCAAAAGCCCAGAATTGGTTAAAGCTATGGAGTCATGTGCACTACGTGTCAAGGTTCTATTGTCACTCACAGAAAACGCGACGCCCGCCCAGCCCGTCAGCTACCACAAACCAACATATTTTCCTGATGTGACTTTTTTTTTCTTTTGTTAAAAAATATGTGGAGTAAATGTGTTTTTTTTTAAATTCAAAGTTTCAAACAAGAAGATTCTTTTCTTGAAAATATTTAGGAATCCAAACTAGTGTGTTTAGAGTCGGCTTGACTGTGCAATCTCTTAGTGGCAACTGGACAGCTACAAAAACTTTCTTTTTTTTTAAACTTTTCTGAAAAATTTCCCCACCCCCCCTCCCCATTTTTCCTGGTTTAAGAAGATAATAGTGTATTATCGCTCTGAAGCCATTAGATGGCAGATAAAAAGCCCCCTTTTAATATGTGGGTTTGATTTTTTTTTAAAAGCCCACACGAAAGACGAGGGTGCAAGGCAAAGGCTGTAAGAGTTATTCCAGAAACTGTGGAAATCACTTAGGGCAATAAAAAAAACACTTGAGGGTACAAAAGGCTTGACTACACATCTCTGTTTTCTTCCTCGAAAACGCAACGTCAGCGGGCTCGACGCCCCTTCTGTTTTCTATATGCACCTTGGCCTATGGCGATTTTGCCCTGTGGCCTGCAGGGCGGTAAGTGCGCAACCCAAGGCCGCCAGCCAGCGGAGGGAGGTCCGGTCCCGCCTGCCCAGCGCCCGCCCGTCATCTCAAAACTCCCACTCGACGGGCTCTTCCCGGCTGGCGGCCTTCTCCAGGCGGTGGATGATGCTGTTCAAGTTGGCGGCTTTCTTTTTCCTCAGCGTGTTGTCGCGTGTGTTTCTGGAGCCGGCCGCCTCGGGAAAGCTGAAGAGGCTCTGAAGGGAGTTGGCTTTGTGGGGGCCGGCGCCGGCCGCCGTGGAGCTGGTACTGGGCAGACTGGGACTTTTCTCCGCGCTCTCTTTCGCCTTGTAGGGGCTCTCTCCGGCAGGGGCCGCGGCAGAGGCAGCTGAGGTAGAGGCGTCCTCTTCTGGAGCAGAGTTTGGCGGGGCCTCCAGAGGTTCTCCTGAACTGTGAGACCCTGGCGGAGAGCTCTGACGCGGCCCTCGGGGCCGGCCCTCGTCCTCGGTCTCGGCCAGGGTCTCCATTCCCAAATGGAATGACTCGGCTTTCTCTGAAGACTTGGCGAGCTGCTGGGCCTCCCCCGCTGCTTCCCCCGCCGCCTCTGCCTGCCCTCCCTGAGACTTTGTGGCTGCATTGCTGGCTTCCTCGGACGCTTCTGGGGCGCTGGCGCTTGTCTTCCCCTCCGGCGGGCCCTCCGTGTCCACGCCGTCACAGCTGTCGCCCTCCGAGCTGTGAGCCGCCCGGCCGCTCCTGGCCGACGGCGAGTCGCTGGCCCCAGCCTGGCTCTGGCTTCCTGCTTGGATTTCTTCAATGAAGAGTTCTCTACGGATGCGGGACCTAGGAGAGGGAAGACAAGCAATGGTCAGTTGGGAGAACACAGGAGACCTGAACAGCTGCAGCCTAGCGGGAGGCACAAATGGGGCCTGGGACACGGCTGTCCCCTTGGCTTATGGTGGGGCACGAATATGGGCACTACCTGGGGCCTCTTAACCAGGGGTCATCAAAGTCAAAGGACACAAGAGTCGGAGCTGGAAGGGTCCTCCGTCAAAGGCCTTGGAGCCCACACCCCTCATTTACAACTGGGAAACTGAGGCTCGGAGAGGGGGGAATGACCCCGGATCCCAGGGCCAGTGGGGCTGGAAGGGGCCTCCGTAGTCATCTCCTCCGAGCCCCTGAGGCCCAGAGCCATGACCTGTCCAGTGGACCTGGAACATGACCCCACTTGCTCACCTTTTTAGGTGCACACTCACCCTTCCCTCTGGCTTTAGGCCTCTGGTCACTACAGAAATAGTAACTCCTCACACTCTACAAGGTTTGCAAGGAACTTCCCTTTACAAAAATGCTCAGAGGTTGGGATGACAAGTATTATGGTCTTCATTTTACAGATGAGGACACTGGGTCTTAGAGAAATTTGGTTCTTCCCAAGTCACCCTTACTGAGCAACAGCCTAAAGTCAAATCTGGTTCTTCCTAAGCATCTGGGTGGCTCAGGAGAGAGCACACAGGGCCTGAAGTCAGGGATGGCCGAGTTCAGATGCAGACACTTCTGAGGGCATCTGCCTTTCGGGGCTGCAGGGAGGATCTGGCGAGGCAATACTGGCAGAGTGCTTTGAAGCATGCCCGCCTCACAGTAGGCACCACCCCTGTCACCACCCCTTCTTCATGATACCCCACGCTGCTGGTGCAGACCAGGATTTGGTCTTGGACCCAGAGCAGCACTGTGATGGGAGTGGCAGGGGGCCCTGACCAAGTCTTGGTGCCTGGAGGAGCCCCCGTTTCCTCTTCAGAAAGATGGAGGAACCAAACCCATGCATCACCCCCTCCCAGGGCACAAGAGTGGGAAGGTCCCTTAGAAATGTGCCACAATGACCAGAAGCATCAAGCATCCTCATGCCTGCCGTAGACTGGGTGCTTGGCATGAGGCCTGTTCTCATAAAGTGCCCAGAATGCAAGAACAGATGGACTGTGAAGCGGATAGAGCAGCGGCTGGGTGAGCAGGACAGAGCTGGCCACGAGGTCCAGACCCTCCTGGCTATGTGACCCTGGGCCTCAAGTCACAGGGCAGGAGAGGACCACAGGCCAGCCCCTGCTGCCACTGACATCCTGGGCAGGGCCCAGAAGAGGCTCCTCACTGGCTGCCAGCAGTGCTGACCATACAGTGCCATCCCCCAGTGAGACGCTCAGTGCCTCTTGAAGGCTCCCTGTAACAGTGACCGTGCCATTTTATCCTTCACCCAAGGGGAAAGAAGAACGAACTGAGAGTCAGAGGACCTGGGTTCAAATCCTACCTCAGAGGCTTACTCCCTGTACCTCAGTTACCCCAGCTGTAAGACAAGGAGATTGGCCTGGATGGGGTCCGGGCACTTTTCAGCCCTAGGACTGTGACCCGTCTGAATTACTGACACAGTGTTTGTGCCCATACAGAAGCTTAATGGGCATGTTAACCTGAGTGCAATGGTTGCTCAACAGCCTCCCAGGGAGAGCTGAGGCAGGGATGGCCATGGGCTGTAGGTGTGCGTGCGCATGTGTAGGAGCATGTCTGTGTGTGTGTGTGTGTGTGTGTGTGTGTGTGTGTGTGTGTGTGTGTGTGCGCGCGCACGCACGCTCTCGCTCAGTGCCTGGATCATCTGCATGTGTGCTCGCCTTGCTGGCAACGTGTGGGGCTGGGGGGAGGAGAAGGAGCCCATGGCTGCTTGGGCCCCAGCACAACTGCCGCCATTTAGGACATGAGCACAGCTGGCTGGGGGGTTCTCCCCTGCAGGGCTCCCCAGCAAGGGCAGCCAGGGAGGGGCCCTAGAAGAGACCCTGGGAAGACAGGCAGCCTCAGAGCAGGTGGCTCGAGAACCTTTCGGGTACAGCGCCCAAATCCTGGCTGTGTCATCTTGGGGGAAGGTCCTTCATCTCGTCTGTAAAATGGGCTGGCCTCCAGGCTGTCCAAGGTCCCTTCAGGCTTTTGCTTTGGGTTTTGATGGTGAGGAAGGCTGGGAATTCCACAGTTTTGGAATGGGAAGGTCCTTCCATATGGGGCTCTGAATACCTCAGGGGGCAGGGAGCCTGCTCCTTTCCAAGGCAGGCCGTCCCACTTCTAGAGAGATTTAACTGTCAGCAAGTTTTTCTTCTTTATATCAAGCCTCCTTTTGCTTCCTAGCTTCCAGCTTTGCCCCCGGGGGTACCTGAAGTCGGTTCTCAGGGCCCTCCCTCCTGCCCTCTCCAGGCCACTAGGATCTGGCTGCTTTGGCTGGCCTTGTAGGGCACAAGCCTGAGGCCTTTGACCTTCCTGTAGATACCTTCCCTTTAGCAACCGCCTTTCTAAAACATGGAGTTGATTCTCCAGCTGTGGCCTGACGGGCCAAGGGCAGGGGGCCGACTGAGCGGTGCACAGGTCTCTTCCTGCTTCCCTGAAGTAAGCCTTCCTACACTCTTCAGCCTCTCCACCACCTCCTGGAGATAAGCCCCAGCTCTGGCCATATGTCTGAGCCTCTGGTGGCACCATCCACAGCAGACACCAGGGCCATGACTCTGGTGGCTCCCATGGCCTGTTCTTGGTTAGGCTGTGAGGAACAGGCAGCCTGCTCCTCCCTGGCTGTGGCCGAGACTCCTGGAAGCAGGAGAGGAGCCCTGGATCTGGATTCACAGAGGGTGGCCAGCACCTGCTACTTGCTGGCTATGTGGTCTGGTCCAAATCACCTGATTTTTCTAGGCCTCTGTTTCCTCATCTGTAAAATGTGGGAGTTGGAGCCAATAGCCCCTGAGGCCCCCCGTACCCCCATCTCTAGAAAAAGGAATCCTTTGCATTCAGATCAATTTGTCCACTTAAAAATCATTTATTAAGTGGCTAGGACATCACGCTGGGATATGTAGTGGAAGGACCCTCAGGTCTGTAGTTAGATGACATGGGTTCAAATCCCAGTTCTGTCACATACAGGGATGTAACGAGTCAAGTCACCACCCTGGGGAGCTCATGTGTCCTCCTCACCTGTAAGACTGGAGGTGTGGTTGCTGCATGGCCTTCCTCACAGGCCTCACCCCAAGAGGGTGCTTCAGGAACCCCAAATGCAGGTCCTGCTCCTTTCACTGTTTCTCAGAGCTGCCCATGAGGACCCCACCCTCTGGCAGAGCCCCATCTTTTGCCAACTTATAGTCTTGGAGACTGGGGCACTATCAGGGGAAATGACTTGCCCAGGGTTATGCAGCCCACATAGGTCAGAAGGACTCAAATCCAGGTCTGCCTGCTGCCAAGGACTGCTCTCTGCCTTCTCTGGCCTGGTGCCTCTGGCTACCACTGTCTTTCCCTAGGTTAATGAGTCCCAAAAGCTTGTAGTGAGCACATGGAGGCTTATAGACATGATGTCACGTCAATGAGGAAGGGACAGCCAGCCCCACTCTTGACGAGGGAAGACTGTGCAAACAGACCCCCAAAGGAGGCAGTGGGATGGAGGGCTGGGCTCGGGGAGAGCCTGGCCCATTCTCTGGCCTTGCTGAAGGCCCCGTCCCAGACACTCTGGCCTGTCCCCAGCTGTGAGGGGCAAGGTTGGCGGGAGCCAGGGTGGGTGTTTCCACCGGGAGCAGCTTTCTGGTGGGGAGGATCAGGGGAGTTGTTGGCTAGACGCCGGGACCCAGAGGAAAGTCGCAGCCCCACCACCAGCGTGAGAGAGTGGCCCTCCGGCCAGCTGCAGCCCGGAGCTTTGGGGGTGGTAGTGTCAGGCTGTCTCCTATGTCCTTCTGCCTTTGGGAAGACCCAAGGGCCCACCGCTCTGGCTTCTGGGGGGAGCAAGCTTCCCATGGGAGATGTCTACACTGCCTGGCTTAGTTGACAGAAAGTGGACTCTGGGAGGAGATGCCTTCCCTGGCACACATGACACACACTCTGGTGACTCTGGGCCCCTCAAGGTACAGGAGGCTGCACTGGGGGCCTTTGGAGTCCCTTCTAGTACCAGTGCCTACACCCTGGGAAGTCACTGTGCCTCTGGGCCACACTCTTCTCATTGGTGAATCTCGGGCCTCCTTCAAGCTCTAGAGCAGAGGCTCTTACCCTGTGTCCATGGCCTCCCAAAGGCTCTGTGGCTAGATGTCAAGGGGTCTAGGAATGTGGATGGGAAAAAATATTACATATTTAATTTCACTAACCTCTAACTAAAATTTAGAACTGCCTTTAATGATTTAAAAACTTGATTCTGAGAAGGGGGCCAGAGGCTTTGTCAGACACTGCCCATGGGGTCCGTGACACAAAAGGTTATTGTCCTGGATCCCAGGTCAGGCCTCAGTCTGCCCATCTGTCAAATGAGGGGATTAGACTCCATGGTCCCTGAGACCCTTCTAGCCCTCATGGTGTACATGAGAGCTCCTCCCCACCTCGGTAATGGCTGCCCTTTCATGATGTTGACAGCCCCTCAAAGGCTTCCATCTCCTGCCTTCACAGGGTGTCATTTTCTGTCCTGACAAAAATGATCTGAGGCATGATTTCCTGTGAGTTCACTCAGGCAGAAGAGAACACCACCGAGACCTTGCTGGCCACTCACGGCAGGAGAGCACTTCAAGGGCATGATGTTCTGAGGATGAGGGATGGTTTCTGTGCTTGGGGATCTCCTGGAAGAGCGGTCCTGAACTATGTGGCCTCTGTCCCTGGGGGTCGGGTGGCAGGCGGAAAAGGGGACAGTGACGGAGGGGAAGTGGTGGTGGTGGCCTTGGGGGGGCCTGAGAGTCTGGAGAAGAAAGTCTGCTTGGGAAATGCCCATGGACAGAGACTGTGAGTGCATGTGTGCATGTGTATGTGCGTGTGTTATGCATGACTATTAGCACCTCTTCCAAAAAGGCTCATTAACACAGCTAAACATGCTATTCTTTAGTCTGCAGAGGTAGAGGCGATTCCATATGTGCTGAATTCTGGGAAGATGGGGTCTGAGGGCCTGGATGGACACTGAATTCTCTGCTGTGTTGAGAGATGACACACAGAGTGGGCCAGCTGCTGTGGTCCCTGGGGCCACATGCACACACACGCATGTGCACATGTACATATGCTCTCTCTTTCTCTCCAATGCCCTGCTTAAAACTGGCCTTCATTGGAAAACTTCAAAGGGAGCATTATAAACGGTTTGGTGGTCAGAGAAGGCAGTCCCAACTGCGTGACCCACAACTGTCCATACAACCCGGCCCTGGGGAGGGAGGCGGGCCCAGGGGAGGTCTCTTGGGCTGCCTCCCCCCAGCCAGCCACACATACTTCTCCTCATAACCCAGACAAGCCAGGGGCACATCGGAGTAGCCCAGCCTCTGTAACATGGGGGGACAGATCTGAGAACACTGATGGAAGGAAAGCCATCTGAGGGCAGGAGAGGAACCTCTTAAGACACTGAGGAAGGAGACTGAAAAATCATGTAAGTTGAGCTGACCCTATGAGGCCGAGGCCCCCCAGCCGCCACTCAGTGAGCGTCTAGCAAGCTCACTGTGGACACTAGTACTGCCTGCCCAGCAGACGTTGCCAGCCACATGTCTGGTTTTCCGCCATTTTTGGCCCACTGTGTCCTAAACGGACTCATCTTTCCCTGTAAATTTTCCCCTCTTCCTCACTCCCCTATTACTGTTGAAAGCACCATCACTTTCCCAGTCTTGCAACCTGTGCTTTTAACCACCAATGAAAATCTAGCTGCTCAGGAGGTGGCTGGTGGCTCAGTGGATACAGTGCAGGAAGACCTGAGTTCGAATCTGACCTTAGAGACTCACTAGCTGTGTGACCCTGGACAAGTCACTTAACTCTGCCTTAATCCACTGGAGGAAATGGCCAACCATCTCAGCATCTTTGCCAAGAAGCACTGGTGGATTGTGCTCCATAGGCTTACCACTGGATGGCTGATAAACATAAAAATGCCGCCTTCTACAGGAAGCCTTTCCCCACCACTCCTAATTCTTAGGCCTCCCTCTGCTGCTTGTCTCCAGTCTGTGCCATGCAGTCCTGACCTGTACGTGGTGGCTGGCATGTTGTCTTCCCTGTCAGACTGTAGGGTCCTTGAGAGCAGGGCTCCCCCATCCCCAGGTGGTGCTTAATGGGTGCTTATGGGCTGAATGGCTGCCAGGTGCTGTGCACACAGCCTGACCTAGCAGGAACATGGTGATGAGCAGGTCCTGAAGGAAGCAGGAGGGCTTCTGCTTGGTCTTGGGGGAAGGGAGAAGTCTTTAAGGTGAAAGGGGTGCATTCCATGCACAGGGGTCACTCGGCACAACAGGTCAGTGATGGGGGCTGGGTGAGCAAGAGAGGAAGTCATTTGGCTGGACTCTAGGGAGCGAGAGGCGCAGTCACCTCCACGGAGGCTGGAAAGGTGGGCTGCGGCCCCAAGAGGCAATACAGAGCCACAGGGGGTCATGGAGGAGTGGAGTGACACAGTTACTTTGGCAGCAGATGCACAACTCTTCACTAGCTGGCCTTGACTGACCGCTTTACCCCCACCCCACTCAGAGTGAGTCTGCCTGTGGTATCACACTGTGTTCTGACCTTTGTGACCCCTTGGAATGCAGTCCCTGGTCACCAAGTGAAGGCCTGTGCGTCCCCTTGTCCCCTTCTTTCATCTCCCCCCCAGGCCAGACCCTAGGGCCCTAGGTTCCGCCCCCCTCTGCCGTGCCCCCAGGCTCTCGGCTGCCCACAAGCTCTCACCTGTAGTTATGGAACCAGTTGATGACAGTGCTGGTTTTCAGGTTGAGCTGGGTGGCGAGCTCTTCGATGGTTTTGGGCGATGGGTATGGCTTTTGCTGATAGGCTCGTTTGAGAGCTTCCTTCTCCTCCGGTGCCAGCACGACGCGGGGCTTCTTCAGCTGGTGCTGGGGCTGGGGGCTGGCGCCCTGGTTGTAGTCTATGCCCACTGAGGAGGGCTCGCAGGGCTGGCTGTCGCTCACTGAGCTGTGCCTCCGCTTCATGTAGGCTGAAGGAGAGAGAAACCGCATTATTGCCCAAGGGCTCCTGAGGGAAAAGCTGCTGATCAGGCCTGGGGACTGGTGTTTGCCAGGGGCCCCGAGAAGGCTGAGACCCCTGCCTATAGTTCCATAGCCACATATCTGAGGCTTGGCCTCCTGACTGTGAGTGTGTGGTTCCTCCTTCTACACAGCCCACGTCTATGAGATCCAGCCCTATTCCTCTCCATATTGCAAACATGGCACTGTAAACTTTCAATTAATCCTAAATCCACAAGGATTTTGTGGCTTGTTGTGACCTGGGTCCTTGCTGAGGAATGTCCCAGAGTGGGCAAACAGCCACAGCTCAGAATGCAGCAGGGAGAGGATTGGCAAGGACCACAGACATTTATACAGAGACGGAGCCAGCCCCATGTCACATGATCCTTGTGTCCCGGGGGCATCAGGGATTACTGATTTAGACTTAGGATGGGTCTGGTGCCCCTCTGGCTTTCAGGGTAGCACTGGGAGGAGAGAGACTGGTGACTTGCTCAAAGTCTCATAGCTCAAGAGGTAGAACTGGGATTTGAACCCAGGTCTGCTGACTCCAGATGCAGGGCCATTTCCACTGAACCATGTGGAACTACCCCTATTTGACGAATGAAGAAACTAAGGTTTGGAGTGTCTAAATGGCTTCCAGCTTTCTAAGGTCATGGGGCTGGGAGTGGGAGTCCACAGGCAGATCCCAATGGGAACCGACAATCAGCACCACATGAGCATACATCACATACCATGAAAGATACCCCATCACTACTAACAGCAAAGATATGTTCTAAAATAAAATAAAAATTAATTTTAGGTCATCCCTGGTCTTCCACCATCTGTCTTTCTTTTTCTGTTTCTAGGACCTGAAGATCCTCTCATAGACAGACACCATGACCCACTCAGTAGTTAATAGACTTGCAGAACAGCCCAGGCTTCTCATAAAGGCCTTGTCCAGGGTCACCCAGCCAGCAAGTGTCTGAGGCAGGATTTGAACCCTGATCTTCCCCACTCTGAGGCTGGACAAAAAGTGGATTTCACTATGTTAGCAAATGAATCCTCCACGATCATTCCTTCCGCTGAAGAGCTTGGAATACAGCTTCCAAGAGGTGCCTGGGAGGGACGGAGCAGGAGAGCAGCCCCTTTGGCTGAGCCTGAATCCTGTCTAACCCATCTTCTATACACTGCTCGGAATCTCCAGTGCACACCAGGGGCTCCCTTGTGATCACTGTTGTAGGAGAAAACATGGAGGCTGGAGAGTGAGAGTGGAAACGGGGTGGTTGTTGGGTTTAACCCCTGGGAGAGAGGCACTGTGGCAAAGTGGGTGGAGAGCTGGCCTTGGAGTCAGGGAGACCTGGGTCACTTCTCCCTTCTGGGCATCGGTGCCTCACCTGTCAAACAAGGGGTCAGACGTAATGGTTTCTAAAGGTCCTTCTGGCTCTAAACTTAGGACCATATTGGGCCAACAGGTGCAAAAGGATGGTAAGAGAAACCGTAACAAGGACTGGAGATCTAGGCACATTGGGGAGCAAACAGAGGGTTCAGGGAGGGCCTGGGGATGAGGGAAGAAGGAAAATCTGCCCCAAGGAATGGAGGCAGCTCTCAGCTCTGTGTCTGTTGCCTGCCCTGTTGGTGATGATCTGCGACACAAGTTTTTACCTTTGGTTTATTTTGTTATCATTTTATATCTTTTCAAAGACTGCAACTCATATGATCAGACTGAGGGCATCATTAGAAAGGAAAATTTGCTCCTCCCTGCATCCCTTTCATCACATACTACATGTCCAAGTCAAATAGAAATAAATGCCTTTTAGATGATCTGTTATTTTGGGCCAACTCTCTCTCTCCCCCTCTCTCTCTGTTTCTCTCTCCTCTCTCTCTCCGCCTCTGTTTCTCTCTCCTCCGTCTCTCTCTCTCTCTCCGCCTCTGTTTCTCTCTCCTCTGTCTGTCTCTCTCTCTCTCTCTTCTCTCTCTCCCCCTCTGTTTCTCTCTCCTCCGTCTGTCTCTCTCTCTCTCTCCCTCCCTCCTCGCCCATTACTACAGACAATGGAGAGCTGGTTGTAAGCTCCAATTCCTTTCCAAACTCCACACAGAGAACACACTGAAAAGCATCATATGATGCTTCAACATCATGGTTACTGTTTAACAGGTCAGGCTCCTGGCTCACTTATTGGGGCTGATTCACGTTCTCATGTCCTGTGCAGCCAAGGCACTGTTCAGTACATAGGGAGCTCGGTTTGCCTTTTTGGCCCATAGAAGACCCTCGACTCAGCAGAAGCAGTAACTCTTTGCTGCCACAAGATGGTGCTTGGAGACCAGGGAATGGCTGGACCAGCCCTCTAGGGAAACTCCTCAGGTCTGGTGGGGCTGCTCAATATACTTCCTTAAGTGAACATATTAAAATAGAAACATCTTATGTTTTGTGGTCTATGCACTAAAATCTGAGATTCTCCCACACGCTATTTTGGAGCTGCTATGGATGGCACTTTTGGGACCCTGAACTGACTCCATGTACAAACTTCTCCATCTCTGCAAAGGACACCACCTTCCTCCTCATCACCCACGCTCCTCAAGTCCTCACTTTCCCCCCAGTCAGTTGCCAAGTCTTGTCATTTCTATTTCCTAAGTGAGGTCCCCTGATTAAGGTCCTTGTCACCTCACACCCAGACCACTGTAGTGGGCCCCCACCCTGGCTCTCAAGCTTCCCTCAAGGATCAGGTCTCTGCTGATCCCTGATGGTGTCAATCCCCCCCACCCCTACCCTGTTTCCTCTGAATCTAATTTGCATTTATTTATATATCACAGGATAAGAGGATCACAGCTTTGGGGCTAGAAGGGAGGTTCACCGATCTCCTACTAAGTCCTGGAGGCAGAATTTGAACACAGGTCTTCTTGACTCTGGCCTTATCTGTTATGTTCCTAGCTGCCTCTATTATGTGAATGGGCATACTACTGCTGCGAGTGGAATGTGGGACTATTTTGTCTTGGTCTCTACATTTCAAGGTTCTGGCATGGGGTCTGGCACACAGTAGGTGTTTATAAATGCCTACTGAATGAATGTGGTATGAAGGAGGCAAGCAAAGAATCCTTTGGGGCCATGCTGAAAGCTTAGTGAACAGACTCATCCCTAAGATTGAGGGATCAGGGTGAAGGAACTTAGGGGTCAGTGAACTTGGTGGAAAAATATGGCGACAACAGTGTGTCAACACTATTGTATCCTCAGTCACTCATTTAAAAGCATGACTTTGAGAAGGACTCCACAGACTTCCCTGACGGCTGCCGAAGGGCCAGGGCACCGAGAAAGGACTGGAGTCTCTCGGGCTGAGGCAGACCCAGACCATGGCAACAACCCTCAGAGCAAGGCCTTAACTGGTGCAGGGGGAGAACCAAAGGGTACTGGGGACCAGGAAGGACCCTGGTGGAGGGGGGGGCTGCCAGATACATCTGAAAAGGTTTGGGTGCTCAGCAAGTGCCCATGCTCAGAATTTGTGTCTTGAAAGAAGAAATCTATTTTAAAGCCTCATTCTGCCAAAGCTTCCTCCCTTAGCACAGTGCCTGGCACATGGGAAGCATGATATAAATGTTAGTTATTATTAGTGGGAAGAACATGGGACCTGGGGCTCAAAGAACTGGGCTCAAGGCCTGGTTTTCCCATTGACTTGTCCCAAGACTGGGGAAGTCAGTTCACCTCTGAGCTCTGGCTTCCTTGGGTTAATAGCGCTTGTTCAGAGCAGTCTAGGGGAAGCTTTCCCATGAGTCGGGGAGGCCAGGCCTCCAGGGCCAGCTGTGACATGAACCAGCTGCATGACCATGGGCAACTCAAGTAGCCCTCTGGGACCCGGAGTTATAGAGATGGTGCCACCTTCACTGGCAGAGGGATGTTCTCTCTGGCACAGAGCGGGGCCTTAATAAATGTTTACTGACTGACCAAATCATAGTTCTGCCAAAAATTAAAAAAAAATCATGACTTCATAGAATTGTTGGGAAAAACCAGCTCTGTTTTTGAGGGCAATGCTTGGTAAGCATGAACGATTACTTTGCCAACTTCACCATCATTGTTCTTGTTCCTGTTCTGTAACCTACACAGTACAGGACAACAACACAAATAAGCCTCAGCTGTCAGATGAGACCAGGAAAAAAAAAGACCCTGCCACCTGCGGGGCTCTGGCCGGGTCCCTTCCCTCCTCTTCCTCCTCAGAGGCTTGATGGCCTTGGCTGATAGCACGCTGACTGGGAGGGGTCACTGAGGAACAGGGCTGTGAAGTACCAGCCCACGGGAGGCCGAGATGGGGTGAAGGGTGGCCCCAAAGGAACGTGCCGACTGCACAGCGGGACACGCTGCACCTGGACCCTCACAGCATGAGGTCACTGTGGTCCTCTTGGAGCCTGAAGGACAACAACCAGCTGACCGAATGAACACTGTCACAGAATCTGCTGTGTACTGCATTCGACTCAAGGGCCATCGTCTTTTCAGACAGAGTTTATAAGATGTGAGGACTAAAAGAAACAGTCAACCTGCAGGTAAGGAAGTCACCTGCAGGGGATGCTCACCTTTCTTCTCCATCCGCTTCATGTCCATCAACTTTTCCACATTGTTGGGATCATTCAACCACAGCTGCATCCGGACAAAGGGCTCTCTTCCCTTCAAACTCAATTTGTGCCAAGGCTTGGGGCGAGCGAGAAGGTCAGAGACGGAGCCTTGGGTGAGCCCCAAGATTGTCTCCCCAAACAGACGCTGACCTGAGGAGGAAGCAAACCGAGCCATCACTGGGGGTCCGATAGCCACCAATGTGGCGGAGGAAAAGGGGCACCCACCCCCAATGCCCTCGACCCCTCGATCTGGCAGTGGCAAGGGAAGACTTTAATGAGAAGGTTGTTAATTATGCCCCAGAATCACTGACGCAGACGAAGAAGGATCAGAGAGGGCGTAAATCTTCAACTTCCTTGGTTACCTACAAAATAATTTCAGTCTTTGGATTAAACCTTCCTTTTATTCTGTATATCCTGACATATGTACATGTAGTACCACGCACACAATGTAAGCTCCCGGAGGGCAAAGATGGCTTCAGTTTTTGGTCTCTGTATCCTTAGCACTTTAACATACTGTCTGGCAAACAGTTGGAGCTTAATAAACGCCTGTTGACTGACTGATCAACTACAGGGCTATCATGATTATTTATATTTTGGATACGCTAATACAGTCAGAGATCACCCCCTTCTCTTTATGTCCCCAGAGCCCAGTCCAGCACCACTCCCCAGAGATGGTGCTTAACGAATCCTTGCTGATTGGCTGGATTTCAGAAGTGGCTCTAACCAACACCTCCTGCCATCCCCACTCCACACACTGTCAGAGATGTCAGCAAACACTCTGGAGAGAACGAGAAGCTTTCGGAGATCTGAGTGCTTCCCACTGGCTTCCAGGTAAGATTCTTGGGAACTTCAGGTGCCCAAAGATTAGGAAAGGAGAAATGTAGTTTCGATTAGATAATTTAAAAAAGGGGAGCAGGTCACTGTTTGTCTCTGGTTTGCCGTCCAGCATCAGCAGGATGCTACTCAGAGACACAAAACTCTCCTGTACAGATCCACAGATCCACACTTTCTTCCCGGAGCCCTGGCAAACCTGCCTCTTCCTCCCTCTTGGTCAGTGGGATAGCTGGCTCTTCAAGATCACAGCAGTGAGAACTTAAAAAAAAAATGCCATTCAAAGGCAGGAAAGAGTCTCTCCCCTGTCTGATGGTTACTCAGCTACAGGTTAGGAATGCGTCCATTTATAGCTGTTTAAATGAGAACCAGTTCTGATCCAGACTGCCCTAATGGGGAATGTAAATCTCTAACGTGTGCAGCCCATGGGGATGTGGACTCATCTTTGATGCAGGAGAAGATCTCGCGGGGGAGGGGAGGGGGTCAGGGCAGTCTTAGAGACAGGCTTTCAACGATTCTTCCCCCTTCAGCCCAGCAGGCCCAGGGACCCAGCAGCAGCCAAAGACTGTTCCAAACCCTATCCCTTGGACAGACCCTCACACTCAAAGAATACGATACATAAATAGCTTCTCTCTGTCAGTCTGGCACGCCCAGACCTTAAAAAAAAAACACAAAAAAACCCCAAACCCAAGTGATTAGTCTTTGGAAATTACTTTTATTTCCCTAAGAGGCTGCAGAGGATGCCTGCATCTCAATCAGTCCGTTTCCGTGCTCTCTGTCCCCGGCTGCTCCGACGGCTGCTTGCTCCGTGGTCTTTTTCCCAAGGGACAAAGGTCAGCATCCTTCCAAGCCGAGCAGCCTTTGCTGATCCAGGAAGGAAGAGGCCAACGGTGACCATGAAGAGTGTGTCTTGGTTTATTCACGTCCTTCATGGTGCAGTGCAGGGAAGGGGAAGCTGTCACCCTCGAGGGACAGGCTGGTCACCGTGTCAAGTCTCACAAGTTTTGTTCTTAAGCATGGAAGTCAAAGGCCACTGCTTGGAAAAACCCATTTATCTGTGGCATTTTTTTCCTTCAATGCCTCCCCCCGTTAACCTTCTGGCCACAGTATGGGCAGTCTCAGTTGCCATGACGTCATGCCCTGGTGAGGTGAGGCTGCCCTGGCGCTCACCAGGTATTACGTCCCTGCAGCAAAAGCTGAAGAAAACACTGGATGGGGATTTAAGTGACGGGATGCCTGGTCACAGATCTCACAGCCGGAGGGGGTCCCAGAGATCATCAAGCTCAGCATTCTCATTTTAGAGGCCCACAAGAGGGAGGTGACTTAGCCAGGGTCACCCAGTTGGCGTCAAAGGAGGGATCTGAACCCAGGTCCTGACTCCAAATATACTTTATCCACTATGTGTCTTGTGTCAGATGAAAAGACAAACATTTCTCACAGAGGAACAACTCATCACAATGTTAAATTGAGTCATGCTTGCAGACGGTGATACAATGAAAATGGTGATGAATATGGAGGCAGAGGGCCTGGCTTCAAATCCACACAAGACATCGAGCACTTGTGCGGCTGACCAAGGGCGAACCCCCTTCTCAGAGGGAGTCAAACCAGGAGACTCCCAGCTCCCTCCCACCTCTCAACCTGTGATCTTAATAAAACACTCCAACCAGTGCTTCATGCGCCGATGGTGGTTCTTGTTGCAAAGGTTTTCACAACTGACGTTATCCTCTCCCTGTCCATGACACAGCAAGCTTTGTCCAGCACCAGCGAGGAGAGAACGTCTCTTCACAGCAGACTGGCCATGGCCCCCCTGCTGCTAAGATGCTCAGGCAGAGTTCCTAGGGATGCAATATCATGACCCCTCTTTCCTCTCTTTCTTCCCTTGGAAAAAACCAAAAAGGGAAGAAACCTGGCCCATCCTATGGATTCCCAGCCAAACTTCCAGCAGCCCAGCGAGCTGCCCCATCGAGCATCCTGCCACCACAGAGACAAAGGGTGCTGGTGCAGGAGACTTCCATGTCTGAGAAAGGTCGAGGAGAGGCTTGGCTCAGATGCCACATCCTGAGGACAACCGCTTCTGTCACTGGAGAAGACGGAGCCCAGACGGGCTTTGTCCAAGTGGTTCAAGGAGGTGCAAGGGCAGCCAGACGCTTGGCCCCTGCTAGTCTTCCAAATGACTATAACAGAGAACTCACAGGAGCCGCTCCTTCCCTCTGACTGGCCGGTACCAGGTCAGGTGGCTGAGACGGCACTCAAACCACCCACTTCCCAACCCGATCACAGAGTACGGGCAGTTTCCGACCATGTGACTGTGGCACCTCTCACTGGAGCAAGCATCCTGGGCCAAAAGCCTGATAGTGAAACATTTAAATCCATTTCATGTCCAACGCACAGTCTGGGGCACATTTCCTTGGTTTTCTGCTTTTGGGGCTTGTCACACCCCAGGAAACAAAAACCATGGGAAGGACTAAGTAAGAAAAAGCATCTCAACATTGTAGACAGAAAAAGCAACCAGGAGCCTTCTGGGCCCAAGCACAAAACTCAGCAAAGAGATTTCACTCCTATTTAACGGTCTGTACTTGACCACAAGCCTTTGGGTCTGGGGCTGGAAGGGGCCTCAGAGCTATCATATCACTTGACAGATGAGGAAACAGGCTCACAGCAGTTAAAGGATAGGCAGGTTCATAGGTCTAAAATGGAAAGGGACCTTTCCGGACAGAGGATAGAGCCCAACCCCCCTCCTTTTACAGATGAAGAAACTGAGAAGTTAAGCAACTTGACCAACATCATACAAGGAATAAGGACCAGAGAGGGATTGGAATTCAGGTCCTGAGATTCCAATAGCCAAGGAAGCTCTTTTCCTCAGCCTGACTGTGCTCCTTCAAACACTCTTTTTCCTAAGACTTAATAGGGATACTTAGTGCTCCTTGAGTGGAGGGGCTGTGCCTGGCACACAGTAGGTACTTCATGAAGGCCTACCTGCTGGCTGGCCCCAGCAGAAGGTGAGCTCTTGGAGGCCAAGGGATGCTCCCTCTATGTCTCGGCACCCCACCCAGCCAAGGACCTGAGCCTGCACTCTTACCCCCCAGTAATGAAGGACGGTATTTACCAAGGTTATTGTCTGTGAGAACTTCTTTGACCCTCTTTGTGATGCCGTACGTGTCTAGCTCGGGTGACATGGCGACCAGCTCTTGGATGCTGAGGGCCGAGTGTCCCGAGAGCGGCAGAGGCGTCGTCGGCTGGGAGTCGGAAGCGGGTGGGTCCCCGGGCTCTGGGACTTTTCCATCCTTGCTTGCTTCGATGGCAGGGCACGGCTGCTGGACCAACTCGGTTAAACTCTTCACCGATTCGCTGGAGCTCATTGGGGATTCTGGGGCAGGGCTACAACTGGCCGAGGTCTTTGGAGTGCTGTCTGCAATGGAATCATGCAAAGCCTTGGTTTAGAATAATTCTCTCTCCCAGTCTGCATGACTTTACCTATCTTATAAATAATAATTAAACACCTGACTACAAAAGGCATACACTATGAGTCTAATATGGGCTCTGAAAGGATTACCTCGCCAAAAGGATGCTTCCTTTGCAAATGTGCTATCCTATTTTTCTGACTGATTAGAATAATCCCTTCCTTGCAGTATATAAAAATAACGGTGACAGAAGAGTTCAACAGATCTCAGTACTGTTTTCCTGGATTCACTAATCATATAATCATGAATTATTATTCTGGCAATTTTCTCTAGTGCAGAATGAGGTCAGTTAATACTAGGCAGGGGCAATTCTTTCCTTCCCAAGATCAGAGATGGAAGGGTCTGCATCAGTCATCTGGCCCGCCTCCTTCATTTTACAGAGAAGGCAACTGAGTTTTGAGGGGTTGAAGGAACTCGAGCAGGCACTAAGTGGCAGAGCTGGGCTGTAAGCCCAGGCCCCCGACTCGGAAGCCCATGGCTTTTGCTGCATGAGGTGCCTCCCGTGGAGTCAGAAAGAAATGCCCCAAGGGACCCCAAGTGTTAGGGCACCTGATCCTTTTTTTTTTAAATTAAAACAAATTTTGGACTTAACCAGAGCCAAAGAAAATGAGCATTTCCATGCACAGCATACAACAGGAGGAGGGGCTTGTACATGAAACCAGGAATCTCTATCACGCAGTTAGTTCTATTTAAATAAATCAAATTGTGCTATCTTTTGTTTTCTGCATCACCAAGGCATGGATCATCCCTTCTCTTTCCCCCTCGCCCCCTAATAAAGAACAAGAAAGAGGGGAAAAAAGCAAACTGAAATGAATGGACAAACCCAAGGAAGTCTGTAGGAGCCCACACCCAGAATCCCTACCTCAACAAAGAACCGGCCTTAGCACATCTCTATGGCCTGACCCGGTGACTCCTTACTTTGCTCCTGAATGTTTCCATTACGCTATGCCCCCAGGCCCTTTTTCTATGGTTTTCCTCTCCGCAAATGTTCTGACACCCTGGATCACATGTTGGGTTTTAAATAAAGTCTCATATGACGGGGCGGTGGCTGCTTTACACGGCAGAGAGATGTTCAGGAAGTCAACAAGACCATCGCCAGCGATGCCCTGTTTTCCTCTCTGCCCCCTTCACTGCAGAGATTCTTGCTTATTCAATAAGCAGGCAAAGGCTTCCGGGGCAGGTGCCCAGCGGCTCCACGAGCCTCCAGAAATCGCGAAGGCCCTTGGTTACTTGGAAGCTAAAAACATGATTCCTTTAGGAAAATGGGTCAACAGCTACTTAAATTTTGAGTGGAGTTTTATTTCTGATATCCCCCTGCAACTCATCACAGTTTGAGAGCCTGTTGCATGAGACTGTGAGGACAAGAGGAGCCTCTTGCTGGTCTGTGTTTCACTCTGTCTTCCTTCTCCCCCATTGGGCTGGCACCATGAGCAGGTGCACACATACATGCACACACATATGTACACATACATGTACACACACATACACACACACAGTCTGAGTCCAGAGGTTAGAGTTAGCTTTGGGGGCAGCTAAATCACCAAGGACTTTCACTTCCCCAAATTTCCGAAAGAAGAAAGGGTCTGAAATTGGGCCTTGGCTTTGTCATTGATAAATGGGGAACTGGTCTAACTGGGTTTAGAGGCCTCTTTCCATATAGCCTTGGCTAGGCTAGCTGGTCAGATGGAGCACCGGTCCCAGCTCCCTCATCTGGTCACCCGCCCTTCACTCTTCCAAAGCTCTGACTGTGACCTTCTCTTTTGCCTTGACACCCCCCCTTTGCCTTCTGGTAATTTCATCTACCCCCCATTTCACTCATCAGCTCTTCCCAGCTCCAGCCCAGCCCCTCAACCTCAAAGTCCTATTGACATGTCAAATACAATGCGTCCAAGCATTGCCCCGCCAAGCCTGTCCCTTCTCCCAGCTTCCCCATTTATGTGGATGCCACCATCACCTTTTGCGTCACCCAGACCCAAGACAGGCAGCATCTGTGGTTTCTTCCTCCAGTTCACCACAGCCTCATCCCATCAGGTGCCAAGGTCCGCAGCCTCCCACCTCCCTCTCTTGCTCCCAGTGTTGCTGGCGCAGCTGAGGATGACCTTGCTCCTTCATGACCTCTCTGTCTCTGGCCGGTCTCCTTTCTAGTTCAGCCTTGGACAGCAAAGCTAGAGGCCTGCTGGGCACATCTGGCTGCGCCGGTGTCCCACTGAACAAGTGCTCCTCACTCCCTCACCCAGGGTAGACAGTCTGCTTCTCACATACCCTGATTTCTAGCCACACTAGCACACTGGCTGCTCCCTGATCTTGTCCTGCCCTCTTCTCTCCAAGTATTTATGGGGGCTCTCACTAGGGTCTGGAATACACCTGCTCATCTTCACTCCAAGGCCCAGCTTAAGGGATCCTCCATGGTAGAGCTGGAGCCAGCAGCCTGCATTCAGATCCTGCTTCTGACACTACTTGTGTAACCTTGGACCTTCTACTTCCCAGCCTCGGCTTTCTCATCTGTCAGAGGAGGAGGCTGTTCATACCCGTAGGGAGTAGCAGAGGGAGAAGGTGGCAGTCACCCCCACGTCTAATATTCTTTCTGCTACTTCATGAGAGTCCCTTTTGTACCACACTCAACCCTCTACCAGACTTATTAGGTACCTGCGTCATCCACTCTATTAGACTGTAGGCCCCTGAGGTCAGGGGCTGCCTTGTTCTTCAGTCTGGTTTGCCCAGTGCTAAGCATATTACGCAGGAAGAACAGATGGATGCCCAATTAATACTCATTGACTGATTAAGGGGAAGAGAGAACACGCCAACATTCCTTGTGCTCCTTTACACCTCCATGGGCTGAGGGAGAAGTCTCCTGGGCAGAATGGAGCCAGAACACGGGGTGATCTATTCTGGGACACAACGGCACGGGGACCATCTCCTGAGTACCGCAACACTCGGTGTCTAAGTCACCCCAGAGACAGAGCACCATCGGAGTAAAAGAGAGGTATTTAAAATGATAAACACTTTTATTGTATTGTGTCCTCGATATAGAAAAGTTGCTCGACAGTCGCATAAAGCCATCCCTTCAACCTGGGTAATTGGATTTCTAAAAAACAGGTTATGAAAGATGTAAAGGAGGCAGATATAAAAGCTAGGTATGGTCCACATAAATCTTTAGGGCAGTATGAATCCTACAAATCTGATTTCTTTTCTCTGCTCACCCCTGGGTCATCATACAACTGAATATAAAACCCAGCAAATGTTATTTTTGTATCAGCAGCAGCAAAGGAATTGTACTGTAAATTTGCCCTGATTCACCCATGCGAGGGACCAATTTGGCAGACCATCCATCTTGCTCACTGTACACTGTCAGGGATGGCATGAATTCCCTACATGATAAACAGATTTCTTTGCGGGTCTGTGTCCTTTAACCCACAGCAAGGTCAAAATGATGGCTGCTTGGCTAATAAACCGCCCTGGACTGGTTTAGGTTCCTTCTAATTCTGTCCCTGGTGCCAGCTTAAAGAAACTGGACCAAACCATCAGAGCAGCTGTAAATTTCCCCTAATTCCCGCCATCCAAACTCGGCGAGCTGCTTCCTTGATCCTACTGTGGGCAAGGCACCAGAGACCGAAGGTGAGTCTCCTCCATAAATTCACCAGTCTACCTTTTCCACACAACCCTCTCCCCCAGCCTAAGTCGTGAGTGCAGGCTGAGGTGAGCCCCTCGCTGCATGGGCACCGACACTGCGGCGTCGTACAGCCCCAGCATGCATCGTCATCGGGCGTGCCTCTGTTTATAAAATACTGCCTAAAGAACATCCCCAGTGCTGGTCCTTTGCCTGCTCTGATGGGAAGTAATTTATTCATTAACAGATGTGGGCACACACAGCCGTGTTCCTGATGTCTATTTTCAGGTCAGAGGGACCACAGTCAAGCCCACATTTTTTGATGAGCACGGACAGATGTAACAGAACATTGACTCCTCAGAGATGGGGAGTGCCTTACAACGGGCACACAGAAACAATTGCTCTTTAGAAAACCATTTAAAGGAAATGCACAGCTGGGGCTGGAGGCTGTGGCCAAGCCAGAAACACCAACCAGTGGGTACTGACTTGATCTGCATGGCTGTAGCCGTTTTCATGGGCCACGGGGCTCCAGAGAGTACTCACGGTGCAGATGGAACAAAGACGTTCTGGTTGGCCAAGGCCAAGGAGAAGCAAGCAGCAAAGGATGAGGAGAGTGGACCCTTGCAAATTCCGATGCCAAAGATGGGTTCCGAAAAGCTGGGGCCTTGCCCCACTTCTGGCTCCTCCAAACCCTCTCCAGGAGAAGTCAAGGAGGGCTGGAGGGCTTTCACGATCATCTGTCCATGGTGAGGCTTTGATGCCCACCCACCACGTTCTGTTTGTGTGCTCTGGATTATGGGTCCCTTGGAGCATGCTGGCAGAAGCCTATGGACTCCTCAGCACTGTGTTTTTTAATGTATAAAATAAAATATCTGGGATTACAAAGAAAGTTATCCATAAGAACCCCTATTTTGGGGTAACTAGAGAGAGGTCCTGGGGTGGCAAAGAGCAGATAGAAACTTCATAAGGAACTAACAAACCAGGCATTTAGCCCAAAGTGGGAAAAATTTCCCCAAAGAGGAAAAAGTGTTTTGAGAGGTATTTTATTTAAAAGGCACTTTGCACATTTATTTTTCCTTTCAGAAAAAAATGCCATTATTGTCCTAGTAAAACAGAGTATAAGGAGGGGGAGAGGCCCTGTGTTTTACTGTACAAGGAATACTAAGAGAATGCCCTCTACCAATGCAGCCTTAAGAGAATGAGTCAGGCCCTGACAGTAACTTGCCTGGGGTCTTGAGGTCAGGATGTCACAGATAGTCCTTGTGACTCTAGGGGCAGGGCTCACCCCATGGTTCAGCCATCTCTGAATGAACCTAAAACAACCTACAGGTATGACCTCAATGGAGGCAGCATGTTAGGCGTACAATGACTCAGGAGCCAGGGGGCCTGGGTTCCAATCCCACCTGGGATGCTCACTGCCTATATGACCTGGGGCAAATCTCTTAACCTTCCTGGACTTAGGTTTCCTCATCTATCATAAGACCAGTGGGTCTCTGAGGTCTCCTCTCTTCTTCTAATTCACTATCTTTGCTTCCGGCAAAGTATTAACTATCTCAGACCAGAAGAAAATTACTTGGAAAATCACTTCCCAAACTTGATTTTACATCAGACAGCAGATCCACTCAATGAATGGGTTTTTGTACAGGAACTAATTATGGGCACAGGTGATTTTCAAAATAACGAAGCCACACTTGACTGAGCAGGGGCTCAGAACGGCTTTGGCTTTCTTTCCTATCCTGACCCATGTTACATCTGAGGACAAGCACCAGCCTCTCTCTCAAAGCATTGTTTTTCAGAGCCAACTCTTTCACCAGGACGGAGAAGGGTTTTCTCCTAAAACACCTTTGCTTCGAGTTCCTGCGGGGCTGCCGATGCCGGAGCCAGTGCCCCCAAAGCGACAACAATGAGCCTCATTTAGCAGACTTGAAATCCAGCTCTGTTGGTGCCTGTTTGGAGAGTAGCCCCAAGGTGGGCGACCAGGACACTTGGGAGGGACTTCATCATATGGCCAGACCTCACAGTGCTCCACGGCCTTCCCTGACATTCTCAGGCAGCAGTATCCTCTGTGGGTGCTGGGGGCTCCCACAAAGGGTGCAAAGGGAGGCACCCCCCCCACGAGAGCAGCTGCTTTGGGAATAACATGTAGAAAATCCCAACAAAGACTTTGCCTGTTCTAAGAACCGTCCCGCCATGCTTCCCGTTCCCCTAGGTTGATCAGTATCCAAAAGGTCACATTTCCCTTTTCACTTTTTCCCTCTTCTCCCTCCCTCCCTCTCCTCTCCTCTCCTCTCTCCCTTTTTTCTCTCCTTTGTGATTCCTGTAAATGAAATTTCTGCAAGACTCTAAATCAGCCGGAGCAGGGTTGGGAGGTGCCTGAAGCTCCAGGCACAAGCCGGAGAAATATTGGCACCAATCTCTTGCTCTCTTAACTCCAAGATGCATTCGGGGGCTCTAAAAGGATTAAGAAGACGGTGGGCAGACAACAGCTGCCTTGAGTTTTCAGAGGCGGCGGTGTGGTGTGGTGTGTGGAAAGAAGCAGGCCCAGCCCCATTTTCGAAGACCAAGCTCTGCCGTTTATCCGATCCCCGATTTACATTTCCAGCCCCAGCCCTCTATCTGCGGTAATAATAACCTAAATCCCATTTAGTGTTCATTTGAGCAGTCAGGATAAAGTCATTTCATATTATCTCCCCACTGTGTAAAAAACAGCTTGGAGGTAGGAAGTCAGCAAGCATTTTCACCAAAAAGTAATTATTGTAAGTGACATTTTTACTGCTGGCATGCCATAAGGCACACTGTGCATTCAGAAGGACAAGTTGCTGAAACAAAATGACAGGGTACTCTGTGACATTCTGACAAGAACCCAAACATGATTTAACTGGCGGTCTGGTCTGGCGCCCCACTCATCACCTGTCCACAGCCCAGGCACGTAGGGCCGGGAGGGGCGGCGCAGCCAGAGAGGAGGGGAGAGAGGATGAGAGGGATGGAGGAAGGGCCTGGTGGGCTGCCTCAGACCCAAATGATCTTCCATGATCTTCCGACTCCTGACATTTTAGAATGGGAAAGGGGCCTGGGGCAGTCTAGCCCAGACACAATTCTCCAGGACAAAGGGTCATGCAGATTTTCTTAGAGACTTTTCTTTTTCAGGGAGGCAGGGCCTGCTCTCTCCAGAGAGGGCTCATTTCACTACCACTTAGTTCTGAGTCCCTTCCCCTCCCTGGGTCTCAGTTTCCTCACCTGAGTTCCCTTCTAGCTCTAGACTGACAAGCTTATGATCTCCCTCTGGGCTTCAGTGTCCTTATCTGCATAATTAAGGGGCTGGACTTCTAAGGTTCCTTCTACTCCCTAGCTACAGCTAGGGGCTTCCACGGCCTTTGGGTTCCCTATCTGTAAAATGGGAGGGCTGGACAAGATGGCCTCTAACATCCCTTCCAGCTCTGGACTGATGGGCCTAATTTTGAGAAGCACCATGGTGAGGGAAATGAGGCTCAAATCCTGCATGTGAAACAGAGCAAATTCCAAAGCTCTACATGCCTTAGTTTTCTCATTTAAAAAATGGGGGCGAGGGTAGAGTTGTACCCAAGGCCCTGGAAGGTCCCGCCTGGATCTTGAGTTTTCTCCTGACACACAGCCTAACTCCTCTGCAACATCCTGCTCCCCACAATGCCTTCCTCCTAGGCCAAATGTCTCCGGGGCCTTCCCCTGTCCTGGCCGTCCACCTCTGGACCCTCTCCATCTTGTCAGTGGTCTTTCCACACTGTGACCCACCTGTTGAGTGGTCCTGTGACCTCTACCACTGTTACCAACATTTCAGGGCATGGACCACAGTGGGCTCTCCTCAGTTCTGCCAGTGGAGCAACTCTGGTCAGGACTGCCAGGCTCTGGCTGTCTGATGACAGGCTCACGAGCAGCAGGCTGGCCCATCAATCAAGAAAAGGGAGCTGCCATAGAGAGCTCTTGCTGATCTGCCTCCATCAGCAGGGCTAACGTCAGCTTGAAAAAACACCTCCGCAGGTGGTAGAAATGAATAATTAATGACCACAGAAACTCAGGGGCTGTAATCTGCTTCTGGGGAAGGACCGCCAACACCAAGAAAGTAGACCGTTATCGGAGATGAAGTCCAAATAGCACCACAGGTAGTAACATGTGCTCTTGACTAAATCTTGGCGCAATGTCCTGAAGGTACTTGTCTTCTAAAGGGGCAAATGGGTGTAAATAAAGTTTGACCATTTCCCCCCTGGTAGTGTGGAGAGTCTGCTGTCCCCAGGCACACACGACAGCTTTCCATCAAAGTCTGAATGTAGTGTCCAGCTGTAAATTCTGCCTCTGTGGCCATGGAGCCTTCCAGTACCCCACAGGGCTATGCACAATTTCAGGGCTTTTTTCTTAAACTCTGGCATTTGTAACCCTGATTAGGGAGCCATAGCCTCACTTACAACTGAAATAACGAGGTTCCCTATACCAAAGGTGAAATGCAATGGTAATCTGACCCGCTGTAGAGGGCTAATAAATCAGCAAGGCCTGCTGAGGACAGTAATGCAGTAAAATCTCCCTACAAGACTAATTAATATCACAAATCTATGAACACCATTTTCCCCTCTCCAAGGCTAGGCGCTAAATGGATTTACTATCAAAGACAGGGCTGTGCTTTTAAAAGTTCTAAGACAAGAACTACAAATTTCACACATGCGTGTGCACGTGTGTGTGTATGGAACCCGTGGCATGTTTCCACACATACAGATCCCCTCACATTATAGCTGTAACTGGCATCTTTATGCTATTAATTCTGGTGATTATAGTATCATTGGTAATGTCTGAAATAGCATATTCGCATATTTCAAAAGATGCCATTAAAAAATCCAGAAGCACCCCGCCCCCCTCCGCCGCCCTGTCTCGCCCAGCCGTTCTTTGTCATTCATCTCAAACTCAGCTTTTGCCCAGTCAGACACGAATCACTTCAACGTGTACAGAAAGTCCTCTTTGGAGAGCCCTAAATAGAGTTAATTGAAGGCCAAGGACCTTAACTGCTAAAGCAATTGAAGGAAATGTTGGCCTATCAATCAGGAATAAGAGACCCTGGTGCTTCACTGCTATCACGGATCTTCCCCAATCAATAGGGACAACACGAGCTGAGCAAATCACTTCCACAAGTACTAGAAATTAATAATAATAATAATAATAAAAAAGAACATAGCACGCAATGGGTCTACTTTATACATCCACAGAGAAGGCAAAATAATGAAAATGGAAATGTGGCCAATAAAAGCCACATTCTTGTTTATCTTTTTACATGGGCACTGTCTCCTCAACTTGACTGTAAGCCTTCTGAGGGTGGGGAATGTGCCTTGTCCTATTTTGTATGTTCAGAGCCTTGCTCACAATGTATGCTCAGTTGAGGAGTTCTGGGAAAACTGACTAGCAGCTTGGCAGAAAATAGGTTTGGCTCGGCACGTTCTACCACATATCTCAATAAGTCTGAAAGGATAATTAACTAAATGCAAAAGTAACACCATTAAAAATGATAGGAAAATGGATGGTTCTGTCTCAGAGCTGTGGCTGAAAGCTAAATGTGTAACCAGTGGTAACAGAGAAGGTAGAAAAGTGAAATGCTTTTGCACAAGTAAAGTGAATTCAGCATGGCGGGGGTGGGGGGGGGAGAAAGAACAGAGATGAACTGGAGAAGAAAAGTCTGATATAAAAGTCTGCTATATCATTCCAATCTACAAAATCAACAGCCATTCCTCTATACACAGTGGAAAGAGGATGTGAACAAACTTCTCAAAAGAAGAAATGCTAGCAACAGTAATCTAAAATGAGCACTAAAAATGCTGACCATCAGAGAATGACACCTGAAATAATTCCAAGGTCATCTCCTCACACCCCCTGAATTGAATGCACACAGCGAGTGAACGGTGGAGAATATCATTGGGAGGGATAGAAGGGAAATGGTTCTGCTAATTCACTGCCAGGGGAGCTGTGCAAGGGCTCAAACATTGTTGAAAGGCTGGAGTTGGGCAAGGGAAACACAAGCAACCAAAGGATTTATGCCGTGCGCCTCTTGGCTGGGATGCGGCACAGAAGGTCGGGCTTGCTGAGTGTCTTGGTCAGATCTGCATAACTGTTTTTATTTTCTCTTAAAATCGTTTTTGGCCATAAGGGCTAGTTCTCCAGGAGGGAAGAGGCAAGGGACTTGGTGGGTAAGGTGAGGCAAAAAAATGCCAACTGAAAACAATCTGGAGCCCAGTTGAATGCATTGTGAAGTCATGACAGTATCATTTGTAATGGCAAAAAGTGAGAAATTAAACAATGTCCAGTGACTGGAGAGTGGCCAGATAAACATGAAAGTAGGGGGATGGGGGTAGCTAGGTGGTGCAGTGAATAGAGCACCAGCCCTGGAGTCAGGAGGACCTGAGTTCAAATCTGGCCTCAGACACTTGACACACTTACTAGCTGTGTGACTTTGGACAAGTCACTTAACCCCCAATTGCCCTCCAAAAAGTAAAAAAAGAAAAAAGAAAAAAAAGTAGGGGGATGTTATCATGAAGATGAACAACTCAGAGAAATATGGGCACAGAAGAGCTGTAAGAAGAATGCTGAGTGAACAAGGCAGAAGGTAAAAGAACTTCGCATTCAGGAGCCATAACCACATGGTTGAACAGAACTTTAAATGACAATAAAATTCAAGAGAGACAACTGGTGAAAGCTGTTGATAACCTGGAAGACATACATCCTTCCTGTCTTTCACAGAAAGAAAAGTATGGCAGGGAGGGAGGCCCCATGAACTAGTGCAAACATATTTAACGGTGTCCGGGGATTGTGGGAGAATCAGTCCTGGGCACAGTGGAGAGGGGGATGCCATGTTGTTGATGAACCCATGCCCCAGAGGAAGGCATGGAAAATGCCCTTATGTTTCTCACTGTGCCCTGCCCTTTCCCAATTTAAAACCAGGTCAGGCCATTTGAAAAAAAAAATCCCTTGACTCTAAATTGTTTCAGGAATTCCCTGTTTACTTTAGAAGCTCTTAATGAAGGTTGCAGATATCAAGGCTCCTACACTAAATAAAGAGTTTCAATAACCCAAGAGCACTTTGCTCTGACTACAGTCAAATGGCGTCCGTGTCCCCCAAATGTCTACACTGAATGACAACTGGCTAACTAACAGAGGACATGTTATTCTGAGCAGAAAATTTGCTCTCAGAGATGGATATTTTTCCCACAGCTCCTTTCTAGACTCATAATGGAATGTGAATGTCAGAAGCAGGACTTGGAAATATTAAAAGCCCAACACCCCCATCCTAAATAAAGCCCCCGAGTTCATTTTTATAGCCAAGACACACTGGCAAGCTCTCTGAAGCTCTGCCCTCTCCAACCCAGTGGGTGCCACTTCAAGAACAGATTCTTGCCTCGTTACCAGATTCTCTCAAAGTCCACGCTGATTTAGCAATGACACTTTCAAATTATCCTCAATAACCTTATTACTGAACCAGCTGTGTGTACGAACACTTAACCGATACGTTCCTGTGTTAAGTGAAAAAGCCTATCATGCAAATGGTCTAAATATATATTATTGAAATGTGAAAAAAAAGCCCAGCCAGTTAAATTACTTTGCTGTAATCAAAGACTCATCACTGGAGGTGGCGTGTGTGCGTGCGTGTGTGTGTGCGTGCGTGCATGTGTGTCTAGAGAGACAGGCTCTCCATTTTTAGTGGGCCTGGCTTTCCTGCTTATAATAATCTCAACTGCTCATTTTGCTAACCTCCATGATCACAGCCAGTCAAACTCAGACTACAATCGGACAAGAGACTTTATTTCTAGCGGCCCCCCAAAATGCAGGCTAAACAATCCCCCCAAACCCAACCCGACCATCCCCAAACTTTTATGGATGCCTGCGGACTGCAACCGCTTGGAACCAGCGCTTCGACTAGATGAAAAAACGGCCCTCCCGTCCCCCACTAACCAAAGCCAAGCGCTGTCAGCAACAGTGCTTGGGTTAACGATGGCACGGGTCCTGCCCTCGCTGGCCCAACATCTCCCTTAAAGTCTAAGCAGCTGAAAGGTGCGAGCCAGCCCGTTACTGGACTTGGGGTTCTGCTCTCCGGGAGCCCTGGGCCGAGGCACGGAAAAAGCGACATTCGCATTATAGGCGACAACATTAGGCGAGTTATTGAGGTACATCACTTTACACATCCGCATCATCTCTCCATACCGCTTTACCTAATTTGTGATAAAATTGTTGAGAAAGGGGCACTTAATGTAGGACAGTCAGTAAAAGTAATTTATCATCTCCCCGCTCCACTGCTCACGTTATCAGCGAGCTCATTTTCGGCATCCATCATGCAATCAGCCCATTATTTGCATATTAATCAGGCAGTGGACCGTGAACGAGCTGCATCCCAGCCAAATGCTGCCCCGTCTCAGGAGGGACACTCAGTAATTATCATACATCAGTGTTATGATGCGGTAATTGATTATAACATCTTTCGGTGGCCCCTGGGGAGTCCCACGGCGAGCCTAGCTTTAGGCACCAGGGGCGGATTTCTTCTCTGAAAACCAAAGAAATTACCACTGTCCTTTAGAAAAAAGGGGGGTGCTGCTTAAGGCCTTCCTCACCATCCCCGGCTTTTATTAAAGAAACCCCCCATAGACTCCTCCACGTCAGAGGTGAGAGAGGGCTGCCAGGCGCGGCCCTTGCTCATGCTCTCCTGGGTCTTCCAGGTCCGGCCTTTGTGGGGGGCTGAGATTGCTTACATAAAACACTTCCTTTATCAGAGAATAAAATGTCGCAACCTCACTACCTTGTAATTGCAAAGGTAGCTGACAAAGGCGGCTCAGCGGCTTTATTTAGGTGCCAAATGACAGGCTAATTTTGGTCCCCTCGTAAAGGACAGATCAAACATCTGCCAGTTCAGATTCGGGCTATATTTAGGAAAGCAGCTCCAAAAGGAAAAACACACACACACACACACACACACACACACACTCCACAAACAGATAAAGTTCAGAAAGGAAACCAAATGGTTCTTGCCACCTTAGGGAGAGAAGAGTGGGGAAGATGGCTTTTGCTGCCTTTGCCAGCCCCGGCCGTGCCTGGTTAGCCCCAGCTGTGCCAGCGGATGAGCATACCTGCTCGCGGGGAGTCAGTGGCGCTCCCAGGAGCAGCGTGGGCTCTGCCTAGCTTCCCATGGCAGGTAGGGAGTGGAAGGAGCAGAAGGAACATTTCTCACAAAGATAGAACGTTTCAGGAGAAATCTGAGGGGAGGGAGGGGGAGCAGGAATGGGGGGCACCCTGGTGATCCGGCTCCCTCTAAAATGACAGCAGGGCCATTCCAGAGAAGAACTGCCTCCAGCCCTTGAGCACACCTTCATATTTCTATCAAAACACAGCCCAAAGCTTCACAGTGTTACAGGTCTTCTATCTGGTCTGCTAGCCAGACTGCAGACTTTAAAAGGCAGAAATTTCATCAAATTAGGCAAGATGCAAACATCAATTTATTGGGCTTTTTTTGTTGTTGTTCTTTTTCTTCCCACTGAAACACAAGGCAGAGACGCAAGGTAGCTGAGGATACCTAATTTTCCAGTAAATGTCTGTTTTGTCTTGTTGGAACTGATTTTCTATATTTGTCAACTACAACACAGCTCCTTGTAATCTAAATATGATTTAATTACTTGTTTTGAGGTATAATCTCAGCTACTCTTCAGGATGCAGCATTTACTTTATAAAAAGCAGTTTGGGATCTTTCTTCACACACGGCTCCAGGTACTCATTAGTGGTGAGGACGAGCAGGGGCCACACAAGGACTTCTAGGGACTGGCTGAGATGGGGAGGGGGCCGATTCTCATCTGCTTGCCTGCCAGGCTGTGATGTTGCTTAGTCACTCTGGAGGGCCTTGAACAAGAGTGACCCTGGGGCAGTCAGCAGAGGGATGTGGGTTGCGTGCAGGGCACCCCAGCATCCCTTTGCTCCGCTGTCAAGTACATGAGATGCTCCCCCACCACTCTCCCAGCGGGGGTGTCATGGGATGCAGCAGCCCTAAGGGGGCCCAGCTAGGCAAGCTGCTTCCTGAGGCCGTGTCTGGAGCCGGCTCTCCAGAACTTTTATTTAGGAACTGACAGAGGGTGGAGGCAAAAGGGAAGCAGGATGATGTAAAAAAAAGGAAAGGACCCAGGTTCAAATCCTGCCCCTGCGTTTCCTTGGGTTCCAAGCTATCCAGCCTATTTTGGCCTGTTTCTGATGACCGTCCAGTGATTAATCCACAAGCCTGTGATCCTAGGAGATCACAGAACCACCAAAAATTAAGAGCTCAGAGGGACCCTGGGGTTCCTTTCCTCCAATCCCTTCATTTGACAAATGGGGAAACTGAGGTTGGTGAGGGCGAAATAGTTTGCTCGAGGCAACGCGGGTGGGGACGAAGCTCCCTGACTCACAAACACATGTTTTTTTTCCCCACCATAACCAGATCTTGCAAGAATAATTCTGGGGGCGCTTTTAGAAACAGAATTCTAAGTCACGCCAGAAATCAAAAGCTAAAAAATGGACAGGACCTCCTCGTTCCTCCTTTCTGCCTCTGGGGAAAATGGGGCCCAGACAGGGGGCCAAGCAACCGCTAGGTGTTGGAGGTGGGCTCTGAACAAAGATCCCTGGGGACAGCTCTAGGCCTCCTCTGCCTATGCCCAGGGGACAAGGGCTCTTTACTTCTAAGCCCCTCCTTCCTCAAACAGGAAGCCCAGGAGTGAGCCATGGGGGCCTCTCCTCCTTGCATGCTCTGCTTCCAGGCACTCAGTGGCCCTTCAGCATCGGAGAGGGGAAGTAAGCTAAGGTCTGCCATCCCAATGGTTACCCCATGGGGAGAAGACAGGAGATGGGGAGCCAGCCTCAGAGAGTGCTGCATGTCCTTTAAGCCTTGGCCTGGGGGCCAGGCCATATGCTATCTACTGGGCACATGGCCTGGGCTGATCACTTAACCCCAAGCTCAGAGATAGGGCTCATCCCACCCGTGGAGGCCCTTTGTGCTCTGGGAGTTCCTTGCTTGGAGCAGGTCAACAGGCCTGGTTAAAGGAGGGGTGTGTGGGGATTGGAGGGCCTCAACAGAAGGTCCAAGACAAAGTGACAGGGGAAGAGAAGGGGCAGGAGGCCCTTTCTGGGTCAGCCTGGAGGGCACAGGTGTGACTCACAGGGATTGGATGAAGTACCTTCTGAACTCCCTGCTAATTCTCAAATTCTGTACTTCTGTGAGATGTTATTAGCTGAGAACCTTAACCTCTCTGGGCCTGATTCCACATCTGAAAAACAAGGGGTATGGACTCAGTGACACCTGAGGTCCCTTCTCCTCTCCCTGGGCCTCAGTGGGCCTTGATGGCCCTCCTGATACCACATCTAAAAGCTGACAAATCCTGGACCAGAAATCATTTCCTCTTCTATTATGATGATGGCCCCGTCTCTCTGCTGAATCCCCTGGCCCTACCTACACTCGGGTTGCCATGTCAACCTTAAGGACAACGGGAAGCTGCACAAATGTTCCACAAGGTTCATGGCATGCCTTAAGTCGGCAGTCACCTGGAGAGCCACGGGGCAGCTACCTCCCACAAGACCAGGGGCATGAGAGGGAGCCCACCCAACATTAGCACTTAGAACTGGCCCTCAGCCACTGACCAATTAAAACGTGAAGCCGTCACATAGCTAGACACTAAAATAAACCTTTTACTGTAAGCAACTATATTTATCTATTCCTTCGGAGGACTATTTTGGTCTGTACAGTGAAGAATTGAATCCTGGGCACACAGACTTCTTGTGGGCTGGATCAGTGAGCAGAACAGCTCTTCAGGAGGCAAGGTTTTGGAGGTTATGCATCAAGATATGTGCAGTGAGATTTGGGGAGCCTGCTCGGCTTTGGGTTTTATTTTATTTTTTGTCAAATCTTTGTTGCTTGAGAGAAAAAACCCAAGCACATCGCCAAGTTCTGTGTCACGTTCAAAGGGCTGCCCGCCTCCAGAGATGCCTCTGCAGGTGCGAGGGGAGGTCGGGCTCTGTGCCTGCCACCCCCATGTTACAGCAGGAGAGGAGACGGAAGGCTTCCTGCTAGCCCTCTCTTTGGGGGCTCTTCAGCTCGTGGGGTAACTGTCAAAAGACCAGATTGCCCAGTTTTCCAAAGTGAACAGCCAGGATGGCTCTCTGGGAACCATTTTCAAGTGGTTTCCAAACATGAGTTAACGTAGCCAGGAGCTGTTTTATTTATGAAAGGGATGAATTCTTGAAAAGCTGCACATTGTGAGATTCTGAAAATGAAATCTTTTCTTGTATGCCCAGAGCTGCTCTCTAGGACACTGAGCTGCAAAGAAGGCAATGCCCAGCCCTAGCAGAGGCAATTCTCTCATCTGGGAGTTCCCTTTAATCACTGAAAACAAAGGTCTAGTCTCTGTCCCTGTCCTTCAATTCTGTAAAATGGGGGTTCAGCCCAAATGACCCTGGAACACAGGATCACAGATTCAGAGGGCATCAAACCCAGTCTCTTCATTCTACGGAGACAGAAATTGGGGTCCAGAGAGAAGTGATTAGCACAGGGTCATGAAGCCAGTGTCTGTCATGAACACAAGGCTGACCAGGTGGGCCTGGCTGGGGAGCAGCTCATCTTGGGTTTCTCAGTAAAGCTTCCTGCCCCTCAAAGGGCCTGGTGGGAAGCCGAGGGCCACCTCTCCAAACAGCTCCCCTAACAGAATGGAAGTGTAGCTGGTGACTCAGTATGGTGCCCTGAACACCTCCATTTTTCAAAGACCAGATAGGTGATTTCATTGGTTTAAGGATCTCCTAATGAGGAAGCACCCTCTACTAGAGGGTTGCTTGGAACACTGAGAAGTTTCCAGGGTTAATCAATTAACCGGAGGTCATTAAAGACCTACTACTGTGCAAGCTAGAGGGTGCCACAGTACACCAAGTGCCAGCTGGAGTCAGGAAGACTCATCTTCAAGAGTTCAAATCCAATCTCAGACACTTCCTAGCTGTGTGACCCTGGGCAAGTCACTTCACCCTGTTTGTCTCAGTTTCCTCATCTGTCAAATGAGCTGGAGAAGGAAATGGCCAACCGCTGCAGTGTCTCTGCCAAAAACATATGGGGTCACACGGAGTCGGTGTGACTGAATAACAAAAACTGTACAAGCCCGGGTATCGGGAGACGGAGACAAGAAGGAAACACAGTGCTGGCATGTGTCATCTGAACTCAGGTTGTCCTGACCCCGAGGCCAGCTCTCTACCCACAATGCCTCTGTGCAAGGCCAGACTGAACAAATGACCTGAACCACTGAGTGTGCCTGGGTCTGGACGCAGAGCTCGAGGAGCCCCAGGTCACCTGGTAGGCCCCTGCAG
Source organism: Pseudocheirus occidentalis (assembly GCA_028646575.1). NCBI lineage: Eukaryota > Metazoa > Chordata > Mammalia > Diprotodontia > Pseudocheiridae > Pseudocheirus > Pseudocheirus occidentalis. Next base: position 375,920,265 of record CM053593.1, read on the forward strand.
AGGCCCTGGGGGGCAATTCACTAGCGGTCTCACCCCGAGCACCTAGGACTCATTCCTAGGCTGCTGTTGTTTGAAGGGAGTCAGCATGTGTCTTTAACATGAGTCTCTCCGTCCGAGGCTCGGGATCTAAAGTAAACCCTGAGATCCTCCCTACCCACTGAGCTAGTCAATGGCAGGGACCCTTAGGGCCCTTAGGGACTCGCATCACTTACAGGTTCATAGACCCAGAGCAGAAAGAGACTAAGCATTGAATAAATTAACTTTAAGTTTGATCAAAGTGAATTTCCCAAGTCCCTGAAAGGTAGTAAGCCCAGCTTCCACCCAGGAGAATCAACAGGAAGGAAGCTCCTTTTGAGAAGGGATTGTTTCTTTAACTGTCTCTGTAACTGGCAGCTGGCACTGCGCCTGGCGCATGGGGGGGTCTCTGCGTGACTTGCTGGATGATTGGCTGAGGCTCAGGGACACAGTCCTGCCTCAAGAACCTGAATCTAGGCTTCTCGCTCCAAGGAGTGGAGAACATTCTCAAGTCAGACAACACCCAATGAAACTTCTTTCCACTAATGTGGTCACTGCTTTCAGTCTCTGAGTTCAGAGTTTCTGTTTTATGACAATTATTTCAATGTCAAAAGTATATAAACTTTAAAATGTAGGTGGCATTTAAGGAAAAAGGAACGGCATGATTATGAACTTAATTATGTTTCTCTCCAGCCTCCAAAAGGCCAAGTGGAAACTTACAGCTCAGGCCCCAACCCCCTGTCTACTCTTAAGAAAATCAGCTCTTCAAAGTCGAGAGTCTAATGATTTCATTTCGCAAGACCTGGCCGATCCACAGTCCAGTTCTGAAGAGTTACTTCCTCTGTTCTGCTTGATAAAATATTTAAAGAAAAACAAAACAAATCCAGAACGTCCCATGGAATTCCCAGTTTGATTTGGTCAAGACTAATTTTGAGAAGTATCTGATTGGACATATAATCCAACAGCATAATGTACAATAATTGGGTGGTAATTAATACTTCACCCAAATGGCCCTTTTTTCGGGGGGAGTAGTGGTCCTAATAATCAAGATCTTGGCTGTATTGCTCAAAGGGCACAATCTAAGAAGGGACCTCCTGAGATGAGGCTTTTCCAGCCAAATCTTAGCCACGATAATCAAAGATATGGCCCACAGAGAGACTGAAGGCAGCCTTCGGGACGCCTTCCAAGGCCCAAAGTAAGGTGCTCTGAACATGAGAAGCTCTTTCTTGACTTTATAAGGTCACAGAACACACTCCCACAGTCAAAATGTCAGAGAAATGGCACAGGAGACCACACATGCTGGAGATAGATTACAGCAGCTGTCTTCTCAAAGGGCCAATTGAAAGTCTACTGATTGAGAACAACTGTATGGGGGCCCAGCTGATTCCCCAGCCTGGGAAGGCCGCTGGTGGGGAGCACCCCGGAACGGGCGGCTCCTGATGGAAGCATCAAGAAAACACAGCCATCTTATGACTAATCCAAGGGGAATGAATGGGACATCGTTTCACGGGCACAGTTTGCACAAATGCATTTGCATATGGTCCCTAAGATCGTACAGTAACGGCTTGTTAGCTACACTCATGAAATGCTCCCATATTAAAAAGTTACAGAGCTCAGTGTATCTGGCAATCACTCTTTACCATGCCTCTGTAATGGAATGACTAACAGTCTTCTGCTTTCTTTCCCTAAGGAGGGGAGAGATTCATCAGCCCCTGGTCCTGTGAATAGGAAATGGGTTTTAAGCAATGAGGAAGGGAAAAATGTTCACCCCATGTTTGGAGGAGCTCTAAACACATCTTCAGGTTTTCTTTCTTAAAAACTGATAGAGAAATTCTTTCAGGCTAGACTCTGATTTTAAAGACCGACCTTAATTCCCACTCCCACCCCCTTTCATCTTTCTATAAATGCTTTCTTGTGTTCCCTCGGGCATTCCTATTGCTAAGCAGC
>CM053593.1:375922326-375941061 GCA_028646575.1 Pseudocheirus occidentalis
CCAAACCTTCTCACTGGAGATGACCAGGAAACATAATGGGGAGTACATAGGTGGACTATGCGCCGAGGGCTTTTACAAACACTCTTTCATCTGATGCCTACAACCACCCTGCTAGGTAAGTGCTGCTGTCATTCCCATTCTATGGATGGGGCAGCTGAGGCAAGCAGAGGCAAAGTGCCATGCCAGCAGGAGTCGGCCAGGCTGCCACCTTAACAACATCTCTGTCTCCTTCCTAGTCCTGTGACTTCAGGCAAGTCACTTAAACCTTCAGCAAACAAACCATTCCAAAAGGCTGACAAGTGGAAGAGAGTGAAGACAGGAGATCGTCCTGGAAAAGCCAAGGTGATTTCCTATTTGGACTGTGGCCTCGTCAGCTAAGAGGAGCCTTATCACCATGACAACAAAGCATAACCGATCTAATTAGGTAAAATGCCATTTCTACTATGTGGGCATTAAACCACCTCAGACAGGGTTTGCCATTTGGTGAAAAATCCATGTCTGTGTAAGAGACTGGACAGTCCTTTCTGAGGCCTGGGTTCTGACCATTGTCCAGACTAGCCCCTTTCTTGTACACACCAGAGACCACAGTGTAGGGATGCCTGCCCTTAGGGAAAACAAGCTCAGGCTGGACCTTGCCTTTCTAGGCACGTGGTCCTGCTATGGTGAGTGGGGGTCAGCTGTATGCAGAGGCTGAGCCAGGTCAAATAACTCCCAATGGCTAGATGGGTTATGTATTAGCCACAGAGGGATGGCAGCCTCCTGGAGCCCAGGGCACTGGGAAGAAGGTTTTGTGCTGGGTCAAAGAGGACACTCTAGACTTGGCTTCTACCACCTATCCCAACAGTTTCTTAAGTCAGGGTTTTAAGATTTCTTTCTTCCCTCCAAGCATGTCAGAAAAGGCAGTGGGATGGGGCTCGAGTCAGAAAACCTCAAGTCCAAATCCAGCCTCTGAGATTTGTTCCTGCATGGCCCTGGGCAAGCTTCCTGACTTCTCTGGGTCTCAGTCTCCTCATCCGCAAAAAGAGACGGTTAGACATGACAGATGCCAAGGTTCTTCCTAGTTCCAGACTTAGCCTGCTTTAATTATCTAAATGAAACCCCCTGTGCTACAGAAAGAGCTTCCAGAAGGCTGCCAAGGCCAGGCAGACAAGCAGCTTAGGGCCCACCTTGCCTCTCCCTTGGATGATCAGGGGGCAAAGTTTTCCTCCCACCTTTTCTACAAAAAAGAAGAAAAGAAAAACAAACCCACCAGGAAATTATACTGTGGGTGATAATAAAGCTAAATCTTATGCCCTTCCTCTTCGCTCATCAGCGCCTCCCTAAATGCTTTAAATGACTTTCCTTTAAACAAATGTTATTATTTACATTCCTCTTTGGAGCCTCGCTTGTTTTCAGGTTAGAAATGTGACCGCCCGTGTTGGACCAGCGCTGCGGCACCGCAGCAATTACATGCTATAATCCAGAGCATAAACAAATTCTGCAGGGACCTGGCATGCACGCTACCCTGAGAGGCAGCTCTGTTGAGAACGAGCTCAGAACTGCAGACAGGTGGCCGATCCATCCAGGAAGGGCGCTCTCTGAATGGTCAAGATCGTGGCTCGCCACGGGTGAGCCCAGCCCATCCTAACAATAGGCCTGACCCCGAAATCAGGGAACCAAAAAGCTTCTGCGTGCAAACTTTTGGGCCAGAAAAACATGGAAATCTATCTTCTCGTGTGAGGGTCTGTAGAAGTCCGCTTGTTTTGTTGGCCCTGAATTGATTCTGAACCAAGTCTGGAGCTCGGTGGTTCCTCCTTCAATTCCTAATAGAAACTTTCTACCCCAGAAATTGATCCAGTAGGTGACACAGCCTGACCCCCTTCAAAGGGATGGGGTACAAACCCAGAACACCCAAGGCTGCCATCCCTAACCCTTCCAGACTCTGGCTTGGACTAAGCAGGCATGTGAAATGCATGCATGCACATGCACATGTGCACGCGCACACACACACACACACTCCTCAACAGCAAGAGAAAACCCTGATGTGACCAAGGCCTCCTGGCTGCATCTGTGCGTGGGCTGAGAGCTCTCAGCAGGAGCCCCAGCTGTTCCCCAAATGACACATGCTCCCCCTTCTCCCAAACCTTCCAGCAAGCTGCCAGACCCAGGCTCCTTGCTAAACTCTGCTCATGATCCCAATGAATCAGTGGATGGGGCAGCTCATTGATCAACATGTTTAGAAAAATAAATCAGGAAGAATTCAGAGTGCTCAGCATTCCCAAACTTGGGGTGAAATCTGCAGTGTAAATATGGACTCAGAGGAAATTAAACAGAGGAAGGAAAACCATCTGAGGGCTCTGGGGACCCCAGCCAGCCCGGCCCCCACTGGAGAGCCCACATGGAGGACCAAGCACCAGCCGGGCACCCAGGCACAAGCTCTCCGGAGACACAGAAAGAATTTTTCATCTGAGGGCTGCCAACCCGGATGTTTTTAAATGTTGTTAAACGTACTCAATAGAATTGGTATAATTTCCTTTGTAATCCTGCGTATTTTGTTTCATGCATTTATAAACAGTATTCTGAGAAGGGACCCCTGCGCTTCCCCAAAGAGGTAAGTAAGTGCTCTTGGACTACAGATCTTCTTGGAATGAATACAGCTACTTTCCTGCCCTCTGTCCTCTCCCATTGTAAAGAGAAGGAAGGAAAGAAGAAAAAAGGAAAGAAAAGGGAGAAAGAACAAAAGAGAAAGTGAAAATGAACGAGAAAGAGAAAAAGAAAAGTAAGAAAGGGAGGGAGGGAGGAAAGAAGAAAAAGGAGAAGGAATAAAAGAGAGAAAGGAAAAGAAATTCGGAGAAAAAAGAGAAAGAGAAAGAAGGAGGAAAGAAGTAAAGGGAAGGAAGGAGAGAGGAAGAAAGAGAGAAGGGAGGGAGGGGAGGAAGGGCAGGGCCTCCTGTTTCACCTGAGCTCTCCCCACCCAAAGAATGCCGCCCCGGTAGGACCAGAAGGCAGAGAAGCCCCGGTAGCAGCACCCGAGTGGAGGGAAGAGGACAACGAGTTACCTGAGCTCACACAGCCCTGCTGGAGGGGGTCCTGCAGTGACGTCACAGAGTGGAGCACTGGAGCAGAAAGGGGGACAAAAGGAAGGAATTAGAGTTAAACCACAAGAGACCAGAAGGCCCTGTCTCCCCTCGCCCCCATCCCGAGATCCGGAGCCACCCTGACGCTCTGAGTTTGACCTGGCACAGTGGAATTTCTCCGTAAGCATGTCTTAGAGGTGTGCGGGGGACACACACCCATGCCGTGCACATCCACCATCCCCTGCACTGGCAAAGCCTGAGTGGCCACTGAACCAGAGGCCCTTACCCACACAACCTTCCACTCCCTGGGCCCACCTAACACTGATTTACACTTCACATTTTTTCTAATTCTCCATCTCAGTTCCTTGATTTTTATACTATATTTATGCATAAACAGCAATTTCTTAATTGGTAACTCATTTGCTGCTTGCAGATTTAGCAGAGCATAAACCTTCCTTTCATGAAACTCAAGGTGGCCTCATAGCAACAGGTTGTGAAAGCAAGGTGGGCCCCGCCTACCCACTGGTGCCAGGGCCGGGCAGTCAGTGGACTCTTCCTGTTCCTGCTCTTCCTTCTTCCTACCTCCCCGTCCTCCCAGGTACCAGCGCAGCAGAACCTTAATCACCTTGTCCCGGTGGCTGCCCTTGCACAGGCAGGACACACTGGCCCAGCTCGCCGTTGAGCCACAGCTGCATCCGAATAAATGGTTCTCGGCCCTTCTGGGTCAGTTTACTCCACGGCTTCGGCCTTGACAGCATGTCACTGACGCTGCCCTGTGAGAGGCCCAAAACCTTGAGTGACAACCAGAAAACACGGAGTCAGCGCAGGGTTAGGGACGCTGCTCATCCTGGAAGATGCTACCTCGCTGGGAGTCACAAAGCCTGCACTCTGTGCCCCAGGCTTAATCTCACCAGTCCTCAGTTTCCCCATCTGTAAAAGGAGGGGGTGCCTCCCGGGCCTCTTGGGTCCCTCCTAGTGCTGAATGGCCCTAGCCTCTAGGATCACTTGGAGAGCAGGCCTATGGGGCCTGGGGGAGGTGCTGAGACTTAATAATGAGCCCCCATAATGGGTATTTCTGGAGCTCAGGCTGGGTGATGGAAGGGAGCAGTCAGAGAGGATGGCAGGGGGCTCCCTCAGCTTCTTCTGGTGCCAATGTAACAGTGAAAACACTTGGGTGCCTGATGCCGTGCAGGCCAGCTACAGTGCCATGATGATGGAGACCCAATCATAGCAGGGGCAACTCATGTCCACTGGGCATGAGGTGGACGAGGAAGTAATCACCAGCAGATTTATCTTCCCCATCTGGGATCAGAAGCACCGCTGGTTCTGTGGTTGTGGTCTGAACAGGACTGATTTCTTGGCCTATGCAGACAGGCACAGCTCTGCAGCTTTGGACCAGGAAAGAGTTGCCTTAGTACTTCCCCAGGGTCAGAGACGGGACTTGAACCCAGGACTTTCTGAGTGGAGGTCAACTCTCCTTCTACCACACTGGCTCATGCTGCCTCTTGGGTTTGCATTTGCTGCTCATGCACTGACTGAGTGTTGGGGTCACCGCCCAGAAGTGAGCTAAAGAGCTGGAGGGGAAACATTTCCATTTTTTTCCTTTTGCTTTTAGTAGGGGGGAAGGCAAGGCAATTGGGGTTAAGTGAATTGCCCAAGGTCACACAGCTAATAAGTGTTAAGCATTTGAGGCTGGATTTGAACTCCGATACTCTATTCACTGAGCCACCTAGCCACCCCTAGGGGAAACATTTTCAAGAGCTAATCTACAAATGGAGACAAATCTTCACAATGATGATTAAAAGTCTCCAGGATGTGTAAAATTTGCTTATTTTTGCATATGGTCATACATATGTATAGGTATAAACACCCACACACACATACCCAAATACTCTCCAAACATATTCAGGAGCTGCACTCCCAGGGATGGGGTGGGGTGGGGGTGGGTGAGTGGAAATGCATCTGAGGACAGCATGTGGAAATCTAGGAGCTAGAGGCAGGAAAGCCAGGGTGGACCTCTCCCAATGGCAAACTAAAAAGCCTGGCGGACCTACCCCAAACACCCTCAGAGGCATGAACACCAAGATAATTTACTATGCAAATACACCAGGGACCCAGGAAGCCAGGGAGGGGGGCTCCCTGTATGCCACACCCTGTATGGCCCGTAACAAGATGGGCTGGGGTGATAGGGCAGCTGGGCAGAGAAGTGGTTAGAGGGCCGGGCCTAGAGTCAGGGAGGCCTGAGTTCAAGCCAGACACCATACACCTCCTAGCTGTGTCACCCTGAGCAAGTCACGTAGTCACTGTCTGCCTCAGTCTCCTCCTCTGTGACATGGGCAGCTGTGCTTCTAAGGTGCCTTGCAGCTCTAAATCTACAAGACTATGACCTGGGTCAGAACCTTGGGCACAAGATCAGGACTCGGCTTCTGGAGCCTTAAGTGGTGCTTGGACTAGAGGGTCTCTAAGGCGCTGATGGGATTGCCCGCTGTTTCATTTACTTAAAGCTATTTCCAAAAGAGAAAGATGAATTCTTTTGGCTTTATTAATCATATTCTGCTTTCCTATTTATCCAGAATCATGACACGGAAGCTATGATAGGCAGAAAAACTCCTTCCCAGTCTTGACGTCCCACCCCCCTTTTCTGGGAACGTAGGGCATATTTTATTTTTAAAATTTCTTTCTTTTGACTTCGCCTTACCTGCATTTCTAATGCTTGCTACCTTTATTTGCCATAATTCCTGCTGATTGATTTCCCAATGTATGCTCCCTCCCCTTTCCAGATAGCCATTATAATTACAAAGGACTAGCAAAAAAGCAAACAAAAACAATTCAGCGGACCAATCAACATATCCACAAATCTAATATTATATGAAATGTTCCTATGGGTACAAATATACCCATAATTCCCCACCTCTGCAAAAAAATGGAGGGAGGTACCTTCTCAAACCTCTGTGGCTAAGAAAGAATTCAGTTTTGACTGTATTGTTGTATGGCTACATTTACAACAAAGGGGTAGATCATGGGTTAAAAGGAATTTAGTCAAACTAGGTAGATTTTGGTATTATCTTTTTCCTACTTTCTTAGACCTTGCACATCTAGACTCCTTGACAATGGTCTGAGATCTGTAATGCTGACCCTGAAGAACTGTCTGATTCACAAAAGAACAATAGTCTTTTCTTCAGCACAGTTCTGGCATGGTGTATTATATTTCAGCAGACGATGATAATTTTTTTTTCCATAAAAGTTCAGACTATTATGGAAAAGGGATGGAATCCTTCATTCCTTCCATTCCTCTTAAGTCCTTCAATTGAGATAAAAACCTAGGCAAACCAACATTCAGTAGGAAACAGTCATTCCTTTACCTTCTCTCCGAAGATTCTCTGACAGATGCCGTTCTTGGCCAGCTTCTCTTTGACCTGGCGCGTCAGCTCTATCGTGTCGACTTCCTGGTACATGTAAATCTCGTACTGCTCTGGTGTCAATGGCGGGACGGAGGGCTTGGATGGCTTTGACATGGGCACGATAGGGGAAGAAGGAAGAGGGCTGTTTTGGGGAGTCTCGCTGCGGCTGGCTCCCGTCAAGCTCAGTTCCGAGCTCTGGGAGTAGGGTGACTCTGCACTTGGCCACTCTTTCCAGTACTCGGAAGAAGAGGGTCCTTGGAGTTGGCTGCGGTCCGGCCGGGGCTGGTTACTGCTGCTGGGCTTTTCCTTCCCACTGTTGGTTTCCTCGACCTTTACCTCCTCAGGAGGAGCTGTGCTTCTCCTTTCATGCTGCACAGTGTTCCACCAATGGTCCTTCCAGACACCACCCCGGCCCAGCTCATTTTTAACGTGCCTGAGCACACCTTGTGCAGCATCTGTTACCCCATGAAGCTCTAACACAGGGGCCTCCTGGGACTCTTTCTTGAGACCTGAGAGGTTCTGCAAAGCAGAGATACTAGAATCTGCTACTGAAGAGTGTTTCTTCAGGGAAATGGCCAAAGGAGAATAACTGGACACTGAGGACATTGGCGAGGCGGTTATTATTTTGGGGGATAAGATGGAGACGTCAGCTTGAGACAAGGACGTTGGCTTTAAGGCGGGGTCAAGGGCTGCTTGCTGGGCCTCCATTTCTCGGCGAGCTTGCTGCAGGATGGATCGGATGGCATCATCCGAGTTACCGCCGCTTGAGGCCGAGGAGGGCTGGACTGGTTCTGCTGCGTGGGACAGAGACCGAGACACAGTGATCGCACCTTCCATGTTCCACATTGCTTAGCCCATGTGGAACCAGAGAGGGCCCCACCCCCCAAACTGAGTCATTCACGGGGACTCTCTCTTTCCATAACCTTATAAAATTTGGCCAATGAAACCCTTGCCCTCATGGTGTGGGGGAAGAGCACTTTCTTTGGAGTCAGATGATTTAGGTTCAAATCCCTGCATGACCGAGACTGGATGGCCTCTGAAGTCCCTTCCAGCTCTGGTCTAGGACCCTGTGACTGTTGCTGGGTGGCATTCTGTCCCTGCATGCTCTATCTGCTTTGTACTCACATAAATAGGCACACACCACTGGACCTGGGAGAATGATAAGCTCCTGAAAGGGCAGGAGCTGTTCCATTTTGTCTTTATCCCCCGGAGCCCAGCACACGGTGGGGTTCTATTAGATCACGTGTGTTGGAAAGAGGGAGAATGCTCATGAGCATTCAGTGGCTAGCCTAGCTTCTTTCCAATTGTGCCAGAGCCTGCAGAGCCCTGTGTCTGGCACCCACACCATCAGCCTGCCAGGGGGCATAAATTTTTTATTAAATTCTTAAGTGAAGCCAGAACTGGCAGCTTTGGATCACTTTTCAGAAAGCTCCTAATTCATCGGGAGAGCACGGAATAAGGTCAACCACTTGTTACTATGGAAAAGGGAGCTAACCTAGGAATTGCTACACCATCGTGGTTCTAGGCCTGGCTCTGCCCAGGTGTGTGACCTTTGGCAGCAATGTTTCATTAATATCATCAGCGCCCAGGGTCTAGCACCATGCTTGGGACAGAGCAGGGACTTAAGAATTGCTGACTGAAATCAATTAAACTCTCGTCTTGTTTCCTCATTTGTAAAGTGAAGTCAAATACAATTCTATGCATGACCCTGATTTTCAGGTAGCCTTCTTCAGGGAGAGTTAATCCCCAAATGTTTCACTAAGGCTTTCTGTCCCAGGAGCAGTGAGACCGATGGGTCATGACCAGCCTAATAAACTCTCTTCCCCTTCTGGGCAAAGAATCAAGGACAAAGAGTATCTCTTTCCTCAATGGCAGGAGATTTGTAGCTCACACTAGGGGGATGATGCCATGGGCCTGGGCAGTGCTAGATGGCTCAGCACTGAAGCCAGCTGTGACAAAATGACCCAGGCATGTGACTTGTGTGAGAAGATTAGGGTTGGGAAGCATGGTGGGGATGGTGGCATGAGGGCTTTTAGGATAAGATGAAGACCTCAATAGGGAAATGAGAGGGAATCCTGGAGCAGAGGCAAAGGCCACCGTGTGACAGGTGGGGAATCTGAGGCACAGAGACACGCACTTAGATACATGTCCGGCACTTACTGGGAACAGGAAACCCTGGACTAGCAAAGGTGACTTCTAACAGACACAGTCCAGGCCCTGATTTTCTCTTTGATGCCAAAATATTTTACATGAATCTGAAGCCTAGTCCATCGACGTTTTATCAAAACTCAAGATGATCTATCTAAAGCAGGACTTCTGAACCTGGGGCCTGTGAACTTGTTTTTAAAAACACGTGGCTAACTGTATTTCAGTATAATGGCTTTCCTCTGTAATCTATCTAGGCTGTTTTGTGTGTTTAGGAAGAATGACCCTGAGAGGGGCCCCACAGGCTTCACGAGCACACAAGTAGGGGTGAGGAGGTCCACATCTAAAAGAATGAAGCTCTGTTGGTTTTCAAAATCAGAAATTTCATCATAAGCCTTCTTAAAATGTTAAAGTGATATTAAGCAGGTATTAAATGCATTGGTCTGGCAGTGCCATTTTGCCACAAGATTAGTCTTCATTTCCATGCAGCACCTCCAAATAACATGCCCATGTTGTGAATGAGAGAAGTGTAAATTCAAAGTAATCAGTCATTTGGTGCTGGTTTGTAAAGTGGGGAAGGAGGATCCCAGACAATGTGGAGAGCAGACAATGCCATCACTGTAGGCAGGCCCGAGATAACCAGGGCAGGTGCTATGTGAAAGGAAGCCCATTTTAAGCGGCAAAAAAGTTTAAATTGTCTTTTGAGCCTATGAAAAAGTTTTAAGTGAACAAACTGCTCAGTGTGCAAATAAGTATCCCAGAAAGTCTCCTGCTCAACAAGAAGGCTTTAGGTTACACTTGGGCTTTGGCTCAAAAGTCACAGAAGATTTGGGGAAAAAACTGACTACTAGCCTTGGCAAAACACATACTAACCAGCACCCCCAGTGCACCTCAGGCCTCTCCCCTCCATCTGAAGCCCCAGGTCAAGGGCTGTTAGAGCAGACTCAGCATCTATGACCAGTAAAGCCCATGAGGATCGCTTGAGTAATGCGCGGTAGCACAGAGGGAAGCCGTCTGTCCGTCCATACCTGTTTTCTGCACTTGTAGCTCCCTTTTGGCTTGCTCCAGAATTGACTTGATGGCTTCATCAGAGCCAGTTTCAGTGGTTCGGATCCGAGTTGTGATGTTACCTAAAGGGAGAAAAAAAATGGACGCTGTGAAGCACCTATTCTAAAGCAAAACCCACGGCGACTGGGGAGGTTATTCTGACAAATAGCCCCTGGAGTTGAAACTAGTGCCAGAAGGCCTTTGTGATGGCCAGACATTTACCTGCGCTTATTGCCAGGAGAAGTTCATACCATGGATTGTGACACCTTGCAGGAAATTATTCCTGCATTATTTATTCTAAAACAAGGCTCCAGCCTGGGAGGGCTCTGCTAGATCTTGTAGGAGGGCAAAAGAAATCTGTCAATTCCCATGTTTTTAATGCAGCAAAAGTTGAGATATTCTCATTAAAACCAATTTTAAAAAACTAGCCTGTCTGATTTGGTTTGCAATCAAATGCAGACACTGTACATTTATTCAAGGCTGGAATCTAAAATAGAAAACATTTTTAGCAGAGAGCAGAGTTAATTCTGGTTAGTTTTAATCTTCAGGTTGTATAAGGTAAAGAGTCAAGAGATTTAGTTTTAAGGTTTTAAGATCTGTCAACACTCTTCCCTAGCAATGGGAATGGTTTTTTAAAGCAAGGAAAGGGGACTCCTACCAATTCCCAGAGAGAAGAATGCAAAGTCCGCTAGATCATAGTGACATGGTGGGAAGCAGCCGTGAACACAGCTCAGAGACTGAAACCCATCTGGGTCACATCCTCTCTGCCGGCCACAGCAGAGAGAGAGTTGCTGGGGGCACTGGCATGTCTAAGGTCGCCTGGCTAGGGTGCATCAGAGGCAAAAGCACCAACTCAGGTCTTCCAGATTCTGAGATCAGCTCTCTTGAGCACCCCATGTTGCCCCTTTTGGACCCCAAATTAAGCTGCTGGTACCAACAGAGGTAAATGCCTCTGTAAAAGGTAGCTCCAAAGAGCACGGTGACCAAGATTGAGGAAGAACACTCAAATATCTGGGAATTTTCCTATATTATTACATGCCTTTGCATCTCCAGCACTTAATGCAAGTCTTGGCACACAGTAGGTGCTTAATAAATGTCTGGTGATTTTATATACATATACATACGTGTGTGTGTGTGTGTGTGTGTGTGTGTGTGTGTGTGTGTGTGTACACAGGGACTCTTTCATTTTTGTCCCCAACACCTAGCACAAGTGCCAGGTAAACAGTAGGTGTAGGTGCTTAATAAATGCTACTTGATTAACCGAATGTAGCCTTCCACTGAACGTAGGTCCCTTGAGGGTAGAGGCTACTTCCCTTTTGTTCTTGTTTCCTTAGCACCCAACATGGGTGCTGGGTAGCCAGTAGGCACTTAATTAATGCTTCCTGACTGACTGTCCCCCTCTATAGAGTGTAAGCTCCTCCAGTTAGGGACAATTTTACTTCTGTAACCCCAGCACTTAGCACGGTGCCAGGTAATGTTTAATAAATGTTTAATACATGCTTGAATGATATTTCTTTAGATAAAAGCACGATGAATCGGCGACATCTGGTTTTGCCACAAATACTTCTTTTCTGCATGTGTGTCACTCGTTTCACCTGCTCAGAGGAAAATGGGAGCCCTGTTATTTGCGTGTTTGGATGGGGGCTAGGAAAGGAGATTCCTTAAAGGGCCTCTGTCCAGGGCCTCTGCTGCTCTCTTTTTAGAAGCCCACGTCCGCACGTGCCGACGATGGAGTGGGGGGAATGGTGTGGTCTAACCCGTGCGTTGTTTTATACTTACTAGCTCTGTTTTTCCATCAGATTCCAGGCCAGAATCAAACTGCACAGTTTTAACAAAAAGACCCCGCTAACTAATGCGCGCACGCCGCTGCCGAGGTGAGGGACCGCAAAGACAAACACCTGCCGGTGACGTACCTTCAGACCCATTTCTTCGTTTCGGCACTTCCTGAAATAGTCTGTTCAGGTTCTGGCCTGGATTTTCTGTTGAAAAACAAGTGTGGTAAGAACAAAACAATCAGGGGATGGTGGTGGTGACAAATATGGGCTGTGACATGAAGGTGGAGAAAGCTGCCCCTGGATGGAACGATTCAAAGGCTTGGGGGCTTTGGAAGGAGCCAGGCACTGGGAAGAGGTCCTAAACCGGACTAACAGAGAGAATGGCCACAGAGGTTTTCAAAAAAAAGATCTGATAAATACAAGCCTGAAGATATGTAATAAAATGAAGAGGTTTTTACAAAGGAGAATCTTCCCAAAGAAAAACCACCCCCCTCCCCTGCAACTCCTCCCCTTTTCACCCCACACCAAAACACCATATTTATTATTCAGAGATTTTTAATTTAAATGAACCTTCTACATACTTGCTGCAAACTGAGGCTGTAGAAAAGTCTTCCCACTTTGTTAAAAATCTAAATTGTGTGATGTTTCAAATGTCTGACATTTGAATGTGCCTCCTGTATTACTGTTTTCTTTCTGAACTTTTCTTTTTACCTAAGCAAGGTAAATCACTTCCTTTCTCTGGGCCTTGGTTTCCCTCATTTGTAAAATGAGAAGGTTGGACCAAGGAGGCTCTGAGACCCTTTTGAGCCCTAGATCTGTGAGTCTATCTATGATCCTCTGCACCTGTGTGGCCCTGGGTAAGTCATTTGCTCCCTTTGGGCCCGTTTCCTCATCTGGAAAACCCAATTAGAATGTCTCAAGTCCCTCCCAGCTCTAGATCTGGGGCTCCATGACTTTCCTCAGGGACGTGGCTGATTTAACGAAAGCCCTTTTCTTGGGGAGTCAAGGGAACGCTCCTGAGTCCCTGTGGAACATGGGCACATACAGATTTTCTAATGCCCAGCACTGCCACAAGGTCAGAGATATAATAAGACAGCTAGCGCTAGGGAACACCCTCTGTCGAGGAAGGGCTGGAGACTAGGATTCTTGACTGGAACCTTCTCCTTCCGTGCTCAGTGCTGGCTCTGAACTCTTCTAAGCCAATGGTCTTTCACTGGACTTGAGGTCGACCCAAGTTAGCTCTTTGCCGGGGTCCAAACTGACCTCTGCTCATTAAACGAGTCGCATGGTGTTACCCTTGAGAGCAGTAACACGTAAGGGGAAGCGCAGTGCACAGAACGTCAGGAGACCTGGGTTCCAAAGCTTAGCTCTGACCCTTAGGCCCCACTTGACCACAGGCGACTCATAGCCACTTTCCTGATTTCAGCTTCCTCCTTGGCCCAATGGCGGTCATGCCACTCGCATGACCTTACTCCCAGGGTGCTGTTAAGAGATGTTAAAAGCTTTGTCAGACCGAAAGCACTACAGAAATGTGGGTGGTTATCGGGACTGTTACGGTTACTATGATTTTTATTGATTTTATTGATATTACTGCGATTAGTGCACAAGCCGGGAAGGAGAAGTTCCTCTGCCTAGGCTAACGACTGGCGGGAGCAGAGTTGTAACTGACGCTTGACATTAGCTTTTCTGGCGCCATAGTCCCCATGCGGTCTCCCAACAGGGAAGGGCTCTCACCTCTTTGTCGGCCCTGGATGCTCCGGAGAGCCAAGATGTTCTGCTCATCTGACAGGAACTGCTTCATCTTGTGGAACGGCTCCTTGCCCCGCACGGTCAGCTTGTTCCATGGCTTTGGCCGGGCCAGGATCTCACTCACGGACCCTTGCGACAGTCCCAGGACATAATGTCCAAATATCCGCTGTC
Organism: Pseudocheirus occidentalis; assembly: GCA_028646575.1. Classification (NCBI taxonomy): domain Eukaryota; kingdom Metazoa; phylum Chordata; class Mammalia; order Diprotodontia; family Pseudocheiridae; genus Pseudocheirus; species Pseudocheirus occidentalis. The sequence continues at coordinate 375,935,671 of CM053593.1, forward strand.
CAATATTGTGCTTGATCAACTGTTCTTTCACCTGGCGCGCAATCTCGGCTGTGTCCATCTCCTCGCCTTCGGAGACGCTGCCGGCGCTTTCGGACTGGCTGGGAGACGGGGCCAGGCCGTTTACGTCGGGGCTTTGTTGTAATGGACTTTGGGAGGGGATGGAGTTTGTGCTGTATTGACCTGTTGGAAAAATCATGCTTGTGCTTCCGGCTTCCTGCATGGCCTTGGAGTAGAAGGACTGCATTAGCTGTCGCTGGAGGAGAGAGTTTAGTGCAAATTTTCCTGTAGAAGCCAGGGGTAGGCTGGGGCTTGCCAGGGATGAGCTGAAAAAGTCTTGACTTAAACCCGTTGGTGAGAACTGGTGTGTACCATTAGTATTGGAAACCTGCTCCCCTGGGTTGCGGGGCAACTGAGAAGGAGGGGAGGCCGGCAAAGCTCCAGGGCGCGGATTCTCAGGCTGGTCTTTCCCTTTTCTCCTGGCTGACCCTACAAGGAAGGTCAAACATAATGCATTATGGGGGATTAAAAAGGGAAAAACCAAGATCAAAATGCAAAGTTTGCCCCACAAAAGGGAAAGTAGTGCAGATTTTTACAAGGGCCAATGAGGTGTGTTGGTTGGTTGGTTTGTAAATTGAAATTTTAATTAGCCAAACAAGGCCCCCCAAAACAAGCAACATGCATTTTCATGTTTGCACCTTTCTTGTACGTTGCAGCCTGGAGAATCCCCTTTTTACAGAAACCGAAATTCTCAGTGTTACAAGAAGCGCGGTACCACACACAGTAAAGAGTCGACAGGGCGCACGCGGCAGGGCTGTTTATTGGAGCACTAGCCTTCAAGCTACTCCCCGAGGAACCCTGCCTGACCTGGAGCAGCGAGCACTGACATTTATGGACCAATGGATTCTCTCAAACACCTGGCTTTGAGGAGGAGGCACTCAGATGTCTATCGGAGTGAAGGCACACACTTTCTTAAGGAGGCAACGTCATCGGACACCTTGAAATGTTTTCCCGACTCCCAGACCAGAAGCACAGCCAGTCCCGAAAAGCTAGGACTCCAACCAGTTACACAAAGAGTTAAAAGAGGCCAAGCGTGGGGGGCAGCCTCCCCCCACCCAGAAACGCTGACCAAAGCAAAGAACCTTCCCTGAGATGAGGAAGGGTAGGGAGCCGTGGCTACCGGAACACCAAAGAAAACAGGTCGACCTCGATTTTTCTGCTCTTGGCAGCAGAGCTAGAAAAGCGTTAGTGGAGAAAGCATCCTTTAAATCTCCCACTTGGTCTACCACCTTGAAACGTCCTCTACAGCAACCTACCACATCTACAAATTCTACTGCGTTCATCGTCTTAACCATTCTACCAACAGGGAGGAAGGAGGAAACTGTCTCCCTAGGACTGAGGACCTTGCAGACCACTGATCTTTCTGAGGCTTTATCCCACACTCATGTTTCACCTTCTTCCTATTATCCCCTAGAACATTAACCAAGTGCCAGAATTGAGATCCCATGAACCTACCGCTCAGGTCACTATTGGTAATTCGCAGGGTGGCGTTCTCGGACTGCAGAGAGCGGTTCTTCTCCAGCAGTAAGACCTCCAGTGGCTTGGACGCATCCTAGACCCAAGTCAAAACATGCCTTTACTTCCACAACCAATCATGTCATCTGAAGCAGGGGAAAGGTTCACATGGGGCTAACAAGAAGGGATTTGGTAAGGAGAGGAATCTCCTGTCTGATCCAGTGATGGGAGGCTGGAGATAGGGTGGAGTGGGGAGATTTATCCTGGTCTTCTTTTGATTAGACAGCTATGGACTTAAACCTTTCTGTTCAGATTCCCAGGTTAATAATGTAAGCATAGGTCTGGAATGGAAACTCCTTGAGGACAGTGACTGTTTCACTTTGGGCTTTGTACCTTGTGCCTGACCAGAAGCAGGCCAATGATCACCGAATGACTGGCTGATAAAGAGTTTATCCGGCCCCACCAGAGATTTGACCAAAGTTACAGAGTTAGCGAGTGGTGGGTCTCTGAATTCCCCATCTGGTGTTACATGAACTCAAACTTTAGAAGAGTTCTAGAATTTTCACTGGAAGTATTCCGACAAGCTCTTGTTCTTATTTTTAAATGTGAGTTTGAATGAAACTCTGGTGGTCGAAACTATCTACTACTAGAGAATTAATTACATCTTTAAAGTTTGTCTTCAACTTCAAACCATCTGAACCTCAATATGGCTGAGCAACCGGCCATTTAGCTCACAACAAGCCATCAGAAAGCCAAACTCTAAGCAATCCTTTCAGGCCCGCCATGCTGGTGGCAGCTCCCTTTGGAATTCCAGGAGAAAGACTCCATTTGATGATTTTCCATCTGTAGTCAGATTAAAATGCATGAACGTCAGCATGCTGTTCCTCCACCTTCCCAACTCACAGGACAGGAAGCTCAGATTTCTTTAAATATGGATATTCCCGGCAAATCAATATTAACCTGATTTTTTAAAAAAATTGCTGACATTCAATCCTGATATTTTTCATCCATGTTCTCCGTTAAATCACAAAATAATTTAGTCTGAGCAACTTTCTAATTAAAAAAAAACCATTAAGAACACATCTCTCTCTTTTTTCCCTCCTACTTAATCAAAGGCAATTTGTGTTAACAAGGCTAAACGTTCAAGTAAGCTACAAATTGGACCATGGCACCAGTGATCAATTAAGTGCCAGTATTTTCTGTAAAGAGAGAAGAGTGTTCTCTTTAAATACTAGCTTTAGAAGTGGCGAGACGATAGTGGTGATTGGAATGACGAGGCAAAAGTGGAAAGTGGATTCTGTACCTGGGTCCCGGCGCCTTCGCAGGGGGCGAACTCCATGGATTTCAGGATGCTGCAAAGGACAAGACGGATGGCATCAGTTTCTAGTTGTTCATTTCACAGCAGTTACTCTAACGAGTGTTAACGTGATCATTTTTGACTCTCCAGGAACACCGCAAGTGACAACTTTAACAACTTTCATAGCAGTAATATAATCTGATAATGAATATAGAATAACTATTCAAACTACTTATTGGACAGAAAAAAAATTCCTCAAGCACCGTGTAAATCATTCCATAGGCAATCCTGCCAGGCCATGTGAGAGTATAAATTTACAGGTTAATAAGGAGAGAGCATTTTAAGCTGTCAGAAGCAACATGAATTTATTTGTGAAGCCGAAAAGGAAGGGAAAGTTTCTATTGAAGAGGGACAGGAGGGGAGAATAACTACCGCGTCTCATGTACAGTGTAGAGCCCATACCACTGGACTGGCTGAGACAGTAATCCAGAGGAAGCTGGTGGGGGCGGCACTGTTTTCTCACCCCAAGGTGATAAGGCAGCACTTTTTCTGCTAGCCTCCTAACCTAGGGGAGGTAGGAGCCTGAAATGTCTGGCATTGTCCTCAACAGAGCTAAGAGGGTCGATGACTGACAGACTGAGAGAAGGAACTCTTCCTGGCTTCGTAGGGGGGAGGTCAGGACGGAGGTAAAGATGGTGCTGACTGGGGTGGGCGATGCTGGGGAAGGAGACCACTGCTCTCTCTTCAGCTCTCCAGTCATGGAGGGAGCTGCGCTGGGGACAGAGAGGTTAATTAACTCAGCCAGGGTCACAGAGTTTATGCTCCCTACCCATGAGGTGGAGACTTTGGGTCTTAACTCCCAACTTCATTGGTTTTGGGGATTTCTGGTGGAGACATTTCCTGCAAAGAGGCAGCCTGGCCCCTGCATATTACAGTCTTAGAGAGGTGCCTAGGGAAATGAAAGGTGAGATAACTTTTCAGGGCCACACAGTTGGGTCCTGTGTGCCATCGGAGCCCAGCTTAGCCTGTTGTCTGTCCACTCTCCCTTTCCCTCCCAGCTCTTCACTTCTTTGTCATAATTCTCATCAGCAAAGAACACGATGGCCCTACTTCTTGGTGACAATGGCCCTTTTATGAGGTAGGCTCACTAATTACTGGAATGAACTGCTTTGATTTATTTGAATGTTTTCTAGAGAAGCTCAAAAGCTGAGGGTCATGGGAGTCATTAGCTTTTTCAAGTTTGAATATTTTTCTGGGGAATTTAAATTTTTTAAATTACTATACTGGAGAGGATAGAAAACACATCCCAGCAGTTTTCATGAGAGATATTTTTAAATGCAAAAAAAAAAAAAAGTCCATGCATGTTTGTGTGCGAGAGAGGGAGAGAGGGAGAAAGACAGAGACAGATGTAGAGAAAAGAAGAAGAGACAGAAGAAAAAAGAGAGAAGAAGAAAAAGGAGAGGAGAGAAGAGAGGAAAGGGGAGCATCCTCCCAGCAGACAGGTGTGCACCCGGGGCCTCAGAGATGAGTCCTGAACAAGCCAGCCAGCCTGCTGGTGCCAGGCTGATGCACAGTCCGAGGCCTCCCAACACCTACCTTTGGTCTCCTCAGTGCCCTGTGGCACTGAAGATGCTATTCACGGAGCATTGCCAGGGAAGGGTCTAGAGCCCCTGCACATCCCGGCAGTCAGAAGCAATGCTTCACTCTGAATTTGGATTCACATCTTTTATTTTTAAACCCTTCTCCTCTCAAGGCACCTACATGGTGATGATCAACCCTGTGTACCCACAGAAACCAAACAGCTCTAACGTGGAGGGACAAGCTCTGCCCTGTTGACACATGATAGGACCTGGGGCCATTGCCTCCCTGTTCTGGGCATCAGTCTCCCCATCTGTAAAAGGGGAGTAGACTAGCTCCAGATCCAGGGACCTCTGATACTCAGCCACTTAGCTTTCAGAGGCCTTGGTTTTCTCAACTGTAAACAAGGGGGTTGACCTCTTCAGTGTCTGGGGTCACTTTTATTTCTGGATCTTTGATCTTATGATGGACTTAGCCAGGATTGATTTATTCATGGATTGATTTATTTCGTGGATTGATGCTGAAAACAGCTTGAGGACAGAGGGTGGAATGGGGCTGAGTGATTCCGTGGCAGCAGAGACTCAGTCCTGACTTTCCTAAGAACTATTTACCATTTTCACTAAGGCATCTCTGAGGGCTTTTCTGTATGAGCAAAAGAACAAACACCCAACCCCCACCCCCATGCCCTGACTGCATTCCAGAAATCCAAGTACACTGGATTTAGAATGCTTTTTTCCTCCTCACCCAGGTAGTCTATTTGCCAGTTAAGAAATGAGCTAATATTTTAAAAACACCATCAAGGCCCATTGTTCATCAGTGTCCACAGAAATGCTGGGTACTTGGGATAGTTTAAATTTAGTGAAGTTGTAGGGTGGTGGGGGAGAGGGGAGGATGCTTGGTGGCTTTGTTTTACACTGCTGGTGAATCAAAATGGTAATGATATCATAAGCTCCCAAAGGATCAGAATTCAGTCAAAGCTGAGGGCAGAGACATACAGCCCCCCC
>CM053593.1:375941161-376022643 GCA_028646575.1 Pseudocheirus occidentalis
TGTTATGCTGTGACTGGTGGGCCAGGAGGCAGAGCTGGGTTCAAGCCCTCCTGCTGCTGCCGCCTACCTGCATGACCAGGGGAGCCCCAACTTCACTCTTCTGGGTCTCCTCATATGTAAAGCACAGGGCTTGGATTCTATGGCTTCTGAGGCTCCTTCTGACAGCAGCCCTGGCTACTAACTCCTCTCTACTAATTTTTTTTTTTTTTGAAATGTCTGGTTTCCTTCAAAACTCTGCTCAAATGACATTTCCTGCCTCAAGTTCTGCCTGCTTCCTCCCTTGCCCCACTGCTGGTTCCTGCCCTCTGAAAATTACCTTGCATTATCTTTTCATACTTACCCATGGACATATCATCTCCCCTAACAGAACTTAAGCTTCCTGAGGACAAGCACTCTCTCCTTTTCTCTCTGTATTTCCAATACTTAGCATCAAGCAGGTGCTTGATAAATTCTTGATTGATCTATACAAGTCTGCTACAGCCAGATTGGGTTTTGCTGGATGCTTGCCCCCGCAGCCAAATCAACCTCTCATTGGTAGAGATCAGGTGGTCCAGGGAGCTCACTGGGATTTTAGCACTGAGACCCATGATTTTTGGCTTTTTAAAGATCAGCATCCAGGACCCACAGCTTCCAAACCGAGCATAATGTAACCAGCTGACACTTACTTCAATTCTTTCTTCACTTCTTCATAATCAGCCTGTCCTTTCAGCTTTTCTTCCAGTTGCTAAAAGAGAGAGAAGAAAGAAACTTTACTTTTAGTGAAGCTTGTGGACAGCTCCTTGGCGAGGACCGGGACCTCGAGAAGGAAACAAACCTGTCGGAGACACGGGGAGGGGAGTGGGCTGATCTCATGTGCCTCCATCATTTTTCTGGTCTGCTTCTCAGAATGCAAAAATCAATCCCAATCCATCCCTCCCCTCAAGCCTGACCCATAAAACAGTGTCACGATGTAAAACTGAACAGATGTAGGAAAAGGAGGTGTGAGGGGGTGCGCGAGGTGGGATAATAAAGGAAGCAAGCAATTTCAAGTAAATAATACAAATAAAATTCAGAAAGTATAGAACCCTGGATCAGAGGCCATTTGGACCAGAGCTTCTTAACCTTTTTGTGTGTACTGGACCCTCTGGCAGTCTGGAAAAGCCTTGAAGACCCTTCTCAAAGTGTTTTTAAAAGGAAATGCTCAATCTCTGGTAGAGGTTAATGAAGACAAAGATGTAATTTTTTTTTCCCATCCAAATTCATGAACCTCCAAGAGGTTAACAACTTCTGATTGAGACTAGCTCATAGTTGAATCCGGAACCTCCTCTGCAGGAGGCTTGACAAGTAGCCACTGAGACGCCGCAGGAAGGTCTTCACCGACGAGGAGCTCACTACCCACCAAAGCTTCTAGTTTCAGCTCTGGACAATGCCTACTCATTACCAAACCCTAATCTGCCTCTCTGGAATTCCTACGCACGCAATCCACCAACATGCATTGAGTATGCACCTACTGTTTGCCAAGCACCAGCCAATGCTCTTAGTGCTGTCCTCTGGACACCGTAGAGTTGGTGGAAGGAGACCCGGCAGAGAGGCCCTGGGTTTGAATCCTACCCCCAGTACAGTGCCAAGATCCCTCTGATGCCAGCTTCTTTGAGAGGCCTGTCTGGGTCGTCCTGGATGCTAGGGCCACCCCTCTGAGATCCCTCCAATCCCACCCAGTTGTTTGCTTCTGTCTCCCTAATAAGACTGTGAATTAAGTCTTGAGAGCAGGAACGGCTACCTATCTTTCTTACTGTTAGTGCCTGGCAGGCTGCAGTTAGCACTAACGAAATGTTACTGACTTAATAAATGCTTATTGGCTTGGCTCTCTCCAGAGTAAGAGAACTGGGGTTCAGGTCCTGCATTGGATGCCGACTACCTTTGTGACCCTCCATCAATCTCTTCATTCCCCAGGGCTCTACAATCCTCACCTGTACAATGAGGGGGCTAGATCAGACTGCCCTGGGCATCTCTTCCAATTCTATAACACTACTCCTATGGACCATAGCATACTTTTTTGGCTGCCATGGCATAAGATGATTTCTGGGGTCCACTCTGACCTCCAGGTCTTTTTTTCCCCAAAGTACTTTCTCCTCTTGTTCTTGTACTATGGATCTTTAGAATTCAAATGTAAGTTTTCTAGTTCCCTCCAGCAATTCTCATCTTGTGATACATCACCCACCTTCAAAGGCTCTCCTGACCTCTAGATTCCTGATTCTTTCTTCTAATATATTAATCTTGACTTAGCTTTCTGTCATTTGTACACATGACACATGTTAGGAGTAGGGATTGCTTCATCATTTATATTTGTACCTCCAGAGCCTGGCACACAGCAGGTACTTAATAAATGTGCTTTAACTGGTTATCCCATTTTTGCTTTTATTAAACTGTCAATAATTCAGAATTTAATCTAACCATTAACAATGGATTAGGATGCACAAGATACTGCTGGGCCTCAAGGAACTTAAAAATCGAGCACAGAGACAAGACACATAGAGAGAAATCAAATTAACACAGTTTGATAGAGTGAGCTTGCTGCACAGCAAAGCTCAGAAGGCAGGAGAGAGGGAGATGGGCAGGTACCGCCGGCTGGGGAAGACCTCACCAAGGATGTGGCGACTGAGGGTACAGGCCAGATTCCAACAGTCTCTGCCAGAGCACAGAGGGGAGAAGGTAGGAAGAGACTGGGCCTGGCCCAACCAGCAAACGGAACATGTGCAAAGTAAGTGTGGCTGGGGCCTCCATAATGAGGGGGTTCAAAGGCATCCTCTAGACCCGTGGTCTCCAGATTTTCTTGACAGGGCACCCCTGGCAGTAAAAATCTGAGTCTGTACCCCCAGCATACATCTATTTCTTCACAAATGACACAAAGCACAACTGCACTAATGATCATCTGCATTATAACACCTACACAAAATATCAGTATTTTGAAAACAATGAAATGAAACAACAGGACTGATCCTACAGGCCACAGAAAGCCCCTGGAGACTGAGCAGGAGGATGAGGGGAAGGTTAATTTGAGCGGAGTGGGGATCGGTTGGAGTGGGGACTGAAGCAGGCATTGGGTGATGGGAGCCTGTGTGAAGGGGCTGCTGGTAAAAGTGGAGGAAAACACAAGAGACGGTGGTGGGGGAGGGTTTTGACCTCATAGACTCTTTGGGAGTCTTGAGGACCCCTGAAGGCTGCAGACCACACATGGAGAGGCAAAGCTGCCCAGGTGACATAAGACCAAGTCACTGCCCTAGGGGCCCAGTGAACCCCCAGGGGCTCCCAACCCCAAGGGTCAAGTAGAAACTCCTCCACTGGCCTTGAAACCCTTTACATCCTGGCTGCCACCTCTCTCTTCAGTCGTCTCCCATGCTACTCCCTCCCAGTGCAGTCTGTCTGTGTACAAGTAGATCTAGGTCATTCTTGGGAGTGGACATAACAGTGACCTTTTTTTTTTTTTGGCTCAGAGGGAATTGGTATGATTAGGCTACACTGGGGGGACCTTCTGACTTAAGTTTAGGGCCACTGAATCTGGAGTGAGTCCTTCTTTCCTTCCCTCCCTCCCTTTGTCTACCTGCCAGGTCTAACACACAGGTGAATGGCCAACCTGCTGGCTTGTCCATTGTTACCCATGTTTGGGACAGGCTCTACAGATGGGCCACTGAGCTGGAACAAGAGCTAACTAGGAAGAAGAGAGAGGGAAGGTGGCACTTGGGACACTTCAGTCCTTCCAAGCTGCCACATAAACTGTGGTTGGGAATCTAGGCCAGCTCCCTCTCAGCCAAAGTCAGTGTCTCTGACTCCAAATCTATCGACAAGAGACACCACATCCTTCACAAGGATTCTCATTAAAAAGCTTCATGTCTTTTTATGTCCCTCCTACGCAGAGAATGCTAAGACAGAACCGGGCTGGAAGGGGCCCCTTAGAGGTCAATGAGTCCAAGCCTTTAATTTTCCAGTTGAGGAAACCAAGGCCAGAGAGGCCAAATGTTTGGGCCAGGTCACTGTCTAGTAAGTGGCAGAGGCAGAATTTATCTGCAGGGCCTCTGGCTCTTTCTGGTAGACTCAGGAGGTCGCCCTACACAAGCCAATACAAGGTGTCTTCAGGGTTGGATTTCTGAACGTCTTAAGTTGTTTCCACCGGTAGAACTTCCAGGGTCCTTCTGGTCCTCCCTCAGTGGTTCCCACTGAGGAGGACAGGAGCCCCTGATCCATCAGGCCCACACAGTAGAGCCCTAATTTCCCAGCTGCTCTAACCTCCTCCGGCCATTCTGAAGCTGAACACATTGAGGCCACATATTGAAATGGCCTGTTCCTGTAGTTTACTGCACGTTTCTTTTTGTATGAAGTCGCTCTATTCTAGTTCCTTTTAAACCCTTCCTGCCAAACGTATAGATGATAATGCTGATTTCAGTTATAATTAAATAGAGCAAGGATTCATTAGCCTACAAAAGCTTCACAGAGGTGTTCATAAAAAAGTGATTATTTCCTTTCCCTGAGGCCTCCAAGAGTGGGGGGGGGGGCTAAGAGGCTGCGCTACCCAGAGTTACTGGGATGGCCTTGAGATTCTGGGGCTCAGGGGTGCAGGACATTAGAGGAACGGATAAAACTGGCTGGTCTAAGACGATCAGAGGAATGACCATGGCCAAGGGCTGTTAAGTTCCTACTGCACTGGGCGCCCAATTCGAGTAATAGTGAGCATTTATCTAGAGCTTTAAGATTTAAAGAACGCTTCACAAAGACGGTCTTCTCAGTCTTCTTGGAAGGTGCTATTATCCCCATCATCATTCTCAGATGAGGAAACAAGAGGCAGACAGAGGTTAAGGGAGTTGGCTCAGAGTCATACAGCAAATGTGTGTTTTTGAGGAAGTGGCTGTGATCAGAGAAGAGAAATTGGAAATTGGCCTTCAGGAGAATCTAAAACCTTCCTTGGAAGTCTTGGGTGACTTAACTCATTTAAGGCTAAGAAATGCCCAGATTGGGCACTGCTGAAGTGCAACCAGAAGGCTGTTGCTTTTGTGGCCTGGGGGAGCCACAGCCTTAACACAGAATTTATGACATCTTCATTCAGGAGATGCATGAAGAAGATAGCTACGCAGCTTAGCAGTTCTGCTACTCTTTAGCAGACAGGAGTCTATCACTTTATAAATATTAAATCATTAGTTTGGAGGAGGAAAATGTGGGTATTCAGAAGGCAATGGATTTCTGTTTATACTAGGTCATAAAAAAGGGCCAAGGGTTGGACATGGGGTCTCTCCCTTACTGGAGGGGGTCACAGAGCTGGCCAGGGCACTGAGAGGTTCAGAGACTCAGCCAGGCCACGTCAGATTCTGATCCCGAATCCCAGGCCTTCTGGCTCCAAGGCCAGCTGGGCCCATGACACACTGCCTCCTCATGTGCTCAGAGGACCACAAAAGCTATCAAATCTCACACCATCATTTTATGGTTGAGGATACCAAGGTTCAGGGAAATAAGAGGACTTGCCCAGGCAAGATTCAAACTCAGGGCTTTCTGATTCCCAAACAAATGCTCTACCCACTATGCCAACCTCCTGTCTCATGAAGTACAGAGTTTTGTAGCCTGACTGGTGAAATTAAAATGGACCAAGTTGTAAGCAACATAAAAGCCAACCCTGTGACCCCAGTCCCCAGAAAGAGGGGAAGAACATGTCAAGAATGGGAGAACAGGAGGCCAGGAAGGCCCCTCCTTGACAGACCTTTGCCTTGTGAACAATGTAGCAAACGAGAAGGCATCAGTGACCCTAGGAGGAGGGGCCCATCAGGGGCCACGCAGTGCTTCATGCACATGTCCCAAGCTGTCAGGTTCCCCATGGCTCTTTCTGGCTTGTGTCGGTGATGAGAAGGCTACATGTCAAAGTGGAAGGAAAAATAATCAGAAAAAAGGAAAGAGGAGCAGAGAGCAGCAAACGAAGAGAAAAGAAGCACAAGCGAATCAAGGTGCCTCGGCCCTGCTCAGGGTAAAGTCCTCCGTGGCAGACGCTGGCCGGTGAAGGGCTCTGTTCCCTAAAGGATGCTGGGAATCCCACTTATAAAGAAGGAGTGTTTCAAATAATGACCGGGGTCCCAGCTGGGCCCATAAGAGCCTCCTTGACCTGGAAGGAGCCCAAAGCTGATGGGACCAATGGAATCACTTTGATTTCACCAAACTGCTTGTGAGTCATGTGGGTTTACGCTGGAACCGGCCTGTTTATGAAAAGGCCAAAAGGGCTGAGTCTCTTCTTCCCAAAGAGACGCTCCATGGACACCATGTGAAAAGTGAGCTTGCTGAGCGCCTGTAAAATGGAACTCAGGACCGGGTCCTCGGTCTGCTGCTGAAGGTGACTCAACTCATCTGGACCGAGCCCTCCATTCTCCAGCGGGCGAGACTGAAGCTCAGGGAGCGAGCATCACACACGGACTAAATCCTCCCCGATTCTTTCTGCTATACGCTTTTCAGGAATAAATGTATCATATATATAAAGTGAGGCCCATCTTCTTTGTCCAGTGGTCTGCACGTTGTCTCCCCCACTGGACTCTCAGCTCCTTGAGGGCAGGACCTGTATCCTTGGGGTTTGGCACTGCCTGGAGGACACAACATCGCGCACTCTCCACGGCTGTGTGGCCTTTTCACTGGCCACAAACACAGAGGCAGCTGCAGAATACACTGCTCTGTATGTGGCTCCTACTCGGACATCGTACGTGAGAGGCGTCCCTCATCTCTAAGCTTGTTTCAGGGTGGCACCGCCATTCAGTGTGGGGAGGGACCATTCAGTAGGTGATGAAGCAGACTGGAGGAAAAGCAAGAGAAACCCACCCACTACTCACAGACTGACACAGGAGGCACCCCATTCTGCAGACAGGAAAACCAAGGCTCAGGGAAGGTAAGCAGCTTGTCCAGAATGAGCAGAATTAGTGAGCAGAATTTGAACCCAGGTCTTCCTGATTCCCATCTCTTACACCACACTGCCTTCCTCATACCAACAAAAGCAAATGTGTCCTGGCCCCATCTCTGACCTTCGCTACATATCAAGTGTGGTTTCCTTATTGGTCATAAGGGAATGACAATGCTCAATGAGGTCCGTCAAAGCACTGTGAAAACCTTAGGTTGCTTAAAAAAAAAAAAAGGCCAGTTATTATTATTAATTATGATAAAAATTAAAGTAAATGAAATTAAAATTGGGTTTATTAAAATAAATAAAATGATGAAACAATAAAGAAACAAGCCCAAAGCCGAAGCGATGAGTCTACATGTGAGTGTCCTATGTGTCAGAGCCCCAACCAGTGGCAGTGCCACAAGTGACGAGCCTTTGTCTCGAAGGCTGCTGCCAAATGCGTACAACAGAGACGCTCCAGGTTCCAGGTGTGAGACAATCTGCAATCAGGACAGGGCTGTACTGTACTGTAACTGACACCAAACAGTGCCGGTGTCCCCCAGGATGGATGGAACCACACCTCAAAAACAAATCAAGGAGAAATAAAGAAAAAAGGCGGGTGACCCTGCCTCTGCCGGCCCCTTGTAAAGCCCCGGTCCTCTCTCCCACCTCCTCTGCTGGCCTCCCTCCCTTCTGTTCCGCCCAGCGCCCAGCTGCCAAAATCATCTTCCTAAACCTGGCGGCTCACAAGCCTTCAGGGGCTCCCTACAAGTCCCCCAGGCCTCCAGATGACATCACTCTCCTTTCAGCTTTTCCCAAGCCTTCCCTCACAAGTATTTTCTGTTTTCCTTTAGGTGGCCAGTTTGTATACCTCTGCTCCTTTGCTGTCTCCCTGTTAAGACTGGAAGCTCCTTGAGGGCAGGGACTATCTTTTGCTCTTTCTGTATCCCCAGTGCTTGGCACATGGCCTAGCACACAGTAGGTGCCTAATGTTTATTGATTGATTCCAGGCGCTCTCAGGCCTGCCATCTCTTGCCTCTGGGCCTTGGCTGGGGCTGCCCCTCACACCTGGAGTGCTCCGTTCCTCTTGGAATCACATCCTCCAGCAGGCAGCCTTTCCTCCTCCCCTCCCCTCCCCGTGCCCCCCAGCTCAATGCTGTATTTATTTTGGTGAGCAGTAAGCAATACACTTACTGGAATGTAAGCTCCTTGAAGACAAGGGCTACTCTATTTTTGTTTTAAATTCCCAGGTGTCCAGCATAGAGCTTGGCACACTTTTTTGGCTCTGTGTGACGCCTGGTGGTGGATCGTTTGAAGGTGGTCCCCCAACCCCTTGAGCTATACGTAACGAGCGAACCCAATGCCAATCAGAGAGGTCTCATTCATAAAAAAAACACATCCTCTCTTAACCTGGATCGGAGTTAAGAATACAAATTGTACACACTGGGGAAAAAAAAACCTTCAAAAGGTAGCTTATTCAATTAACCCCACTCCCCCGGGGTAAGAGAGTTGGGCGCATTCATTTGGCGAGGGCTAATGCGCTTTGTGCTCGGGTTTGCTAGCAGGGCAATCTTGATTCCTGGCGACAAGGGGTTAAGATAATTAAAATGAGAGAAGTCTTGTTACTAGAGGACATGTTTTGATTATCAGATCAGATGAAGGTAAGGGAGCAATAATTTTGGAAGGAATAGTGTGGGATTGTTTCATTAACCACACAGTATTAAAGAATTCCCCCAAGATACGGTTAAAGAACATTAATTTGTGAAGCCGCGTTTCATTTTTTTGTGAAGGCAAACATTAAAATCCTAACTGATTGGGGAACAATTGCTCTATAATAAAAATGTAAGGGCTCGAGTGTCCCCGTCCCCAGGGCATCCCACGGAATGTGCTGGAGCTGGGCCCTGTCACAGAAACAAAGGCGAGAATGGCAAATTATATAATCATAGTGTAATTGTGAGGGTCAGAAATGGCCACAACGTGAGAAAATGAGATAGAATCTCGAAATCAGACGTGATGAAGGGTAAGCATCAAGGGCACTCCCTGGGCGAGTTGATGAGAGCAAGGGAAGGAGAAGCCGGAGCTCCGGCTGAGGCCTAACCACTGGGTGGGCCGGGGCTTGTTTGCTGGCTCAAAGTGGGGGGGGTGGGAAAGAATCTCCATGGTCCTTCTGGTCCCCCAGACTCATTCTCCCTTGTGCCTCACCCCCCACCACATCCTCCCTCCTTCTGCCCACTCCCAGGGTCTGGCCTTCTTTCCCCCCTGCCCTCCAACTGGCATTCCCTGCCTTGCTTTCCTGAGGACCACTTGAAGAATCTTCCTGAAACACAAGTCTGACCAAGGGAATTCTCAAGTCAAGAAACCTCTGGGGCTCCCTTGGGATAACACACAAATGCCTCAGTTTGGCATTTAAACCCTTCCCATTTGGCTTCCTACACACACTCCGTGTGCTGAACCAACCCTCCTTCCATGCCTTTGCTCAGGCTGTCTCCCATGCCGGGAGCACCATCCCTCCTCACTGCTGCTCTCAGAACCCTCAGCGTCCTTCAAGGTTGGGCTCATGAATGAATATGGGAAGCAGTTCCTGCTCCCCTAATGGTGGGTGCCCTGTCCCTCCTCAATTTACTGCATATAAACTTATCTCTGTGTTTCACCCCCCTAGGAGAACGAAGTGCTCTGAGGTCAGGGCCTATTTGTCAGTTTGCAAACAGAAGGTCATAAAGAAATGCTTTCTTGTCCGTATTTCATGAAACTCATCCTCAAACTGTAAAGTGACAATTTAGTCCAGTGACCAAAAAAATTCCTCCAAGGCAAACCCAAACCATTTGAGGGATTCCATGAGAATAGCAGCATCTACAAATTGGGTTCTCAGGGTTTCACAGGACCTGACTGGCCCACTGCCCCATTAATGTGGCTGTAACATGATGACAGGCAATACTATATATTGTATTATCACAATATTACACGGAGGCATCTAGGAGGAAGTTTCAGTGGCAGTGGACCATTTAGGAGAGGAGAGCTCATCTCCCTGCTCCCACCCCCCGCTGCCTCCCTGGCCCCCACACCTCTTCCTCCTCCCACCAGGCCATGCCCCAGAAGCCCAGGGCCCTCTTCGGTTCTATATGGTAAAACAACACAGCAGATGGGTATTGGAGAAAAGAGATTTAGACTCAGGCCAGGCCATGGTTTTCAGGCAGGGAGACAGACTGTAAACCTATGGAATAACCTACAAAGAAGGAAAAACCCTACAAGCAAACAGGGTCGTCCCCTGCTGGACTGGGACGTGCTCCTTTGGGTCTGGCTAGTCTGCAGGAGGTCCAGGCCAGCCATGCTCCCTTCTCAATGTAACGTCCTCCCACCAAAAATAAATGGCTTCCTCAAAGAACTCCTCCCAGTCCCAACACACACACACACACACACACACACACACACACACACACACACACACGCACACACGCACACACACGCGCACGCACACATACACGTGCACACACACGCGCCTGTCGATTCTGTCGACAAGAAGCTTCCGGGGAGGGGTGACCAAGATGACTCTGAATGACAGATGCCCCGGCTCCTTCCTGGAGTGGCACCCTTTGTAGCGTTCAATCTGTTCATCTTCTCAGGTGCATGGTAAGGCCGAAACTCTGACCGAGAACAACGAAGCCCAGTTCATGCACGAGCCTTTAAAACTGGAGTGAAATTTAACTCCTGCCCTTCCAGATGAGGGGAATTAAGACAGAGCCTTCTGATGATCTCCTACCAAGGCAGATTTGGGTCCTTAACAAACATGACTTGAAGTTTTTTTTTCTCCCACCTTTAGTGAAGACCGCAAGAGCCCTTTTTAAGATCATTCAACAAGTTGATGGCAAAGTCAAAGTCTTCCAATAACTAATTGCATTAATTTACCACCACCTTCTCCCAAAGGAGTGTACACCCCATGTTCTAGACCTACTGTGTCCAGAAGTGGTCATACTCCCTGGCTCTGGGGCCAGCCTGACTGCGCCTTGGAATCAAGGCAGCCCCTCTGGCTGCAGCCACTGGTCTGATGTCCTTGGGTAAGGGCAGTGGAGGTGTATGAGGGGCCCTTACCTTGAGTGTGCTGTTCTTGGCACTCAGCTGCTGCTCGAGCTGGGATATCTGGCTGGCCGAATTCTCTCGGAGCTTCGTCAGGCTGGCCTGGAGTCGCTGAACGTCTTCTACAAGTTGGGCGATCTCCCGCTCTTTGGCAGCCAGTTCAACTTCCAAGCTGGAACGGGTCAGTACCTCTATCGCCTGCTCCTAGGAAGAATAAATCAGATGATGAAAACCGCAATGAGTCCGGTCAAGGGGCTGGGTTAACTGGGAAGGAGAATCAAACCTCGGTCTTGGGGGAAACCACTGATAGGAAAGCCACCCTGTCACCACAGAAGACAGTCACGTTGAGGGGTCCAGAGATGGGTGAAAACATGTGGCATTTTACTGACTAAATATTTCAGATCTGAAACAGGAGTGTGAGCTTTTAGGCTAGAAGGGATCTTAGCTATTACTCAACAGAATGGGAGATCTCTGTGAGGAAGGATGATCGCATTCTCTGTAGTGCCAGTGGGCTACTTAATGGATCCTTAGGGACTGCGTGTTTGATCCTGGAGGCCAGGGACAGTCTTTTTGCCTTTCTTTGTACCCCCAGCACTTAGCACAGGGCCCCCCCCAGTAGGCACTTAGTTCCATCTAGTCCATTTTCTTCATTTTCCAGTGAAAAGAATGGATTAGGGGAGGCGACTCGCCTCATGTCATGTAGGAAGTCTAACTGCCCGTCACATCAGAATGCACTCCAAGGGGGAGGCTAGGTGGTGCAGCGAGTAGAGCACCGGCCCTGGAGTCAGGAGTACCTGAGTTCAAATCCGGCCTCAGACACTTAACACAAAAACTAGCTGTGTGACCTTGGGCAAGTCGCTTAACCCCAACTGCCCTCCAAAAAGCAAAAAACCCAAAAAAACAGAATGCACTCCAAGGCCCTTTCAAAGGGGTCAAAATGACTCCTCCGGATCTATTTCTAAATGAACTATTTGTAAGCTAATGAAGCCTACACGGTTGCATATGATCAGAGCCAAAATTTGCTAAAAGATCAGAGGTTCCTGCATGGGGGCAAACTCAAGGTGCTTCTCACATAAAGTGATGCAGTAATTTTTTTTTTAAAGCCAGATAAACAGACATTTTAAAAATAAACACCATGACCATTCCAAAACCATCTGAAAAATATTTATAGGAAACACTCAAAGAATAGTCAGGAGACTGGTCAGGAGGCAGTGGGGCCTGTCACCAGGCTATAGAAATGGCAGTGTGGAGGCCGGCTCATGGCAGCCCCAAAAGTTCACCCCTGGGAGTTAGCCTTCTCTGCAGAACCAGCCAGTAGGCAGAGAGAATGCTGCCTTCTCCACACCAGCTTCGCTTTGACGTGGAAAGGGAAGGAGGCAAGCAGGAAATGTCATATGCTAATTAGGCGGCCACCATGTTTTTAGCTCGGAGTGGGTGGTGGCTGACCAGAGAAACTATTCATGATGTGCTTCCCTTGAGAATTTCAGGATTTTTTCCTCCTGGATTTATAAAGTTGTATCTGAGGCTCCCTCTGCTACATATACTGATTTGTGTTTGTATAATGCGATATAATCTGTTTCCTCCAGGGTTCTAGAGGACAAAAAAATGGCCCCAGGATTCTTAGTGAGATCTTTCTTGGTTCCTTATACTAAGTCGTCAAAACTGGCTTTCTCTTTGGTGAGGAACGCTGCTGAAATACTCTTTATACACTCACTCAGAGCTAAAGTACTCAGCCGCTGTCCGGAAAATTGAGTGCAGATCGAATAAAAATGATTTGCTGAGAGCCCACTACATGCTTAGCACCGTTCTAAGCATCACGGAGGTTGGAGAGTATATGTCGTCCCTGCCCTCAGTGGAATTAAAGTCCCCTTACAGACACAAGTCTTACTTAAGTGAAGTAATTATACAACCATTAGGGAACATATTAACAATCGGAAGATAAACTGTGTGATAGTAACTAAGGGAAGCAGGAGCTCAGAAAAGGCAGAGAACAGCGTGGGCAGGAATAGTCAGAGAAGGTTAATTTGAGAGCTGGGAGCCTAAACTAGGCCTCGGAAAACAGGGAATATTTAGAAACCAGCAATTTGGGCCAGGGAACTGCAGGAACAAAGGTACGAATGAGCGTTGAATGAATCGGGGGAATAGCATTTGCTGGCTTGGGTAGGGAAGGACAGAGGGGCTGGGGAAGGCTGGCAAACAAACCTGCTTAAACAGAAAGCTGGGGATGGCGAGGGAAAAGCGGACGAAAGCACAGACGGCGACTGATAATCGCCAGCTCTCATGGTAACCAGCGGTTGGAGAGGCCGAGGGTCCGGACGGACATTACGGGGAGGGCAAAGCAGGGCCTCGCATGCGTGGAAGCCTCAGTCAACGTCCACTACCTCACAGGACTAGGGAGAGCGGCGGAGCAAACATGGCCAGCAGCACTGAGTGGGAGACCCACAGGGAGCGGAAACAGCTGCTGGGCACTAATGCCCTGGCTCCCAAAATGTGAGAACGGAGGTGGGGGATAGGGGAGGTTGGGGGTGCAGTGAATAGAGCACCGGCCCTGGAGTCAGGAGGACCTGAGTTCAAATCCAGCCTCAGACACTTAACACTTACTAGCCATAAGACCTTGGGCAAGCCACTTAACCCCAATTGCCCTGCCTTCCTCCTTTCAAAAAACAAAACAAAAACCCAACGTGTGAGAATGGGCCATGGAAACACCCCTTAAAAAGATGAAGGTGGAAGGTGCGACTGCGCCCAGCTAAACATGGGCATAACTGACTGGCTCTGGAGGCATCCCGGGGTCAGGTTTCCAAAGCCTCAAAGAGGAGAAGGTTCTTAAAGGGTGGAAAAAACCACAGGTGGCATTAAGGACCCCCAAGTGACTGATGGTGCATGGATGCCTTTCCCCAGGACATCTTTAAGAGAGTGGCCTCCGTCTGTCTGGACACAGGCGGTGTCTCCTTTGCATCGGCCACATCTCCGGGCCATCAGAGAGGCTCTATCCTCTGTTCTTTTTCCTCTCCAAGAGGAATGAGATGCAAAGGGCTATTAAAAATCAAGAGAAAACCCAGTTTTAAGGTAAGACCGAACAGAGTCAGATGAGTCAAGTAATTGGAAGTAAATGGTAAGGGTTAAACTTTTATTTTTATCAGTGATGGAAAGAAAGCCACTGAAACCATCCAAGAACGTGAGCCTCGATTCGACTCTTCCCTCTCTGTTTAATGTAAGACCAGCTTCTCCTCTTATCTAACCCTTTGTTCTTCACCTCTTTATCATGAATTTCATCCAGCTACCAATCCAGTGACAAGCATTTATTAAGCACTTACTGCGTACCTTCCACTGAGACACTGGATCTATATGTCAATGAAAATAAGTGCTTTCTACGGGCAAAACACTGGAGAAATGAAAAGTGAGTAACTCCAGCGCTCTCTCCGAGGGTACGGAGACGATGGGAACAGTGATGACGTGTGGGCCGTCACAGAGCCGTACGACGGCTGAGCTCCTTTAACTTCAAAGACAGGCGTGTGCTGGCAGGAGCACAAGACCTGGGGTCTAGCGCCTTGCCAGTCATACGTCTCTGGGCCTCAACTTCCCAATCTGAAAAATGAGGATAAAGCTCATGCTCAGCCTTCCTTACAGAGCTGTGAAGCTCAAAGGAGAAAGGAGACACGCAGTGCTTTTAAAAATACTTGGTAGCGCTACACAAGCATGAGGTCTTACTTGTCATTACAGAATTACGCAGGCTCCCCAAATGTCTGGGAAATAAGAGGAGTGGGAACAATCAGGTTGATCAGGATTTCAGGAGCACAGAGCTAGGCTTGGAAAGTAAGTCTGAGGCCACTCTGCTCCCCCCCCCCCCATTTTACAAATGCCCCAAATGATCCTTGTTGACCCTGTGATGGAATCTACCGATCCTGCTCTTTCTTGGCCAAGCTATCATCACGAAGCCCGTTTTGTTCATTCCCCCCTCCCGAAGTCCTGGCTGGCTTCTGAGCGGCAGAGCTCTGAAGTAACTGAAAAGTTTGCTTGTGGAAAAGCCAGGCAGAGTCCTGTGAGGGCTCTCACCTCCTCCTCTACCTAACCGACATAATGTAAACACCACTTGGGCAACCCTCTTAAGTGATCAGGATCCCCCAGCACCCACAACTTAGCCTGTTCGCAGAATCCCCTTCTCAAAATGTTTGATGCAATGCTGGGGATTGGAGCAAGAAAGAGTTCTGGATCAAAGGGTTTAAGACATTGGCCCCACACAGGGTGAGTGCTGGGCATCTCCCAAGGGGGATTTCAGGGGGTTCAGGAATGTTCTTTTGGGAAACTTAGGAACACTCGTGGCACAGAGGAACACAGAGAAACAAAGGGTCTCCTGATAGCTAAGGCCTCTGCTCTTTCTTTGGAAGGAGATGCTGTTGTCAACAGAACAGAAAGCTTAGAATAATTAAGTTAACTATGAGCCTTGGAAAGCTTCCCCCCACCCAGTATGACTTATCTCATCAACGTGTACCTTAGTCTTTATTCCCATCCCTTTTGGTGCCACAGAGTCATATTTCAGTTAAAATTATGCCCCAGGGGATACTAAATATACTTTTCTAGATACGATGTAACCACAGAAATATCTTGTTCTACAAAATATTCTATATCCAAAGACATTTTAACTTCTAGGATATAGGCGGACGTTATAGTGGAGTGCAGAGAGGACTGGGAAGATCCAGGCTCAAACTGAGACTCCAAAAACAAGAAGGATGGCTGAGACTGAGAGGAGAGCGACCCCTGGAGGCAGGTGCGGGGATTCTCCTCATCTTCCACACAGCACAACAGAGGGGTTAAAAGGGACTTGCCCTGGGCCACGTAGCTGGCGCAGCTGGCGGGTGTGCCAGGCAGGATCCCACATAGCAACATAACTCTACTTAAGTGTCCTGACCCGTCTCACTCTGTTTCCTTTTCTGCAAAATGGGTATAAACTCACAGGGTTGCTGAGGGTATCAAATGAGACAGCATAAAGTCCACTGTAAACCTTAAAGAATTATAGACACTCCAGCTATTAGTGGGTTCATTATTATTGCTATTAGTAATTCTACTCGTATTAGTTATATAGTTATAAATTTCCCTATAGTCAATATTTATTTTTATTGTATATAAAATTATATATGATATATAATTATAAATAATTATTTCTATTGTTATTAAATAGGAAATAAAGCCTTTTTCATAGGATCACCAACCTAGGTCTGGATGGGACCTCAACAACCATCTGGCTTGACTCTCCTCATTTTGCACATGAAGAAACCAAGGCCTAGAGAGGTCATATCATTTGCTCAGGGTCACCTGAGCTGGGCCTGGAGTCCGGGTCTTTCCAATTCTAAATTGAGCACTTTGCCCATTCAGCCACTCCAGCTCATCCCAATCCCATTACACAATCTGAGAGCCAGAAGAGGCTTCAGCCATCTTTTCATTCATACTCGGTTACAGAGTAGGAGACTGAGGCAGAGCAGGTATAAGGCCTTGTCTAAGGATGCAGACCTGGGTCTTGAACTTGCTATTTTTCTACTGCACAGACTCACTCGATCTTGACCTCTTGTCTGATTTCTGTTTTAGTGCAGAAGCCAATTTCCTTCTTCTTTTTTTTTTTGTGAGGGTGAGTGGTTTGGGGGAAAGAGAATTAGCCAGAATTAAGACCCTAAAAGTGTGTGGGTCTACACAAACTCATGTATTTGGGAAACGAAACCTTTGAAAGTCAACTTGGTCAAGACCCATTATAATGAACCAGATTTCTAGGTAAGCGCTTATTTTAGAAATTTTTAGAAATCCTAGAAAAATCAGGAAATGGACAGCCTGATTAAGCGGAGAGTCCGAGATTTACATTCCGCTTCTGAAGAAGCTGTGTATATATCAGCTTCAACTCAAACCACTAGAGAAAATAAGGGAAAGTTGTTATTTATTATCTCTGGTCTGCCTAGCAAACGAGGAGCTATTTCTCAGTGGGGACGGGCACATTCAATGTAAGAAAATAAACAAAGGCGACCAAATTTTGCTGGTTTGATTAAAAACATCCCACCCCCACAGCTACAGCCCCCTCTAATGACTATGACAAGGCCTCAGCACCCTGGTCTCCATCTCACGGGCTTGCTGAAACAAATATTGCTATCTTATTAAAAGAGGCCAGATCTAAATGCTGATTTCTAGGGTTTCTTTTCTTTTCTTTTTACCATTTCTATAACCTAGATACTATCCTATATTTCTACTATCTCTCTGGACTGGGAAGACAAATGTTTGCCTGCTCAACAGATTTTCTTTCCTTTGGGTGTGACCGTCTGATTCAATAAGCAGCTCTGTATAATGTAAACTGGTTAAAATCACGTCCCCTGAAAATATAAATTGGTTTTAGTTTAAAACATCAATTCCAAAATAAGAATCAGGGAGAGGGAAAGATGGCACCCGCTCCCCAGCCCAGCCCCAAATATAAATTGCAGACGTCGGATCACATGAATGTCAGAAACCTGTAAGAGCCGGTAAATATACGATTCTCTCACCACATCGGGCGCCTTCTGGATCTGCGTGGCGAGCTGGAGAGATTTGTTAGCTGACGAGAGTTGTTCCCTTAAGGTCTCTGCCTCTCTCTGAGCCACCTCTGCCCTCTGAAGGAAATGAAAAGGGTTGGAAAGAGAAAGTGCGTTCAGTTTAACAACTGACAATTATTACAGGAACATTCATCAATTCATGCCTCACTGACTATAATTGATTTTCCTAAACACTCAACCTAATAAATGCTAGAAAAAAACACAGAATGTGATGGATTTTTATTTTAAACAGTACAAGGAAGAAATAATTGAGCGATTATGACAGTAATTTAACGCTAGGAGCAAGGAATCCCCTGCTGATACTAATGCTGCGGCCCACTGAATTTCCCAGACTGAATAAATACCAGTGGAAATGGAGTCTTTTGATTCAATTTCTTTCTCTTCTCATAGACCAAGAAGATTTTATTGCAGGCTTACTCTTGGGAGTAATTCTCACGGGTAAACAGTGAATTAAAGACACTTTGGCCATTCTCCCCCAAAAAACACGCACAATGTTGGGCTTGTTTTTCTTCAGAAAGTATTTCCATAAACGCGAAGAGCGTAAATGCGGCTTCTCCTGCGAGAGAGCGAGGGTTTGTCGAACATGGTTTAACCCTTCGCCTCACACTGATTCCCAGCATCCAACAGCTTGAAATGTGCTAGTCCTGGGCCAGTTTATAAAGTGAACTGGGGCAGGGGAGGAGGAAGAGAAGGAACACAGACTTTGGGGAGAGACAAGGAGGGAAGGATGAGAGAGGTTCTGAGAAAAGGCAGAATGGAAGCAAACGAGAGATTCTGTACTTCTCCAGCCAACCAACAATTCCTATTTGATATCCACCAAAGAAAAACAGAGCCACACACTTCTGTCAGTCACGAAAGGGGCCCACAATGTCTGGCTGCTCTCATTTCCCAGCCTAACATTTAGCAAACTCCCCCGTACTCATTTCCCAATCACTGAGTTCTTAGCTTCCATTTTACAAGGGCTCCGGGAAGTGTCCTGAGCAGAACGTGGAGCATAAAGTTGTCCGAAGCTTCGCAGAGAATATTCCTCCCTGGATCAGGTTTATTTAGATTCGTTTTTAGCTCCCAGAAAATATTCACAGGGAAGAAGCTTGCTTAAACTAACTAGGATATTTATTATTTTTCCTTCATTTGTATAAAAACATTTAGCCAATAATTTTAAGTACTCAAGGAAAAACAGAACAAAAAAGTTAGCATGCCGTGATACTTTCTGTTGCATCCAGTGTGGGATAAGTAATGGGTTTTGCAGCCTTAAGCAATTTTGCTGATGGCTTCCATTCAGAGCAGTATTGTTTTGAGATTCTATTCACTTTGCATGCAAACAAACCACAGAGGATATTTCTAATAGATGTTACATCTGCATATACTGTATGCTGTCAGCTGCCCTTCCTTCCCGCATATTTTCCCTAGCCGATTTCACACATCTGTTGTAATCTTGTGAATAATATTAAACTCGATTTCACAGTCTGCCTTACCATGGAGAAGGCTAAACAGACACTGGAGAGGACGGCTTAGGGTGGAAAGTGGGGTTCCAACAAAACACCCACAAAGAAGGCTAGTAAGCAGCACACCTGGGCAGGCTGAATTCTCTTGCTGATGTCAATTCCTAAATTATTAACCTTGCAAAATCTTTTATTTATTGCGAAACATTATTCCAAGTTTCTTTCTGATTCAGCTTTCAAAATGTTTTTGATAATCACGTCATCACTCAGAAAAATTTACCCTTCTGATTTAGCTAAATCCTTTGGCGCAAAAATCCCTTCAATGCTGCCATGAAAATGAGTATTTTGACATTAGTTCTTTCATTGACTATGAAAATATTATCCTGCCCAGAAAAGAAACCATCGTGGAACCAAACAATAGGTTATAACCATGGCATTGACTTTTCCTTTAAAAAAAAATCCAAAAGTTATGTTACGTTAAAGCAGTAACAACATGGCCACCATGTTGGATTCATGAAGGGCTAGCTCCACAATGGGCAGAGAATGGTCACCAACTGTATGCTCCTCTGCTCCACGGAGGCTCTTCTCTGGCAGCCACATCTTTTTATCACGTTTGATTGGACTCTGTTATTTCAACATAACTTGCTTCAAAACTCCCTCAACTTTCTGCTGTCAACAATTCAACAACGATACTGAATTTGTCTAGAGTGAGAATCCCATGGCAGAATGACAGACAATCCAGCTAAACCCCACTGAACTCTGGGGTGATTTTAGATTTTGGAACCTTGGAAAAGAGGGGGCACAGATCTTGCTGGACAGACACTGTAGGTGTCTTTATTTAAAAATTAATATTCTTTATTATAAAGTTAACAACCTCAACAAAAACAAAGTAAAAAAAAACACCCTCAATATGATCACATAATTGGAAACATCTACAATAAAAATAAGACTTTAATGAGCCACGGTTACTACTAATAATGCATCAGTTTTATGCTCCTTTCTGGTAGTTCTCTGCCCTTCTGCTCATGGCGCTAAATCTTGTTCCTGTTGTATTCATATAATTATTATGCACCCATGTTAATCTTCCTCTTCAATTCTACCATTTGCATTGTTCCACATTTATTTATTTATCTGTAATTTCAATGGCACCAGAGCATTACAGTATACAGACATGCCCTGTTTTTTTTCCAGCCACTTCTTAATCATTGTATACATGGGGTCCCCCTCACCTCTTTTTACTAGTACAAATAAACAAGAGATGAATCTTTCTTACACAGATAGGATTTAATATTAGAAAAAACCCCAACTGATCCTTAAGGTTGGAATCTTCATAGTGGGGCATGGGTCAAACAGTATGGGCAACCCCTTGCTCTTGAGAGGTCAAGTGACTTGTCCAGGGTCCCCTGGTCACTCATTGTCTGAAGTAGTATTTGAACTTGAGTCTCCCTGAATCCAGTGCTCTAGCACTACCTCTGTGGTCTAGAACCCTCCCTTGTGTTAGCCCACAGTATTTCTAGCGCACTTATTCTCTGGGCGGCCATATGCCACCATGCCTTGCTCCCCTTGCCTTTCAGCGGAAGCTCGATATTCTCTCGGCTACATTCAAGTGTATCTTGAAATAGTTATCAAAATATTAATAAATCAGGTTCATGGATCCTCTGATCTAACGACAGCTGGTTCAAGGGGGAAGGAAAAGTCTCCACCATGATGTTTCCCTGTTGGGACAGCCACTGATTTCTTAGAGAGAGAACTGGGGCAGGCAGCTAAGGAGAGTGAAGTGGTTTGAGTGCAAGTGGCCCTAATGACTCCCATTAAATGAGAGTGGTTGATCTGTTGAGATGGATGGACATCCCACACTGGAAATTCTTTACACAGATGCCAAACCCCAAGCCTGTCCCCGCAAATATTAACACTTTCTTTCTTTTTTGCTTTTTGGCAGGGGAAAGGCAGGGCGATTGGGGTTTAGTGACTTGCCCAAGGTCACATGGCTAGTATTGTGTCTGAGGATAAATTTGAACTCAGGTCCTCCTGACTCTAGGGCCAGTGCTCTATTCACTGTGCCACCTAGCCACCCCTAAAATATCAACTCTTCCAGGATTTTTTTTTTTTTTTTGCTTTTTGGAGGGGGAGAAGGCAGGGCAATTGGGGTTAAGTGACTTGCCCAAGGTCACACGGCTAGTAAGTGTTAAGTGTCTGAGACTGGATTTGAACTCAGGTCCTCCTGACTCTAGGGCCAGTGCTCTATTCACCGTACCACCTAGCCGCCCAAAATATCAACTCTTAATAGAAATTACTCTCCTGGGAATATGGAGGCCCATGAGCCTTGGTAGCTTCAATGATTTTACAGAGCAGCTTCATCACGGATTCTTGGGGATGAGGTGGTTTCCATAGCCCCAGATAAGTCACTACCGCTCTGTCACCACCCCCTGACCACCTGGTTAAATGTCCAACTTTCTGAAACAAAACACCCAGCCCTGGCCACTGCTCCTCCATAAGTACAGTCCCCTCCACAAGAATCTAAATTCCTTGAGGACAAAAGACTTTCTTTGTTTTATGTTTTGGATCCAGTCAGATGGGGCAGTGGCTGGAAGCTTGTCCACTCAGCCTTAGGCACATTCTTGCTGCATGGTCCTGGAGAAGGCCTGTTATCTCTGCCTCAATTTCCTCATCTGTAAGATAGGGCTAACCTCCCTTCCAGGATTGTTGGGGGAATCAAATGAAATCACAATCGTAAAGTCCTCAGCACAGTGTCCCCCCAGTTCCCTTCTTTTCCCTAGTAAAGGCTTGCCTTGGGCTAGAAACTTTTCCAATCACTTAACACCCCCCCCCCCCAAATAATCCCCTGTACAGTCCTTAGCCACAGTGCATGACTAAGTTCCTGCTCACAGTTCCTGATCTATTATTTCATTGGGGTAGGGAACTCTATTTGGAAACTCCCTCCACCAATACAGATGGGGACCTGCTATGTACCTGACAGCCTCAGGAATGTGCCAGGATGCTGAGGTGAAGTGATCTGCCCAAGGTCACTGGGCCTCTATGTCTCAGATGGAGGAACAACAAACTCTAAATCTTTTGGACTCTGAGGCTGGCTCTCAGGTTGCTGTGGCAGGCTGCCTCGGTGTTACCCATAAGCAGATTAATGAGACAAGAATGCTGCTTGAGAAGGGGGCAGGCAGGTGGTGCTGAGCATAGAATGCTTAGGAAAATGTGAGTTCAGATCCCTCCTCTGACACCAGGCATTGTATGACCCTGGCCACTCACTCCTCCTGTCATCTCTAAAATGTGGATAAATGGCAAAGCCCTCCCAGGGTTGCGGGGAGGATCCAGGGCTTTGCAAGCCTTGCTTCCTGGTGCTGCCTTCCATGAGCTTCCCTGAGGCCCCCCAGGCTGGCTTTGCTCAGCTGTACTTACTCTGTAATAAGGTCTCCACCCTAATTTCTCCAGGCAGACCTGATGATCTCCAGCACACAGCAAAACTGAGCCTTCTTCTGAGCCCTCTTGGTGGCTCTGTGCTCTCAGGCCCTCCTCGGCCCACTCCTCTGAGGGCTGGGGATGCAGCCCAGGGAATTTTTAAGATGGGGGAGGGTGGAGATGACACAAGGCAAGCTAACTCCGAGTGAGAGTGCTCAGAGCTCAGCCCCCGAGCAGAAGCCAACGCTAACTTCAAATATTAACGAGCTCCTTGAGTCCCAAGACAGGACTTGATATGATTTTAAAGCACAAAGTTGTTTTTCCTTATTTATCACACTGACTTGAAAGTTCAGAATCTTTATTGCTCCCAATTAAAATGGTGGGTATTAAAGCAAGAACTCTCTGGTTTAACAAACAGGTGTAAATGAGACGCGCACTTAATTGATGCTGCTGACAAGTCCTCTGTTATCCCACAATGGAAACAGCACCGTGCTGGTGATAAAATGCAGCTATGGGTCTCGGAAGGACATTCTGACTATGTGTCTCATGCAAAAATAACGCAATATGCCAATGAACTATTAAACTGCTTCTCCTGGGGTTTCTTCTGATGGAGAAAACAATGTAGGCGCATGGACAGTACGGCTCCTTGGGCTGGCTGACTCCTTTCTCGGTATCACCCCCTCCTGCGTCTGGGGTCTCCTGTGGGACCAAAGGCTCAGCAGAAATGGTGACTTGGGTCATGTAGGTTTCAGAAAGGAGGAAAGAGCCCTGAGTGTCACTGCCGTGGTAATGGATGGCCTCGAATGGGCTCCCAGCTGCACTTCGGTCATGTCTCCACAGTCCCCTGGGTCTTCTCCCCCTCAATTACTCTTTTGACTAGTCAGGACTTTTGTCTGTCTTATAAATTCCTTTCTCAAGTCTTTACATGACGAGCAATGTCATTTCAGATCAGCCAGCATGTTCCCTGACATCACCTGTGAACTCCCCGTCTGGTGCCATCTTCTGGGAAGGCTGCAGGTGACTTCAGACGGCGCAGTTACCTTTCGGAACACGCTTGGGGCTAAAGTGTGGCATGGTGCCCAGGGTGGTGGCCTCACTGTATATAAAATGGTCAAGGCAACGCCAGCTTATTCTGAAGAGTCATCAAAATGAGCTGGAAAGCTGGGTTGGTGTTACAAAATCCCATGTCGTTTGACCCTATAATTCAACTGACAAGAACTCTCGCCTACAAAGCAAATGGGCTTCTTTTTCAAACATTTAATTTAATTCAAAAAATATTTAACGCGGCCTGTGTGTCAGGAGTGGAGGTAGAAAAAAACGACCCTAGTTCCTGCCCTTAAGAGGCTTCTGTTCACTCTCCAGGGTTGCCCCCCTCCTTTGTGCCATGGGTCCCCTGGGCAATCTGGTGAAGCCTATGGGTCCCTTCTCAGACTAAGGGTTCAGGGCACAAAATACAGAGATTACAAAGGAAACCCAGTTATTGCAATAGTTATTAAAGCACCAATCCAAGCTCACAGGGCCCAGGTCAGGTATCTTGTCCCAGTGGAGCCATGTGGTTGTGAAGGCACATCCTGGGGTCCTCTTACAGAGAGGACCAAACACCAAGTGAATGAAGAGATGCTATAAATTAAAAGGCCTGCCCAATAGGAGAGAAGATGAGTTTCCTGAGCACAGGGTCATTTCATTCTGGCTGTTGCATCTCATGCTCGGCACACAGTAGGAACCTCCTGATTGATTCACTGATGGGTAAATGCTTTTGGGAAACCCAGGCCACCCATGATTCATTCATATTCAACCTACGTACCAAGGATTTAAATCTGTGGTTAAGGAGACCAAGATTACTGTGTAATTATTTAACAGGAATTAAAGCACAATATTTACCACCCTTGAAGGAAAGGGAAACATAAAAAAAGATTTTTCTCCTACCATATCTAAACAGCCAAAGCCTTGACAATTATTACTGGTGGTCAATAAATGAACGAATGAGC
The DNA here is from genome assembly GCA_028646575.1 of Pseudocheirus occidentalis. NCBI lineage: Eukaryota > Metazoa > Chordata > Mammalia > Diprotodontia > Pseudocheiridae > Pseudocheirus > Pseudocheirus occidentalis. The sequence continues at coordinate 375,965,514 of CM053593.1, forward strand.
AATCAGTAAGCACTTTTTTGGTGAGAGGTACTGGCCAAAATTTCACCCACAAGGTCCTCCTGACCTATTTCTTTTCCCTCTCCCCAATAAACAAAAGTCAAGCAGATAACAAGTATTGTAATACTTGGATTCGATTTCCTTTCTTACTTTCTTGGCCCCCATGTCATAGAGGACACACACACCTGATGCCTTGAGTGGTTGCTGGGGAAGGTGGTGTTAACGTCAGGCAGTTGTCTACCTTGTGCTATATACACGTGGTAGGGGGTCCCACTGAGGGGCCACAGCCCAGAGCAGGGATCTGGGTGCTAAAGGATGGATTTTAACAGCACCAGGTCAGCGCAAGTCCAGGCAAATCATTCACCCTCCCTGGGATGGAGGGGAGGCCACCCAGCTGTAAAACTGGGTGGAGAGAGGCCGCAGCCCATGTTATACTGGAACTCAGCTTCATGGGCAAACATGCTCATTACAGCCTTGGGTGCCTCTTACCTCAAAAAGGGCACAAGAAAGAGTAGGTGCCAATTCTGATTTTTAAACAGCTGCATTAGCTACAGAGGTAAAGCCAAGCCTGGGTGGAGGTCTCCAAGAGAAACTTGGAAGGACTTTGGGACTTGGGTTGGGGACATGACCATGGTCAAGGCTGGAGGGTCAAGGGGCAGAAACTAGGACCAGAAGCTAGGTGATACGGGGGGTGGAGTTCACTCCATGGGGAGGGGGCCTCCTTACTCGAGAGCCAATGACAATGGGATGGGAGGCGTCAGGAGTCAGGAGGTGCACAAACAGAGGCTGGGGGGTAATCGGTCAGTCATGGGCTACCCAAGACTCACGATGTGGGAAGGGTTTGGGCCCTTCCAATTCTGAGATTTGATGATTCCCCAGAAGCATGAAGACATAAAGTCTGGGGCCCAAGGATTTGTTTTAAAAAAATAATTTTGTTAACTGTATATCAACATAATTGCTTTGTAATCCTATGTGTTTAATTTTACACATTTAAAACTAGGATTCCAGGAGTCATCTACAGGCTCATGATGCAAATGGAAGCAAGGATTTCTACCTTTATAACAAAACTATAGTTCTCTGGGACTTCAGGGAAAATTTTGAAAAAAATTTTAGATGAAAATCTTTGAAAAATTATTATACTTTTCTTCCTTCTTAATCAAAGGATATAGACTGTGATCTCTTCCTGATGAACCACATTCGTTATGAATATTCAATAGCCAATAATGCTATGCGCTGTAGCTTTATAGCATAAATAACACACAACATTTACAATGGGTATATACTTGGGTTCATATGTGTGCACACACAAATATATGTATATGTGCATGTATGAATGTAAACATATGTATGTGCATATATGTGTATGCAACACTAACAAATCATTTCTCAGTGTGTCCCTGAGCCAACTTTCCCCTTAACAATATGTTTTTTATATTCGTTTTTCTGCTTTTCATAATTCTTTAATCTCATAGGATCAGACTGAGAACTGGAATAAAACTGAGGCCAACCCTCTCATTTTACAGAGGAGGAAATGGAGGCCCAGAGAGGTCTGGTGCTTTGGACAGGGTCACACAGCTACTGAGTGTCTGAGGCAGGATTCACACCCAAGTCCAGACCTCTCTTTACTGCCCCATCTGGCTGCTCCCACTCTCCCCTGACTTGCAGCCAGCTGACAGCTGCCCCTCTTCCCTGCTCTCCTGTAATGAGGCAGCTTGACTCCCCCTAATCTATTCTGACCTTCATAAGCCCATTAACATTGTACACAAAGTTGGAGTTGATAAGTATTAAAGGAGGTTCTTGGGGGACTTGTCTTTCCCCTCTTCTATCCACACAGATGGACATTCCCAATCCCTAGCTGTCAGTGCCTTCATCACTCCCAGCTGACCTTGGATTCACTGAGTGTCTGTTTTGGGGGACAGAGCATTGGACCTGGGGACAAGAAGACCTTCATTCAAATCCCAGCTCAGACTCTTAGCTCTGGGACCCTGGGAAAGTCAATCTCTGCCTACCTCAATTCCCCCATCTGTAAAGTGGGGGTAACAGTAGCACTGACCTCAGAAGGTCCCCGTGAGGCTCAAATGAAATGTGTGTCAAGTTCTATGTAAACCTTGAAGTGTGTCATAAATGCTAATTCTATCATCATGAACGTACAGGAGATCTCATGAAGAGAATGAAAGCTCTCTGAGGGTAGGGACCAGTTCATTTTTGTCTCTGTATTCCCAACCCCTCCTATGGTGCCTGGAACACAGGAAACACTTAAAAATGTTAGCTGATGGACTGAATGAGGGTGGGGCTCCACTTATTCACACCCACATCCACCCAGGGCCGACTGAAGCTCCTCATTCACGCCACTGCTTAAAAGCTGTAGGTCAAATTCAGCGAACTCGACTCGGTGCAGCCTTCTGGCTGCTCAGATGCCCTCTACGCTTCCAGACAGCGGAGGTCCAGCTCAGGTCCAGCCCGAATGAGTGGACAGAGTGTGATGGGGGCCAGCTGGCCCAGGAACAAAACATCCTCCATCCAATCACAAAGTGCCAGATTTCCCACTGGCCTCCAGGATGCAACACATGAACTCCTGCACAGAAGATGGGGCACTCCATGTTGCGAGCCTGCGGCTACGACTATGTGGGCTATGGACTACTAGAGAAGAAATGGTCCACAGAAAGCAGCAGCCTTTTTGTACGTTAAGATTTGCTCCTGGAGGCCAGCACTGCTGGGAGCAGACAAAGGGCTTTGTTAGGGGAAGAGAAATTCTCTGGATTTTTCCTGTAGTTTTATACTTGGAACATCAGAAGGTGTGCCAAGTGTCAGACAGCGCTGTTGGATACAAGAGCCCAGAGTGACCACCCCTTCTTCACCTTGGAGGGAGAGAAACATGCCCGAGGTGCTGAACCTGTTCTCCCCAAACCCATGAAAAGTCTTACCTGATTTGCTCTTTCAAGGTCGGTCATGATCATCTCAATTTCATCAGCCCTAGGGAGAAGTGAGAGAGGGGAGACACTTTAGGGAGCAGTCACACTAGGCCTCATGGGCACCTAAGGTTTGAGCCTTCTGATAACAAGCAGCCACATGCAAAAGCCTGCATTCACAGAGTCTGAAGCGAGAGTCACAACTGCAAAGTGAAACCTTCACCACATCTGTGGTTACACGGGAGGCAACGTGGGCTGGGGCTGTGCCGGGGTGGCAAGCTCTGCCCTGCTGGGGCTTCCACCATCTGCACTGGAAACAACCCGAGACAAAGCCTCTCACCTGTCCGGGCTATGGGCCACCACTCCCAGTTTCTCTTTTATTTTTAAAGTACCCTGTTCCAACACTTTAGGGCAGGTGTATGACATGATAGGCACAGAGACCCCCAGTAAGGGAGGAGGAGAGATATGGAGAGAGAGAGAGGGAGGGAGAAAAGAAGAGGGAGAAGGAAAGGGAGAGAGAAGGGGGGCAGGCAGAAAGAGGCAGGGGGGCAGACATACACTGCCCAGTGAAAGTGAGCGAGGAATGCTCAAATCACCCTAATTTTGGGTCACTGAGAGGAAACAAAACTCTAGATTTGGGGAGAACCATGGAAAAAAGCTTCCTTGGTCCTCTAAAATAAAACCCTGGAGTCTTTGAGCAGACATCTTGGCTGACGTTCCCTGCTGGGAAGGTCCGTAGGGGTCTGAGCAGCCAGGTGAAGGAAGTGGAGGCATCTGGCGCCCTTGCCCGCAGACAGAGACAAAGAAAGCAGGGGCACTGCGCATCTGAAATGATCCAGTCACTGTGTGGCTGTGACTTAGGCCAGCCAAATTAGGGAAAAGGGGTCAGGGGTTGTAGCTGGAAGAGAGTGATGAGGCATCAGAGCAGCGTGGATGAAGAAGCACGCCCACATGCCTGAGCACACTGGTGGGGAGGAAGGGGTGGTGGGGGTGTGACTGCTGGGTGCCTTCTTCCTCCTATCAAGGTGATCAGATATGGAAAGTTTCTGGGATTCAATCTGAGGAGAATTACAGTTATACTGTTCCTACCTCACAGGGAGGGCGGGAAAAACGAACGAGAAAATGTCGGTAAAGCTCTAGGCCACCTTGAGGTCAAAGGCTCACAAGAAGTAGTAGGAACCTTGTAGGTTGTTTCACCCAACTTTCATTTCTCAGACAAGGAAACCAAGGCCTGGGGAGGGTAAGAACTTTTCCCAGGTGTCCTGCCTTTCCAGTTCAGTGCTCTTTACTAGGAGACCCAGGCCTTCTGTCTACATGAGGCCCTGCCTGGACCTCTCATTGGTCACTTTGGATGGGTTTCAAAGTTTTAGGGAAGTGTGAGCCTTAATAAGCTTTAAGAAAGCTATCAGAACCACATACGCCCTTCCTTCCTACTGTACCCTGGGCCCCTATTCTAGTGCAGTGTTGGCACTCATCCATCTACCTACCCACCTACTCACCCAAACACCAACACATCCATCCACTCATCCATTTACCTGCCCACTCATACACCTATCCACACACACACCCACCCACCTACCCACCCACGCATCCATCCATCCATCCATCCATCCATCCATCCATCCATCCATCCATCCATCCATCGAAGATAAGGGGCTCTGCTTTGGGGTGAAAATCTCTTCCCCATGAAATAAGAGAGCAAGGACCACCATAGCTAAATTGTGGAATTCAGATTCTCAACGTAATAGGTCTTCTAAGAAGGGAGAAGTCAGTGTATACTGACATAGCCAGGAAAGGCTTCTTGGAGGAAGATGAGCTTGGGTTGGATGATGAAGCTGGGAGTCCCAGGATCACAGAATTAGCCCAGACTTCCTAGATTCCTTACAGAGAGACCACTTTCTCAAAGCAGGTGGAGCTGAATTAGGCAGGAGTTCGAATGCCAATCTAAACATTTTGGTCTACAGAATGTGGGCTTCTTTCTCTAGGGCACAGGTCATTTTTTATTGTTCTATATCCTCAGATGGTATGTGTACAACAGTGTCTGGTACAGTCAGAGCTTAATCAATGCTTGCTGACAGACTGATTTCTCCTCTAAGCTCCTGGGACCCTGAGGGTCTGAACCACATCACCTGGTTGTCTCCCGTAATAATCTTATCTCCTCTATGGCCAAGACTCATCTTTCTAGGATCTAGGCAGATTCTACTGCTGGGAAGGCAGGAATGGTGTTCTTGTTTTGACATGATGCTCTTCTCCGTAGCATTTAGTACCAGGCCTGTGTGCTCGGTAAATAACTGCTGCCTTGAAGTTAAGTAAGTAATCTCAGAGAAGCTCAGATATAATCCACACTGCACAGTCAGCAAGAGTTTCAGGGTTCTGTCAGTCAGTAAAATGGATATTACCACAAGGAAAGGTTAAAAAGTTGGAAGATACAGACTTTGGATGGAAACTAATCTGGGGAGTGCCGGGCCGAGAGAGGGACCGAAGCTTCTCCCTCTGTACTGATCATTTTTTTCAAAGCCCTGGAGGGGCCGCAATCTGCATTAGCGGAGAAATCAGCCACGCTCCTGAGATGGCTGATGTGATAAAATAACGAAACGTGTAGGGACCAGAAAACATCAAGGTTGGCAAAGCCCTTTACAAGCATCATCTCATCTGAACTTCACAGCAACCCTGGGAGGGAGGTGCTACCCTGATTCCCATTTCAGGGATGAGGAAACTGAGACAAGCAGGGGTTAAGTGACTCGTCCAAGGCTGCGCAGTTGGCACGCATCTGTGGCTGGATTCAAACTCTGATCTTCCTGACTCTACTCCCAGCACCCTGTGAATTACGGCACCTCCCAGCAGTCTCAGAAACGAGAAGGCTGTGTCTGATAGCAGCACATCTGTTCTCCAACCTTTCACAATTGTACATAATTGGGAAAAACTGTGCCCTAACTCTCCCTAACCAATCCCCTCTGCTGTCTGTTGCAGGGCACACAGACACTGGATCTGGAGTCAGGAAGGCCTGAGTTCAGATCTGAACTCCAACACTCACTAGCTATGTGATCCTGGGCAGATCACTTAACTTCTGCCTGCCTCGGTTTCTCCAACTATCAAATGGGAATGATAAGAGTACCTACTTCCCAGAGTTACTGTGAGGACCAGATGAGCTATTTGTAAAAGGCTTAGAATAGTGCCTGGCCATGCTTGATTCTCTCTCCCTTCCTCTGGATGCTTTTCAGGCCCTTATGACTCCAGGTAGCCTTAACACGCCACTAGCCTGAATGGGGGAATCCATTTCTTGTTCTCAGGCATATACCTCATTAGACATGTCTTGAAAGCCAATACTGCTTTTTAGACTGGGCTGCAAAGGCTGTTTCAACTTGCAAAACCGCCCAGTGAAATGAAGCTATTTTGGGGATGATTTCCTAACTCCACGATGTCTCTTGGTCAGATATGCAGCAGAACGTTCAAATGATTGCCCTCAACATTGACCATGAAAGTGGAAGTCGAGGAGGTGCAGTGGGGAGCCCCTCCAATAACTAACCACAGGGCAGTATCATCACAAAACTAAACTTTCAGGCTCTTAAAGAGAAGCCATGATGCCACAGAAAAGCTATTCTCCTAGCACTAAAGGGCTAAAACCACTCCAGGATGCTCCAGGTCTTCAACATAATAGACAACAACAATGGGAGCTGCCATGGTGACGGCGTGGGGACTCCGAAGGCACAGGGCACACAGGCGCTGGCTACGGAAGGCTTACTATTTTTCTTAAGGTCAGCTAAACAACTTCCCAGCAAAGTTTTCAACTTGAATCAAATAGCTGCTTCAAGGAGCTTCCAACCACTGGGTCCATGATGCATTCAACTGAAATCTGTATTTGTCAAGCTGAAGGGCACCACCCTGTGACAGCGCTTTTGGGAAATGTAAGTTGCTGCTAAGACAAGTCAGTCAACTGCAGTGTTATTAATGATTTCATTCAATAAATCACTCAATTAAAATTTACTGGGCACCCACAAGGTTCCTGGCAGTGAGCTAGGTGCTATGGGATGGGTGAACAGAACAGAGAAGACACAGGCCTTGCCCCCAGGGGATGAGCCATCAAGCAGAGACAGGAGAGCCTGGCAGCAGGCAGCCAGGATGGTGAAACCTGGACAGAGCAAGGCCGAGAACAAACCGGGAAAGCAAGAGCTCGGCTGCGAATTTGAACCCTGAGTCCGCCTGCACAGACCAAGGACCTGGTGCCGCGCAGGCCCTGCCGGCAAAGCTGAAGCCTTCTTGGGGGCTATTAAAAAGGGCACAGCATCGTTGAATGTCGCTGTCATGAGGGACATGAGGGACGTGAGAGCTGGCCGTGTGCTTCCAGGGACACACCGCATCTGCTGTACACAGTCCATCGTGGGCGCCATACTCAAGGAAGGATATTGGCAGAGCAGCAGATGGTCAGGCAGACGATGCCCAGACTGGAGGACTGGGAGGGGGCCTGGAGACCATGAAGTACAAGGACTAGAAGAAGGAACTGGGGAGATCTTTAGCTTGTTGAAGATAATACGGGGGTAGGATATCATTACAGTCTTCAAAAATCTTTGGTGTGGACATATGCTAGAATGTTTAGACTTGGTCTGCTCTGCCAAAGAGAGTAGTAGCAGAAATGGGCAGAACATTAAAGAAATGAGTTTAAAAGGAATATATTATTTAAAAGGTGACGTCCTTTCAGCTGGCTACCTGGGAAGGAAGGGGGCTTCTTCCCTCTGGAGCCCTCATGCAAAGGCAGGGGGGGCGCATGCTGGTGAGCCATGTTGGAGAGGTGTGCTTTGGACTCAATGGTGTAAGAGCCCATGATTCTGGATGTGGAGAAACAAGCTGTTCTGGGAACAGGGACCAGTTGGGTGAAAACAAGGAACTAGGCCAGAATAGGATAGGTGGAGGAGAAATAGGTTTGTGGGCTTCTCTCCTTACAGACATTCTTTTAGTGAATATAGAAACAAAGGTTATCTATGCAAATATTTTCCCTTTTTTTCTGCTGATACAAGTGGTTTTTACATCAGCTACATTTCCAATATACAGTATCCTCCCTCTTCTCTGCCTCTCCCCAGCCATATCTTACAACAAAAAATAAAAAAAAAGGGGGCAGGGGAGAAACTAACTCACCGAGTCAGAGTATGTGTGGAGTTATTCACCCATTATCCTGATTTACCCCTTTCCCCCAACTCCCTCTGGAAAGGATGGAGATTATGCAAATATCTGTTTGAAAGAATGGAAGGGTCCTTCTTCTAGTTAAAAATTTAAAGCAAAGAATGGAGGCCAAGAGTGGAAAAAGGTACAGGGCAGCAAATGACCCAGATATCAGAGAGGAACCAAAATGTGTTATTTTCCTCTCTACCACCTGCCAGTTTGGGAAGAGCCGCGAGAGATCAGATACTAGAGGGAATCAGGGGACCAAGTTTCTCCCGCCAGCTGTGCCCCTATGTAGCCTGTCAAGTTGGGCAAGGCTTAATGAATCTGGGCCTCAGTTTGCTTATCTGTAAAATGTTTGACTACAGATGATTCCCTTCAATGCTGACATTCTGCACACGGAGCGCAGGTGACTTGTAGGCGCGGATGCACAAGACAGACTGCAAAAATTCTTCCAGGAACATTTCCCATAAAGAATGATTCCCACCACTGTGTCTGACACGCCAAGAACGACACATGCCCCCTCAAGGTTTCAGAGTCAATTATAAAGAACCAGATCCATTCCCCCTGGGAGCTACTATCTTGAGTTAGACCCAATCACTGAAATGCATTTCAAGTTAGCTGGAATATCAGTTTTCTGTCTTCTGATCAGTTTAACATTTGTTACCAAGCAACTGTGAATCTGACCGATGGCCTGCTCCGAAACCCACAGCGCTTACCTTGCCCTGGCTGGACAAGATCTGTGTTTCCAGCAAGAATGACGGCCCTTCACTCTGCTCTATCATCTGGCAGATTCTAATGATAGGTGTCAAGATGACAGCAGGGCCCACAGAGGCGATTACGGTCTCTGTTCTAGAAACACCCAATGGAAGGAAGCCAGCTGGGCTTGGCAAAACACTCGGGAGCATTGTTTTAGAGTCTGTTGACAAGCTGGTAATTCTGGCAAGAGGGGACACTTTCTTAAATGATTAATTCAACAAACAATTGTAATCATCGGTGTAAAGCACTGTCCTAGGGGGTAAAGGGGGCGGGGAGACTTTATTTATTTAGGACCACAGACATGGAGCTGGAAGGAGGCTCAGAGATCACCCAGCCCACGGCTGGGGAACCTGTGGCCCTCTGACTGAATCCAAATCCTGTAATAAGAGGATCTGTTCCGTGAAACTAAGACTCAGTCAAAAGGCCGCACACAAGGACCTAGAAGGCCACATGAGGCCTCAAGGCTGAAGGTTCCCTGCCCTGGGCCAGATTCTGGCCCAACCCTCTCTCTCCCTCACTGGACAGATGAGGAGATCAAAGGTCAAGGAGGCAGCTGGGGGCAAGCAAGGACCTCAGCGCCATCCAGTCCAACTCCCCCTTTTACATAGAGAGCTAGGGAGAGAGCCAGGATCTGAACCCAGGGCTCTGTCCACTGTCCCTGTGGCCTCTCTCTCATCATTGCAGCCATTTGCCCGATGGATCTGCAAGGCTGCTACTACACAGAACATCGCCATTTTATAGACAAGGCTGCCCAGGGCACAGGTGGCAAAGGCTAGCTTCTAAGTGCAGATCCAGCACTCTTTACCTCCATGCCAAAGGAGTGATTTTTAAAGGGCCAAACCAAGCAACAAACATTTATTAAGCACTCACTGTTTGCAAGGCACTGGGCTATCCAAAAAGAGGCAAACACTGGTCCTGCCCTCGGGGAGCTTGCAGGATAACGGGAGAGACAGTACTCCAGTAAATTTACACAGAGCGAGCTCTCTACAGGATAAAGAGGAAGCAATTAACAGAGGGAAGGAGCTGGAATTGAGAAGGGTTGGGAAGGTTGCGTGTAGGAGGTGGGATTTTAGATGGGATTTAAAGGAAGGAGCTGAGGGGGGAGGAGGGAGAGCATTCCAGGCCTGGAAAGAAAATGCCCTGTGTGGAGAGATGGAAGGAGAGATGGAGCGAGAGACGGACCACCAGACGCCAGATGGGCGTCCCAGGACGGGGTGTGAGAAGGCTGGAGAGGCAGGAGGGGGTCTGGTTATGAAAGGCTTAACACCAAACACAGCATTGTCTATTTGATCCTGGAGCTGACAGCGAGAAATAAAAGAACTTTATTTTAATGGCCTTGGAGTTGGAAGGACAGATTTTTATTTCACAGATGAGGAAAGCAAGGCGTGGCAGCATCTGACAGAATACTGGGCCTGGGGTCAGGAGGAGCTGGACTGAACCCTGTCTGAGGCACTTAATTAAACCAGGACACTAGACAAGTCACTTCCTAGATTATTTCAAATGAGTTGAACTCAGTGATGTCCCAGAGTCCTAACTCTTAAACTAAGTAGCCCTGGGAATATCAGGGGACCTCACAGGAACTGAAGCCCACCACTCTATTTTGATGCCCTCATCTTACAGGGGGGGAAACTGACGCCCACGGGGTTACTTTCCCAGGATCCTGCACCACACTCCCTCCACTTAGAAGGTCTATTATGCACAAGACACAGGGTTGGGCGCTCCACCATACTGTCTGGAAAAGGCACAGAGAGAAAAACACACAGGAATGAGGCATATGTGGGAAAGGTCCAAGAAAATGGGATGAGAAGGAAGGGGGCAAGGACTCCACCCCCTACAGGGAGGATGTGGAGGTTGGAGAGAGATGGGCGAGCTCAGGGGGCAGCTCGGCTCAGTCTGGCTGGGATTCAGACTGTGCCCAGAGGGCCATTTTCCCTGAGCTGCTGTGCCTCCCCCAGGACAAGCTCATCACCTGAACTCTCATCATCGAGGCCTCTGGCCCTCTACACCTCCTTGACCCCCTTGGCCTGAGGGAGAGTCCTCCTTCCTACTGGGCTCATAAGTTTCTAGCTAAACTCTTCATTTTCCTTCATGCCATGATTGGTTCTGACCCATCCCCCTGCAAGGGTAGGCACCCTCTTCCAGCTTCCTTTGGTGAATGATCTTCCTCCATCAGACAGGGTACTCCTTGTGGGCAGGGGGATGGGTCAGAACTGTACCTCTACCACTCAGGACAATGCCTGGCACACAGTAAATGTTTACTGATTGAGAGGTGAAGTTGGAGCCAGACTGTCAAGATTTTGGGAGGGACAGAAGTGTTCAAGGAAAAGCTCAAAGACATTCCACATGGACTGACAAGCCATGAGGCATGATGGAGAGCGAGCCTGCGGCAGACTCAGAAAGACTCAGACTCTTCTGAGGCCCAACGGCTGCAAGGCCCTTTCCCTGGCAGGCACCCAGGCAGCACTCCTGGCCTCTACAGGGCAGAAGAGGGGCCCAGCTGCACTGGTGGGAGGACATCTCCATACCAATGGAATCCCACACTCAAACCAACAATACTATCAGGGGATGAGCATATATCCTCAAACTCTAAAAACTGGTTCCTGAGCCGACCTCTTAAAAGAACATTGAACAGGAAGAACAGTAGAACCACGGCTCTACTGCAGGATCCTTCCCAGCTCTGAGAACAAGGTGACAGCCAGTGCTCGAGCCACCTCCTCTCTCTGGGCCCCGCTTCCTCATCTGTACAATGAATGGGCTGGCCCAGATGGCCTCCAACGTCCCCTTCAGATCTAAGTCTGTGGCTTATGACAAAACTAATTAGACAACAGTACTTCTTAAAGAACAAAAGGCTTTCAATGCCGGCACTGGCCATGTCAGAACATTTTCTCTGTGAAGACTTTCTAATCCTCTCCCCTTCCCCTTTCACCAAATAAAAGGGAAAAAAAGCTAATCCTTCCATCAAATTACCCTCAATATCGAAATAAAACACACAGAGGTTAATGCTACAACTATAAATGTTATCTTAAAAGTGCAGTAATGAATTAAATTGTATGTACTTTTTCAGAGCAAATGTCAACAGTATTCCAAAGAGTCTTCCAAAGGCCTCATTCTTTTCATTTTCAAAGCTCAACTACTCCATCAGCAGCTGGCATTCAGCATGAGTTTAAATTCACTTATTTTCAAAAGTCCATAACAGCGGCATATACTGTCTGCTCAGGCAAACTATTTATTATCAAAATTTCCTCCTCTCACCTTTTTATGAGCTGACAAAATATCTACCTATTAACCTCGGATGCATCTACCCTCAGCTCTGACTTCAAGGCAGCAGATAATTCCAGCTCGGCCTAGACTGTGGCGTTCTTTCAATCGGGCCCACACAGATCATTTCAGAGCATTCTCTTGGTTAACACATAATCTTTATGTGGTCAAGGTCGATAGGACTGAAAATATATTCATCTTAAAAGCTGCATACTGACTCTGACACGGCACTCTACGATCCTCCACCATGGCTCATGGAAACCTGTCCGTTCCCATGAGACACACTGAGGATTATTAGCACAAAGTATATCTTTGAGTCAGAGGGGAACATGGAAAGGACATGTTTTCAGGCTCACCAAGTCCTTTTAGATACAAGTCTGAAGTCAATCATCTCCACACGACAGAGGAGAGATCTCCTGGGATCAAAGAGAGATGCCTCTAAGTCAGGAGCTGGAGCCTTTTCTGGGTCCTGGCCCCATTGGGCCATCTGGGGAAGCCGATGGACTCAACATCAGGTTTTCACAAGCATTAAATAAAATATACGAGACTACAAAAGACCATTGTCATTACATGGTACAGTTACTTTCTCTCTCTCTCTCTCTCTCTCTCTCCATCTCTCCCCCCCATGTCTGTCTCTCCCTCCCCCCTCTCCCTCTTCCCCCCGTCTGTCTCTCCCTCCCCCCTCTCTTTCTCTCTCTCTCTCCCTCTGTGTCTGTCTCTCCCTCCTTCTCTCTCTCCCTCCCTCCCCTTCCCTCTCTCCTCTCTCTTTCTCTCTCTCTCCCTCTCTCTCTCTTTCTCCCTCTCTCTGTCTCTCTTTCTCAAACAAGGCCATCGCGATTAGGTTAAGACCCCATGTTCCAAGTACTGAATCTTTGGTTAATTTTACACAGTATATTTAATAAAAATAAACAAAGTGGCACAAAATTCTGTTATTAAATCTAGCAGAAAAGTAAACCATTTTTACCTGTCCTCCACTACCTGGCCCCCATCGGTCTATACTATTCAAACTCTCATTGCCAAGAAAGGATGGCAGGATATGGGGAGAAGTAATTAAGCATTTATTAAGAACCAAGCACTGAGGTTATCACAATACAAGTGAAACAGTCCCTGGCCTCAAGGAGCTTACATTTGATGGGGGGATAATATGTATACAAGTTAAGTACCATGCCCCCAAATAAATACATGCCCCTGTAGCTGTCAAGAAATGAGTACAGGCCTCCAGGAGCATGTCATGCTTGAGCTGCGTGGAGGCAGCAGGGAGGAGGAAAGGCATGCTTAGCATGGAGTCTCTGCAAAGGCACAGCGATGGGAGATATAAAATGACACCCCTTTGAAGGGAGGGGAAAGGAGTTTCCTAAAAGCGTGCAAGACAGTGAAGGAGTACCGTGTCTTCTCTCATTTTCAAGGAAGGGATTTTTGGCAGCAAACCTGGGATTCTTGGGGTAAGAGAAACAAGGCTGGCTGCAGGAAGGCTAGGCCACTTTCCAGTGGGGAGAATAAGGTGCAGGGGGCACTTTGTCTAGAATTCTGTGTGTGTGTGTGTGTGTGTGTGTGTGTGTGAGTGTGTGTGCACTTTTCAAAAGCCAAAAGAGATTACTTTTCCCTATTCTGTTTGTTGTTTTTTAAGTTGCACGCCTAATTCATTGTTCTGTTCTTTCTCTCTTTTGTTGATGTATTTAGAGATATACATTTTTACCTTAGGATCTGCATCCCTTCTATAGAATGTGTGTGACTGTATGGATATATGGATGTTTATGTACATATGCATGTGTGTATATATATATATGTATGTGCATACACACACACATTTATTCTATGTTGGTGTACAAGAGCATAGCTCTGGCAGGATTAATCGCAGACACAGCATTGAACAAGACCAAGGTCTTAGCGTTTCGTGGTACACTAGCTAGTGCCCTGGGTTCTAATGCCCCCTGGACCACCTATGGCTCAGACTCCTCGATATCATCCTCCCAGTGCCCCAGGTTCCAAACTTCCCACCTTCATCTCTGATTATTACTTCTAACCCCTCCCACCCTAATTCACTCAGTCTCTGGATTCTCCCTCTGTAATGTTCTCTGCCTTCCTTCTGATTACCACAGACATCAATCACCCTCACTAAGGCCGAGAGACAAAAGCAAAAACCTATTAACTAGGTTTACCTTCTCAGGTCTATATGCTTGATGCCAGGTTAATTTTCCTACACAGCTCACTTTCTTGCTTAAAAAAAAAAATCTTCTATGGTTCTCTAGTACCCCCCAGAGAAAGCACACACTTCTCAGTCTGGCGTCCCAGGCAATCCAAGATTAGGTCCTGACCCACCTTTCCAGTATAACTTTCTATATCTCTCATAGTCTGGCCCAACCGGTCAAAATACTTGCCCCTCTTGTCCAAAATCTCAGCTTGTCACTGTCAGTTTTACTGATGGGGGGGGGGTTGGCGTGCAGCTCAGAGGCCATCTACTCCATGAAGCCTCTGTGCATGTCTTCAAGAGCACATGGCATCTCTGAGGTACTTCTGACGACTCTCAGCACATGGTTACCGGACAGTTACATGTCAGTTATTCACATGAGTGCCGGCAGAGAGCCTTGCGCACAGCAAGCACACCGTGAACATTTGCTAAGTTCTGTTGAATCACAAACGTGAAAAATAAATTCCTTACAATTTAACTTTCGGCCTTCCTGACTTTTCCAGGGGAATGTCTTAAGAGCCCGCAGACAGGAGGTAGAATCCCTTGACACACACAAAGGCCCCTGAACCAAATGCAAGGAGCTACCTTAGAAACCTGATCGCTGGATAAAGTGAGATTTCAGTTTGGAAAAAAAACAATTACCTTTTTCCTCATGGGAGATTCACTTTTGAAAAGAATTTTATCTGTTTAACTAAATGGCATTTGGATATAGGAGAAAGTCATTAATTTGTTTCAGTAGCTGAAACATTTGCTGTGTGTGAATCTCTCCCAAGCCCAGTAAAGCACAGAAAGGGGTGGGGGAGCCCAGAAGGGCTATTATGACTTCTAGCCATGTTGGTATGTTCGGAACATGGTGTACTTGGTAGCAAGGGTGAAAAGTTGAAAAGCTGCAGCTCCATTTGTAAAATAAAGGTGACTTCAAAATGAGTGCCTTAAAATGGTGCAAAGCACCCAGGATTTCTCACAGCGCCATTCTTCTTGTCAATCTCAAGCCATTATAGGCACTTGAACTCTCCCAAATAAGCATAATTGCAATGGGGGAAAAGCCTAAATTATATAAACTAAAGAAATGTAGTTTTGTAATTTTCAAACATTCCCAGTAATGGGAACTAAGCATTAGGGAAGCGTTTCCGAGGAGATGCCCTGCCAGGGCTGGGCCCCCTTCACTCAGAGGGAGAACCCATTGCTATTCACACCAGCAACGGTTCAAGTCCTTAAAACCTGGGGATTCTCATGAGAAGGTCAAAGGCAGCTCTTCCAACCTTGCTGTCCACTACTGATCTGATGAGTAAACCTTTCCCCAGGAGAAAAATACCACAAAAGGATAATTTGATGAATTTTCATTGAATGAGATTTTCCTGAACATCTATGACACCGTGAGGCAATATGGTGGAGCTGTCAGCACTGGCCTTGCGTCAGGAAGACCTGGGCATCAATCCCACCCAAACGATCCTGGAATCTAAGTTCCCCCTCTGGGACTCAGTTTCCTCATCTGTAAGATGGGAGAGGTTCTGACTTTGTGAGCACTAAGGGCCCCTCTGGCTCGATATCTATAATCCTGTGGGGCTTTCCTGAGACTTGGCCTGAATGGTCTCCCAGGTTCCTCCCAGCTCTGAATCTCTGGTGTTGTGTGACTTCCCTCGGTCTCTTCTATAGAATGAGGGAGTTCCACTAGATTTAGGGGGCTACTAGCTTTAAGCCACCCTGGCCTCAGTTTACCTCTCCGTAAAATGAGTGTGGGTCAGATGACCTCTGACCCTAGGATCTCTGGTATGATTCCTAGACTTGTAGATGGAGAACCCTGGACAAGAAAGATCCCACTGCCTGTGTATGTATATCTCTCCAGTAGTATTTAATTACAGCCGCGGCTCTGGTCTGATCTGGTGGACGTAACCGGCCTATGGTCTGACAACTCTACTGACAGCCCTGCTCTGTGCCATCAGGGACGTGGGGCACATCACTTCTTTTCTGGACCGTGGGTTCTACAAAGTTGGCTGGGGTGGTGGCATCGGCTCCCCAAGGCCATCTAATGACTGAGAAAAGGAAAAAATGGAAGAGCTGGAATCTCAGAGCAAGAAGGAGCTCTGGAGCTCAGTGAGGGCCCAGGGCGCTTTTTTGTGTTTTTAAACAGCTGGGGAAACTCGAGACCCAGAGAAGCGATGGTCAATGACTTGGTCAAGGCCATATGCCCAGTTAGAGTCAAATCCGGCGCTGTGAGCTCCTAATCCACTGTGTGCAGGACACCACAGGCAACAGAGACAGCTACAAGCCAAGCCCTCTTCTTAAGGAATCACAGAATAATCTAATGGTGGGAAGAAGATGAGAGTTCTGAGGGGAGTCAAACGTAAAGGTGAGGTGCTGTGGAGAGGAATCTGTAAAGGGACAGCTGCAAGGAAGGACGTGGCATCTGAATGGGGGGGGATTTTAACAGAGGGCCATCAGGCTCGGTGAGAAGAGTCCATGTCAGACAGAGGGAGGTGGTGAGAGTGGAAGACCAAGAAGAGAAGGGAAGAATGAGAACAGGAGACAGAGATAGGGGGAGTCACTAAAGATTTCTGGCAAAAAGAGGGGCATAACTTCTCAGGTAGAGTCATAGCAGACAGCCCCTCCAACAGAGAGAAAGGAAGCTAGCTAGGCAGGTGGCCACGAGGGTGCCCACTGTGGGAGGAGAGGGGAGCGCCGTCCTGTGGGAGCAGGACTTGGGAACTGACTCAGAGGGTGGGACGAGAGAACGGCAGAGGGGACCCCAAGGTGAACAGCGAAGGTGTGTGGGGGGTGGGAGAGAGAGAGATGAAAAGGGGCAGGTTAACGGGCGAAGATGAAGGCAATGCTAGACACGTCAAGGTCAGGATTCCGGACCTCTGAGGGGCAAATGGGAACATGGGCCTGGGGCTCCATTTCCTATCTCTCCACTGTCACTGGATGAAATGAAGGAAAACTTCAATAGGGTCTCCAAGTGCTCATGAATCTTCCTCCATGGCAATCACGTCTAGGATAGCAACGATCAGAATAATCATCATGACAAATTCCTCGTGTTTCCAGGTCCTTTTATTTTGCCCTCTTGTTTCCAACCAGGGTCGCACGCCTCCTAAGCTGGTCTCCTAGGCCACTGGCGCCTTCCCGCCGCCGATTCGCTCCAATTTATCGCTTGTTGTACATGGCTGCTGACACATCGTCTGCTTCGTTAGATCTGCCCCTTGAGGGCAGGGACCTTCCTTAGCTCACCCCAGCCCTTAACACAGAGCCTGGTCCACCCACAGTGCTTAAACAATGGATGTAGACTGACACCCTGACTCCACGTGAGATGCAGATTCCAAGTAAAAACTCACATCTCTGTTTCTTGTTCTCATCCTTCCCTCTTCTACTCTTGCCAACAGCCCTCTCTCTGACCCAGACTCTTTTCCTCACAAGCCTGACCTCACTCATTTAAAACCCCCCAGTTCAGCTCTTGCCTCACTCCAAGTCCAATGATCCTCCCAACAGACAAGGCTGTTTCTCATAATCCTAAGTAAACTTAGCCCCATAAAAGAATCTCACATGAGACTTTATGCACAGTAATTGTATAATGAGGATCATAATAGTAACCACTTCCCAGGGTTGTTGTAAGGTTCAAATAAAATGCTACTTACCAAGTGCTCAGCACAGTGGCTGTATGTAGCAGGTACTTAATAAATGCCCGGTCTTTCCCCACTCCCTCATACAATTTTGAGTCCTTTTGTTTGTTCAAAGACTCAGAAAGCTGCTCACTTACAAGCAGGAAAAGCAGTAAATTTCTAGACCATAATCTTAAGTGACAAAACATCACTCCTCTGTTTCAGTGGAACCTAGGAGGGCTTAGCTCAGGAGCTCAAAGAACACGTAGCTCCCTCCGGTGTCCTGCCTACTGGGTCACTGGAACTGACCTGGAGGGCGGTCAAACCTTTCCAGGG
The DNA here is from genome assembly GCA_028646575.1 of Pseudocheirus occidentalis. Classification (NCBI taxonomy): domain Eukaryota; kingdom Metazoa; phylum Chordata; class Mammalia; order Diprotodontia; family Pseudocheiridae; genus Pseudocheirus; species Pseudocheirus occidentalis. The sequence goes on from CM053593.1 coordinate 375,983,708, forward strand.
AGATTTAAGAGGCTATTTCATCACATACCACTAGTCTTCCAAAAGAAACCTGCCAAAACAATTGGCAGCTCCCTCAGCAAGACCACGAGGCTCCACGTTCATTTTTTCTCGCCCTCCTCATTTTCAAACCCTCTTTGGCCAAGATATCCTGCTCAGATATTCTCCCATAGCTTAATGATTTCAAGGGTTTCTCCATGACAAACAAGGGTTCAGATGTAAAATATGGTGATTGATCGTACAACTGTGTCACGAAAAAAGATTACTGGGCTGGTGAAAGGCATAGTGCAGGCCTGTCTCTTCCCTGCACATGATTCATTTCTGCCTTGAAAATCACACACAACACGGCTACAGATCTGGCTGGGACACACAAGGACAGAGTGGGGAAAATATGTCTGGAAGGACCTGGGGTCTTGGGCAGAGTGAGGGGCTCTTTGAAAAGCCCTTTCCATATATTAACTCATTCGGTTCTTCCAATGTCCCTCTGAGGTGGGTGCTATGAACATTCTAATTTTATAGGCAAGGAAACCAAGACTGATAAATGAGGGGAGCAGAACCAGGAGAACATGATATATAGAAAAGCAGAATTGTAACAAGGATCGACTGTGGAAGGCTTGGCTACTCTGATTGACACAATGATCCAGATGATTCTGAAGGGCTCATAATGAAAAATGCTGAGGGGGAGAGAGGGAGAGGGCGGAAGAGGAAGGGAAAGGTAGAAGGAGGGAGAGGGAGGGAGAGAGGAGAGAGAAGGAAAGAAAGAGGGAGAGGGAGGGAGAGAGACAGAGAGGGAGAGAGGGAGAGGGAGGGAGAAGGAGGGAGGGAGGGAAAGAGAGAGAACTGATGAACTCTGAGTACAGAATGAAGATTTTTTTTTAAACTTTATTTTTCTTCCTTTTTTTTTTTTGCAACATGGCTAAATATGAAACATAGTCTGCATGACTTTACATGGATAATGGGCATTGCATGTCTAGCCTTCTCAATGGGTGGGTGAGGGGATGGAAGGAGGGAGGGAGAGCACTTAGAACCACAACACACACATCTCCCATAGCTAGACAGGTTAAGGACTTGCCCAGGGTCTCCCTGCTAATATGCATCTGAAGCTTGATTCAAACTTGAGGCTTTCCTAATTTCTCTTCCTCATTCCCTCTTCTGCCTGGCTGCCTAAGGCAGCTCAGTCTCTACTTTTCAGAACTCTGAAACACAAGGTAAGAGACAATATGAGCAGAGTGAAGGAGATGGAATCCTAGAGAGACCAAGAGCTCCTTTATTTGCTCTTAATTTGGGTGACAACTGAGTCCTGCCAACCTAGGTTTCCATATCCAACTGCTTCTCCAGTTCCCATTATGGTGTTGTTCCCCCTGTAGGGACAGGTACAACCAGCTATGAGGTTGTCCACACTCCTGACCCTGCTAACACCGTGCACCTCAAGGAAGGTATGATCTTCCACACCTCCAGCTCCCATCTGTCACCTCCCCAATGCAGCTACCTCCTCCAGCCTCGCCCAGAAAAGAACGCACAGCCTGCCTAACACATTGTCCTGACTAGAAGTGAAATACAGTCCTGAGACAGCCAAGTGGGTCCTGGATAGCACCTCTGCTTGCACAGGTATTAACCACAATTTATTTCTCTCTATCATTACGATATTAAATTTATGTTATGGCACTAACAATTAAAAGCAATTTAATTAAAGCTCATGTTTTCAACCCCAAATGAGGAGTACCTAAAGCTTCTTCTTCCCCCTTCCCCCACGACTGAACAGACTCCTTCTCAGTCACATTTAAAATACAGGCACTCTCATTTGGAAGCCAAAGCATACCTGATGGGCGGGACTGCTCTGGCCCTGGCCTTGGGCAGCCCGACATGGGCCCGCCAGCACGCTGGAAGCCGCTGTTAGAATCAGGTCACTCTCCAGCATGTGGCCGACCATGCAATCAGCGCTTCTGCCTACATCTGTCATTCAAGGTTCCATCGTCGCCAGGCAGGAAAAATGAAACAGCTGGGGCCCCGGGAATTAAGTTATGTGTTGCATAATTCAGCCTGCTCTTGCTACTGAAGCCATTTTCAGGCTCTGGTGACAAACATGTTGGCTTATTCCTTGACTGCTTCTCTCCATGATGTTCCCGGTGATCTACGCCCCCCAACTCATCGCTAGTTCAGAGGAGATGCCTCATTTTGCCCTTCAATCAAGGAGCCAGGGGTTTTCTTATAGCTCATTCGAAGAGCTGGATGCTGGGGCACAGGAGTACTCCCCCACTCAGAATCTCCGTTCTAGACCCAACCTTGGGCCTGACTTGCTGACTATGTCCTGATGGCTGGAAATCGGGAAAATAGGAGTGCAGTGGGAGCTGCAATCAGAAAGTCCCTCTGATCTAACCCCAGGCAGGCCCATCCACCTGGCAGTGCCTCAGGTCCCAGAGCAGGCCCCCTTGCCCTGCATTGGTGGAGGGAGTTTCTTTAAATGAATGAAACCACAGGTCTGGACAAAAAATACATCCAAGTGTAACATAATCTCCTCTTCACTCCCTATCCCCAAAGAACACTGGCTCTCTTGTGGACTAATTAACTCACTGAGCTCCAGACTCTAGCTAGAACGGGGCAGCCTTCCAGTGGGCACCCATGGACATGAGAGAGAAAAGACTAGTAGGCAGGCAGACTTTCTCAGCAGTGTCCCTAGCTGGGGAGCCTCGGGAGGTCTCCCCTTCTGGCCAGGAGGTGGTCTGGGCTTGGAGCTGGTACAAAAGGGTGAAAACAGGGCTTGGTTGGACCTGTGCTGATGAGAAACGTGGAGCCCCTCCAAGGCTCAGGGCTCTTGACCCGGCCCGAGCCTGGATGATGAGTTTCAGTGGCACTGGGAGAAACTGGAGAGATGGGAGGAAGGGTGGGCTGACAGGCCGAGGTCTATAAGAAACCGGAGGACTTCCACATGTACAACTCCCTTTCACAAAGAAAACAGCAGAGATGTTTTGGCTGAAGAGAAACAGAGGCTGTGACTGATCTCTGAAAGGACAGAAAACAATCCCATCCAGCCCGGGTCACAGATCAGACATAGGAAAGGAGAGCCTGACATGGGGCTGGGGGAGAAACCTGTGCCAGCCAGATCCGGGATCAGCCCCTGCTCTGCTCACTTACGAGGGAGGGGCTCCTGAGCCCACCTCCCCTTCCCTCTGTGCTTCAGTGTGCTATGCAAAAAGCCCGCAGAGGGGCCCTGTGGATGGACACAGAGGCATCTCGCCTCCTCACCTTTAGCAGAAGATGGGCCTGGAAACATGTCCTGAAAATATCTGCCTTGCCTAATCTGACCCGGGTTCAAACCCACCCCTGCTGCTGGCTACCTGAATGACTTTGGGAAAGTCACTTGCCTTCCCTGAGCCTCAGTTCCCTCCATCTGCCAAATGAGGAAGCTGGCCTTGAGAACCTCTGCAGCCCCTCCCTCCGGTCTTTATCATCCTCTAGCAGCTGAACAGAGGGAGGCTCAGCTCTCTGGGTGGTTATTCTATTTTTCAGTTAGGCAGTAAATGCAGCAGCGCCCACCATCCCTCGTCCCGGGCCTTACCCGCCCATTCTTCTGACCCGGGTGAGGCACTTAGCTCTCTGTGCCTCAGTTTCTTCATTTGTAAATGAATTGGAGAAGAAAATGGCGGATTGCTCTGGTATCTCTGCCAAACGGGCCATGAAGACCTGGGCACAACTGTAATGACCGAGCAACAACGGTGACCACAATATGGATTCAGGTAGATGAGAGGAAAGGGTGGCGTGTAATTGATGACTGATGATTTCATTCTTATTTATTTATTTTTGGAGGAAGGAGGGCAGGTCAGTTGGGGTTAAGTGACTTGCCCAAGGTCACGTGGCTAGTAAGTATTAAGGGTCTGTGTCTGGATTTGAACTTGGGTCCTCTTGACTCCAGGGCTGGAGCTGTATTGACTGTATCCCTTAGCTGCCCTGATGATTTCTTTTTTAAAATGGGAAGCAGACATGCTCCTTTCAGATAATGTGCTTCTTCAAAGACAAGCTCAGGGGACACCGGGTGGGCAGAGGGACTAGGGAGCGCACAGGGCATCTCTTAAACCTCTTGTTCCCCTGAATCATTTGTCTTGTGGTCACTTCACTGTTCATTAGGTGGAAAGGGAAGGGAAAGAAAAGGAGGCTAAGCTTAATTAATATCTGTCCATTTTGATGAGCAATTTTCAGGAAAAGGTCTGGTAAGAGAAAAATTAAAATTTAAAACTTAAAACACTCAGCAAAATCCTCTTCCTACCCCCTAGCCTAGGTGGGTTTCCTGGGCCTCCTAGATACAGAAACCAGTAACCCACAAGTCATTTTACATGTACTGGGTGCCTGGCCCATGCCCCACTCGGGCCTCACTTGACTCAGCAAGCCTGGCCTGTCCTGTCCCATTTTGTTTTCATGCTGGGCTTGGCTGATCTATGGCTTTAGTTAATGACTGATTTTACTTAGCTATGTTCTCCCCGGCTCCAATTACAACGTACTTAGGATATTTCAAGATGACTGGTGGCGTCCACCGTCCTACTGTACTTGGGCAAAGGAACAGCTTGTAACGATAAAAGGGATGCGGCAGTACAATTCACGAGGCAAACAGGACTGTCCTTCCCTTCTCATTGGCACCAAAAGTCTGGGTTTCCACAGTATAAGTGTCTTTTTTGAGGACAACTTGCAAATTAATAATTCAGCTATTCTAGCTCTGTTTGTAAAGTGTTATACAAACACTAAGGAAGGGCCAGACTTGCTGGCCCCTGGAGTGGCGTACATTGATGCCCTTACGATCCTTCCTGCCTCGAGTTTGGACAACAAAAGTTGACTTCTGCACTATGGCTTTCTTTTCATTGGGATGGGAATTCTCGGTGGGAAAACTCCCTCCACCAATTCAGAAGATCCATTTCCAGTCTGAGCAGTGCCTGGAGGCCTTGGGCAGCTCAGGGCTTTGCCCAGGATCCCATGCATCAGAGGAAGGCCTTGAACTAGGGCTTCCAGAGGCCAAGGCTGGCTCTCTATCTACTAGACAACATTGTCTTTAGGTTTCCACACTGAGAAGAAGGACATGTAGCCTGCTTTATTCATGAAAAAATGGAAAGGAAGCTCTTGGTATATTAGACATAGGGTGAAAACAGAATGGCTGAGCCGCACAAAAATCCACAATTATATTCTTCCACCTATCATTATCAGTCTGAACATCTGAGAAATGGGCATGCAGAGTATGGCCTATACGCGTGGGATTATTGAAGAAACACTAATCCTCTCCAGGCCGCCCCCTCCCCCCCAAGTGCAATTGCCACTGACGTGGGGCTCCCATGGAGAAGGCTCCTCTCCAGCAATGTAAACGAGAAAGAGAGCTTCCTGAGGCACTGACCCAGGGCCTTACAACCAGCGTCTGTCAGAGCAGGCCCGGAACCCAGGTTTTCCTGAGTCTCGTTGACGACATCACATTATAGATTTCTTTCTAACTTGTATTGGCAGGATGAACCCAACAGCCCCTCACATCACAAAAGCCCGATGCCCTGAGCATTTGATAGCAGCACAAGGTCTCTCTCTGCCAAGAGGTGAAATAAAGCTGCCAATATCACAACAGAAGAGAAACTGATACAATTGAGCTCCTGAACTCTGGCGCGGAACTGGACCCACTGGCCGTGTAACCTGACAGTGACCGACTCAAGTTAAGTTCATTCCACACCATGCTGTGATAGTGGTGAGCCCCCAGCAGAACCATCCATTTTCTAGGTAGGAAGCTGAGGGGGTGGCAGGGAGTTACCTACTGCTAAAGTTTGTCCAAGAAGGTTCAAAGTAAAATGTCCAGTGGGCTCCCATTCCCCTCCACAAGGGAAGTGTTGAGTCAGGTTCCAGGGGGGTTCAGATACTGTCTGCATTCTTAGGGAGAATCCCCCCTAGCAAATGCTTCACTTGGACCGTGTCTGGCTGAGCCATCAAGGCCTAGGTCATAGAAGACTCCAGGTCTTTGCACTTCAGTGGGGCCTGACTGACTGTACCATTTCTAGGACCACAGGAAGGGCCTTTGGGGAGGAACTGTGCCCTTTAAAATGCCATATAAAAGAAAAATGGCTGAGAAATGAGTATGTTCAAAACCCCAGGAATAATGGCTTCCCCATAAGAGTCCAGAAGGGGATGGGGATGGGACCATTTTGTCACAACCAAATTCCGTTTAATATATGCACAAAAAACTGCCCACAAGAACACTTTGTGCTTTTCTCTGAATACTGGCCCATGGTCTATGCCTAGTCAATACTTGTCGACTGACTGATCTAGAAGTCACATGATGACAGGCTCACAGATTTAGTCCCAGAAGAGCCTCAGACACAATCTAGGCCAAACTCCTCACTTTACATACAGATGAGGACAACGCGGTTCTGGGACATGTTCATGTTTGTTTGTGATTTGTAAGCTCATAAGAAAAAAGAAAGCTAAAAACCAAACAGGGCATTCTAGGAGCCTTGGAGGGTCCTACAATTGAGTCAGTAATCAGAGACACCACTTAATAGAGGCTTCATCTTCTAATACCCTGTACAAAGGGCAGCCTGAACGGCCACCACAAGTGGAAAAACAAAGCTTTGAAAAGAAGACAAATTTATGTGTCAATGAAAGTTGAGTGGAATCACAAGCTGCCCAGAATGGAATGACTTCAGCGGTTTGGGATATAGATTCTTTCCTGAAAGAAGCTTAGGTCCCCGGAGTCCCAGGGAGCAGGAAGAGTGGGGCGCAAGGTGGTGGGTGTTGGGGCCTACATGAGGCCCATGACCGAAGAGGGCCCATCTGGGAATGAGGCCAGGAGGATGAAGTGACCCTTCCCTTTACAGGGAATCAGGAGCCTTGGGGCTCTCTGAGTCCTTGCTCCCCTCTATACACATTATGCAAAGGTTCCTTTGCCCATGCCCAAATCAGAGTCCTGAATCAGCATGACTCAGATATGAATCTTGGTGAGGTTTTATATTAAGTCTTTGGGGATGCCCCTGGTGTGGCTGTCAAACCTGTCAGACTTTTATCAGTAAACTTCTTTTTCTTTTTTGGAAGGTTCCTAAGATTTTCTCCAGCTCTGGAGCATCATAGAACAGCGCCTACTGTGCCCTCCAGGACAAAGGGGGCCCTGAGGAGCCTGGGGTGAGCCAGGCATAGGAGCAGAGCAGGCTGCCCTGGGTTGGGGGCAACCTCTCTCCAGGAAATCAGGCTTAGAGTGAATGGCCAAGTCCTTTCAATATATTCCTGACTTTCATTCCCCAATAGATAATTAAGGATATCAAGGGATATAAATAGGCAGTTTCAGAAGAAAGCACAGCTATCTGTAGTCATATGAAAATATGTTCTAAATCACTATTGATTAAAGAAATGCAAACTGAAATAACTCTGAGGCACTACTTCACACCCATCAGATTGGCTAATATGACAGAAAAGGAAAATGACAGATGCTAGAGGGGATGTGGGAAAATTGGGGCACTAATGCACTGTTGGTGGAGTTGTGAGCTCATCCAACCATTCTGGAGAACAATTTGGAACCATGCCCAAAGGGCCTATAAAGCCAAGATCACCCTTTGACCCAGCAACGCCCACCACTAGGGACAGTATCCCAAAGAGATCAGAGACAAGCGAAAAGGGCCTATTTGTATGAAAATATTTATAGCGGCTCTTCTTGTGGTGGCAAAGAATTGGAAATTGGGGGGATGCCCATCCATGGGGAATGGCTGAACAAGCTGCGGTGTATAATTGTGATGGAATGCAACTGTACTATAAGAAATGATGAGCAGGATGGTTTCAGAAAAACCTGGGAAGACTGACATGAACTGATGCAAAGTGAAATGAGCAGAACCAGCAGATCATTGTATACAATAACAACACCCTAATAATGATCGCCTGTGAAAGACGTAGTTATTCTGGTCAAGACAATGGTACGAGACCATTTCAAAGGACCCAGGATGAAAAACGCTGCCCACCTCTAGGGAGCTCATGAGCTTGGAGTGCATTGAAGTATGATTTTTTTCACTTCATTTTTCTTACCTTTTTTTTTTCAACATGGATATATGGAAATATTTTGTATGACTTTACATATATAATTGATATCATATTGTTTGCCTTCTCAATGGATGGTGGAGGAGTGGGAGGGAAAGAACTGGAACTCAGAATTAAAAAAAAAAGAATGCTAAAATAAATTAATTATAAATATAAAAAATAAAACCCCCAAACAAACAAAATATATTCCTGGCTCTGCAGAGATCACAGGGTCACAAATCCAGAATTGGAAAGGACCTAATTCAACCCCCATAATTTACCGATGAGGAAATTAAGAGCCAGGGATGTTCTGTGATTTGCAGGACCTGAAAGGAGTTCCTTGGATTCCAGTGGGACATGCAGCTGAAGCAGTGTTTGGGAGTTGTCCACAGAACACAGGAAGAGAACAACAGCGTATCCAAAGGCCTGACCTCGGTCCCTGCAGCTGCCTCTGCACTGTACCACCAGGGCTGGGCTCTACCTCTGGGTGGAAAAGATGCTCCGGATGAACAAGACTTGGTCATAGCCATGGACAGAGGGAAGAGCTACGGTAATATTCTTGTCTGCTCAGGTCTGACTCCATTGGCCACACTGTCCAGGAGGAGGCAGAAAGACATTTTTGGCTCTGCTCTGTGTGGGAAAGACAGAGTGGCATCATAATATCAGAGTGCAAGATTTGAAGTACGCAAGACCCAGATTCCAATCCTACCTCAGTCGCTTACTAGCTGTGGGAGCCAGAGCAAATCCCTCTTGCCTTCTGGCCTTAAGTTTCCTCATTTGTAAAATGTAGGGGTTGGACTTGACCTGAAAGGTCCCTTCCAGCCCCAAGTCTCTAAGCTCCCAAACATCCATCTTATTGTCTGGGTCAGTCGGTGCTCCAAATGGCTTTTGATTTTGAATAGTATATGAGTGACTCATTAAATTAAACTGACAAACATGTATCAACTGCCTACTATGTGCTGGGCTCTCTAAATGACCTCTTGGAAATGGAGCAAACACTGACTTCATCATTATGTGGAAAAGCAAGAAAAAAAAGAAAAAGGAAAAAAAGCTAAACTCTTAGAGAAATGCCGATCCCAAAGAAAGGGCTTTTTTTTTTTTTAAACCTCCAATTGTCAGCTGTGATATAAAGGCCATACTGAACCAGGTCAAGCATTATAAAGTGATTATCGAATAAGGAAAGAGGTTTATTTGTATTCTGTGAACTCCAAACTAAAAGGCCTAAAAAGCATGTCCATCCTAAGAAAAGAGCTGTTATGTAACAGGGCTACAAGGACCGTGGTCACAGAGGCGGCCTCCAGGCCCAGGGACAATGCGTCCATTCCTCCGGGTGATGGGGGATCACACAAAGAAAAGCTAACCTCAACTCCAAGCATCGTTGGGTCACAAGGGAAACTCTAAGGTCATTCTGGGAAAGGAGAAAACAGGGGAGGAAAAGATCAGTCCGAAGAAGGGTTTGCCAGAAGATCTTACAGAATACATTTTCAAAAGGAAACAGACACACACTTGATGTCCAAGGAATGGGGGAAAAATGAAGGGCCCCCCCCTCCTCCAAGTGGGCGCTGCTGCCTAGGTGGTGTTTCGGGAAGCACAGTAGCTGTTCCTCTTGGCAGGTTAAAATATGGAAGATTTGAAAAGAGGCCAGATTTCTTCATGCAGCTTAAAATAGGGCCTTAGAAAATAAACGTGTATGTGAAGGCTCCCTGCTATAACAAGACCGTGCTTAGCCACATGAGGAGAGGATGTCAGAATTAAATTCAGCTCAGGAATATTCAGGTGCTTCTGTCAAGTCTAAGCGTTAACAATGGTAGAGTTGAAAGAATCACGGATCTGGGCTTCCTTTAAGGCTTGGTCTACAGGCCGCCTTCCCCATATACCAGGCCCCTCCTGACCCATTCCCACCTCCCCCAACCCGGATCTACCCTGCTCTTACACACGCAAAGACGCAGCGTCTCCCCTGGCCAGATCATGATCCTCTAGAAATCAGGGGCTGCTTTTTCTTCTTCTTTGTATGCCCAGTGTGGTGCCTGGAACACAGCAGGGGCTTAATAAATGCTTGATTTACTGATTACTTACCTTTATGGCCTTGGTTCAATCTGTTTTTTCCATCTGCAAAATGTCAAGGCTAAGGCAGACGGTGCTAAGGTCTCTTCTAGCTCTACATACTATGATGGAGACAGGGCTCACGGCCTGCCCACAGCGATTCTGCTCTTTTTGTTGGGCCACGGAGAGAGAGCCTTCAGCTCTGCAGCATGATGCAGCCTCCAGTCTCCTTCTGACCTCTACCACAGATCCCTGTCAGGACAACCTTCCTACTTTATTGCTTTGGTCCTGCCACTCCCGCTCCAACAGCTTCAATGGCTCTCCACTGCCTAATAATTAAAGTCCGAGTTCTTTAGTGTGGCTTCAGGTTCCAGCCGACTGCTGTGGTTCAATGTCAAGAGGCTGTCTGTTGTTCTTTGAACACATTCCATGGTCCCCAACTCCGTAACCTTTCTCTGGAGTGATGGAGCAGGGCTTGGAATCCCAAAGACCAGGATTCTAGTCCCGCCTCTGACAAGAGTGCCCTCGGCAACTCAAGGCACACAGAGGTGGAGGTGCATTTCCTCATGGGGAATACCCACAGACCCAAGAAATCTCAGGTTCCGTCCTTTTCCCTGACCCGAAATCTTCCTCCAAATGTTCTCTATGGCTGGAATGCCGTCCTCCCATCTCAGCTTACTTGCATTATATTCATTAAGTGCCACCTCCTCAATTAAGCTCTTCCTGAGTGTACCCCCATCCCTTGGCTGAAAGACATGGCCCCATTCTCGTCTGCTCTCGTATCACAGTTCATACCTCTTTGGCATCTGCATTATAACTTGTATTATTTTTAATCCAAGGATGTGATTTCACTGCTATGGGCACTCCCCGTATCAGTGGGGAAAATCTTTCTACCAGCGTAGAAGAACATCCACACAGCAGAAGACTGAATGTCCTACAAAGTGACTTCAGGGCAGTGATAGTGCCCAAAGCGACCAAGCCAATGGGGGCTTCCGAGACCTCTCTAGCAATGGCACCAGAGGACTCTGAGCTTGAACTTGGGCATATCTAATAGAATTTGCCCCCCCCCCCCATGGGGGATGTGTGTTGCTTGAGCAGCTGCTGTGATGGATGCTGTTATGCTGTGTTGGGTTTAGGTGAGAGCAGCAAAGAGGGCACTAGCTCGCAATGGCGAGGTTTGGGAGGGGGAGGAATGGGAAAAGTGAAACATTAGACTGTGGCTGGATTGGAAGCAAGACAAGTGACTAGGGAGGGTGGAGTATGAGCTGATCACATACCCCTCAGAGTCCAGCCACTGTCCCCCAGTGGTGCCCCAGCTCTGACCTGGAGACTACTGCACTATGCCACAAGTAGTACTCATACATTATATACATTTATATATATATATGGAACACATCACGCATTCTAGACTAGGCTCTCTGAGGGCCACATGCTGTGTATTATTTATCTTTATATCTTTTCTAGTGCCTAACACAGTAGTCATTTAATAAATATTTTTGAATTAATGTTGAAAAATAGAGTTTAGTGGGAAGCGTCCCAGGCTCGGTTTTAATCAGAGTTCTGGCACCAGAGGACCATGTTAGTTCTGGGGCGTCTGCATCTCTATCCTGTCTCCAAAAGGGCAACATGAATTGCCCAAGATGACCGAATGGGAGATATAAAAATGCTTGGTTACCATTTAAAATGCCACACAAAAATCTGAGATTCCACTATTGTTGACTTTGAAAAAGTTTATAGGAAACAGCTTGACTGACACTGACTGTGTCAAACGATTGGTTAATAAGATAAGACATCCCGATAACTTCAGCTCTAGAATACTCACCAGAAGCCTGAATGGCCACTTTCCAATCCAGGCCGGCCAGGCCCTTTTGCCTCTGTTTCCCATCAAAGAGTCACAGGGTCAGCTTTCTTAGCTATGACTGAAAATGCACTTAACACTTTCCCTTATTATCAAGACTGGACACAAATCTTTCCAGGCCATCGTTCCTTCTTCAGTGTGGCTTATTTAAATCCCTTTTGTATATTGTGTTTATGGTGTCTGTGGTGGGACACAATCAGCTCTTCCCCTACCACAACATCAATCCACTTGGCTGCCAAACGCAGGTAATTCTGATGCTGAGAACCAAGCGAGACAAGCCAAAGAGCTTTTAGAGCTGGGCCCGAGCCTGCTTCCCCAGACCAGCTTTTGCAATAAAAGGAGCCTAACATTTGAATTTCACCTTCTCTTGACATTCCTTCTTTGTCTTTTTAAAATTACCGGATGTAGGACAGAGTTGGGCTTTATGTGTTCTGTTTAAGACTTGCGCCTGGCAAGTGAATGGTGGAAGTGCCAGGGGTGAATTCACGCCACATTCATCCTGAGGAGCCACTAAGCTCCCTGTGTCAGAAGCCAGATTCAAGAAGGACAATTTTAGGCACCAGAGGCCTCAGTCACTTTCCTCTGGTACCTGCTCTGCCCCTATGACTAGAAGGGAAGTTCCTCAAGTGCAGGGACCATCTAACTTTTGTATTTGAGTCTCTAGGGCCCAAGACAGTGACTAGCACACAGTAGGTGCATAAATCCTCATTCATTTATTGACTCTAGGTCTCAAGTCTTTTCATCTGTTAAATGATGGAGCCAAATGCCATCAGAGGATCACAAATTTAGATGTGAAAGGCATCTCAGACGCCACATAGTCCAACCCCTCCATTTTACAGATAAGGAAACTGACCCCCAGGAAAGGGAAGAATCCTGCTTAAAGTCACTCAGGTAGTGAGCCTTAGAGACAGGATCTGAACTCAGATCCTTTGACTCCAGAGCCTAGTATCTCTTCAGTTTTGAATAGTATAAAGCTTAGTCTTCCCTTTCTTAATACATATTTCCCAACTGAAATCTACCGAAGAAGACCATGACCTTCCTTCTGAGCCCTCAACCTCCTGTAAAGCCCCAGACAAAAGGGGACAATGGTGGGGATTCTGTCCCTGTAGTGGAGCAGTTCTTTTTTGTGAGGTCCTGTCCTTTGCAGTTACAGAACATGGAGAGTGTTGATATTTCTCCAGTCATGGTTTCTCTAATGACTGGTGACCAAGAAAGCTAACCCAAACCTTCCATCAGGCCTAATGCTGCCATCAGCAATACTCCAGACTAGCCTCCTGGACCAGTAGCTACATCTCAGAAGACTCCTACAACATGTCTGCTACTTCCTTTGATGGTGACCAGGAGCCAGAAGACAGTGGGATTTCATGCTTCATCTGAGGGAACAAATCTTACCAAGAAAAGCTGAGATCCAAAGCTGTTATCTTCATGCACAAAGATAACTAACAGAGATACCCTGAAATGAACATTTTTGCCCTAAACAAATTCCTTATGATTCAATTTGGTTTGTGAAACAGGCAGAAGTGTACGTGTTACGTTTCTGTGCTGGGAAATCCATTTCTATGGATAGCTCTCCACAATACCCAACTCCACCATTGGAATTGGAAGGTTATTTCTTACAGAGCACAAAAGAGATTGCGTAGCCAAATGTAGCCAGGCCTAAAGCAGGGAAGGCCTGGGTTCAAGACCTCTCCAGTACCAAGGACAAGTCCTTTAATCTCTCCACGGAGATTGGTAGAGTTTCCTTAACCCAGTGAAAGCAAGCACAGCTCCTGTACCTCGCCATACAATAGTGGCCACTCAGTTAAAGCTAAGCTGTCTTGGCCACTAGATGGATGAGAACCAGCCTTCTGCTAGTGGCGTTCATGTAACAAAGGCAGGCACTGAGCAGGTGGGGCCGTGGGGGCAGGAGCCCTGAACCTGGAGTCAGGAGAACCCCAGCTCTGACACTTATGAGCTGTCTGACTTTGGGCAAAGACACAGAACCTCTCAGAGGCTCAGTTTCCTCTCCTTTAATGTGGGGATCATAACTCCTGCCCTCATAGGATCACAGACAGAGAGCTAAGGTCAATTATCTCAGCTACAGTGTTGAGAAGGAAACATTCTGTAAACCTCAAAGCACTCTAGAAATGTGGGTTGTTATATTATTATCAGTCATCTGGATGGTATAACATTACTGCAGATTGCTATCATGGTTTCTGAAATGTGAACCAAGCCTAGAGTGTGAAGTTATTATTAGTGTAATATTATTTAGAAGTAATTTCTTATTATAGTTTTTAAAAGAGCCACCGTATGTCCACTGAATAGGAGGACAGTGCCAATTGTCCTTTTGTATCAAGCACAGCTATTTCAGCCTGCTTTTGGTTATTTTTTAATAGCTGAGTTCAGAGAGTTTCTAAATCTTTCAGGGACAGACAAGATAAACTCCTTCCCGACCACGTGAGGAATGACCTTGCCCAGTCCCTTACACTCCTCTTCGCTGGACGAGGGACACAAGAGCAACTCATATCACAAAGACATCCACGGACAATAACCCACAGGAGATTCTGTCAGGGTCCAGATGGCGTCAGAACGCAAGCCCCCTCGAGAGTCAGAGTCGCTGTGCATCTGTGCTTGCTGACTGACCAATGTCAACATCCTTCCTTCCTACCTTTTTGTGAGTCACACCCAACCTAGCATATTTAAAAGGCATCACATTCTTTCCCCATTATCAGAAAATTCTGAACTTGAAGCCACATTGAGCGGCTCTCTAGAAATGGGAAGATACAGGAAAACATCTACTTTCTGCCAATGACAGCCTTTCTGGATCACATACTCAGAGCTGGCAGGAACCCTAGAAAGCCATGTGGTCCAACGCCCTCATCTGACAGAGGAAACGAAAGCTGGAGAGGCTGCGTGACTGACCTGTAAGTCAGCATGTGAAAGGAGCAGGATTCAAACCCAGGTTCCCTGCTCTCCTCCCAAGGTAGCTTTTTATTTGCCGCGTGTTTATTTATTTATATTAATAAATAACAGTAAGGACAGTGACAACAGCCGGCATTTACGCAGCCCTTTAAGGTTTGTAAAGTACTTTACAGATCTCAACTCTCTCAATCCTCATTAGGTGGTATCACTCCCCACTTTAGTGATAAGTAGCTCGAGGCTCAGGGAGGTTAAATGTCTTGCCCAGCAGGGTCACACAGCTAAGAATTCAAACTGAACTTGGAGTCTGGAAGACCCAAGCTCAGAGCTTGTTCTAGCTGCCTGTTCTGTGTGACTCTGAGGAAGTCCCTTCGTCTTTCTCTGCCTCTGTTTTCTCCTCTGTAAAGCAGGGATAAGAACAACATCAGGGTTGTCGTGTGGATCAAATGTGTGAAGTGCTTTGCAAACCTTAAGACACATAAATTATCATCACTGCTGCTGCTGGTGCTACTGCTGCTGCTAGGCACAGAGACAATGAAGGATGCAGCCCTGCTCCCAAGGGCTTCTACAGGGGAGGATGGGGAGGATGAAGGCAGGTGGAAGCAGATGCAGAATCAACACAAACACATACCAGAATCGAATGTGATGGAAGGCAGTGAGGGGGAGGGCGAGCCTGGCACCTAAGAAATGAGAGCTGACTGACTGAGGCTACACTGAGAAAATCAGAATGAGATCTTTATCTGTTGGATAAATAACCCACAGGAAATATGTGACTTTAAGGTCACATTCTAGAATAGCAGGGTACTTCTTTTTTGGTGGTATGGTAAAGAAAAAAAATGATTTTTAAAAGAAGAGGGAGGGGAGGCAAAACTAAGCATGGTCCAAGTGGGCTGATCTGCTTTTGTATCCTGGGCTAATTGGCCAATTTCCTCCCACATTCCCTGTGTTCAACTTCAGGGAAATGAGCAGTGCTGGCCATGGTGGTTGAGGGGTTAATCCTGGCTGCTAGAGAATGCCCCAAGTCTGTACTCTGTTCATCAGAGCATTAAATCTGAAAGCCCCAGAGAGCCGTGCACACGGGCAGCAAGGGTGATGCTCTAACGGTCTCCATTAAAAATTCATCTTGCAGCCTTGCCACCGTCCTGGCTCTGGCTATGAGGGGAGCTGGCGGGGGAAGATGAGACACCCCATGGTCTTCCTGGCAATTGGAGACACTCCTCAACAAACAGCGCCTCGGGAAGAGAAGGAAAGGGCAAACAAACCGTGAAAGAAATCAATGAGTTCAATTATCTCTCTCTCCCCCTTGCTTTCCTATAGGAAATGTTTCATTCTTAGGGCTGCTCCTTTAATGGTGGCCGAGAACAAGAATGCCGCTTGTTCTCGTTGGGAGTCCAGCCGCTTGGCACTGCCATCCCAACTGGTTGAGGGTCAGTCACTGAAATGCCACTGGAGCCTCTCTCCTGGGCCGCCTGCAGCCATGCCACACGGAGACCCCAGAATGCATAAGTGCTGGTCACAACCCCCCTGGGGGCCAATAGCACACTGTAATTGGCTCCCGCTCAAAAGCGACAGCTCCCAGAAACACTGGATTTAGATTCTAGAAAGCAGTTATTCTGCGGTTATTAAGTTCCAATTGATTTTTTAAGGATATGTTTATCGAAACATTAACAACTATGGAATAGTCAGAGCTAGGAGTGCACGGCCCTGAAATGCATGGAGACTAATTAAGAGCTAAAGGCTCTCCTCACTAAGGAGAATTCTTGGAGGAGGGAATGCCCTAATTCAGTATCCTCCAAATGTAAAGAGAAAAGAGTCTCAACTTGGTCAAAATTGCTCAGAAAAGGCTATTAATGTCTCAAAGACTGGGCAAAGTCACCCACATTTTCTGTCAGCACCACTGAGTGTGAGTGCCAGGAGACTTTCATATTCCTCAACTCTGTGGACTAATGGTCACCCTGGGAAAGTCCCTTTAAGGCACCCCCGTCACGGAAGCCATGGAAGGTAGGAGGAGCTGGGGAGACTCGGAGCCCTCTCATGAAAGCCAGTGGAGAGCATAAGAGGCGGGACAAACATACCTCAGCGCGAGCCTCCCTCTTGTGCCCCAAGGGGATGGAGGGTGACCATCCTCCCAGGAATGAGGCCACCTTAGACAAGCCAGCCAGGTGTCTGTGCAGAGAGCTGGATTCCTCTCTGCTGACTCTTGTCACGGTCTCTGCCTTTTCCAAAAATTCTGTCCCTCTCTTTGCTTTTCCTCTCCTGTTTCCGAACATACCCTGCCCTGATAGCCATCCCTAGAAGAAGAAAGGGGATGAAGTGGGGGAGGAAGCAGTTCAGAAAAACCAGCCCCCACCTCACTGACTGTGAGTGCTAGGCCCACAGTGTACACCAAGGGTTTGCTGACCATCCCCAGCTGCGAGGGTCCTTCAGCCTTCCTGGCCTCATGTGTCTCATACAAACCTGGGGGTGGGGCAGAGGGAGTTTTCTCCTTTGGGAGTTCCCTATAGTCATGAGATCCCAGGTCGGCCTCCATCCCTCTTCTTAGGCCTGCGGGGCTGGGGAACCTGTGGCCTCAAGGCCACATAGGGCCCTCTAGGTCCTCAAACGTGGCCCTTTGACCAAATCCAAACTTCACGGAACAAATCCCTTCAATAAAAGAATCTGTCCTGTAAAACCTGAACTCAGTCTAAAGGCCACCCCTAAGGACCTAGAAGGCCCCATGTGGCCTTGAGGCTGCAGATTCTCCAGCCTGGATTAGGGCTTCTTGGTCACTTAAGTATAAGGCTGAGGAGTCAAGGGCCCCTCAGGCCTGACAGAGACTGAGTGAGGAAACAGGCAGCACCCTGGCCAACCTAGCACTGGATGGCACTGGAAGGCCATCTGGTCCACCTCTCCTTTTACAGAGAAACTGAGGCCCACAGAGGGGAAGTGATTTGTCCTGACTCACCCTGCTAAGTGGACGAAGATTTGGCCCAGGGCCCTGACTCCCGACCCCGCACAGCACAGTGCCTAGCACTGTAGGTGCTTAAAAGTGTTTCCTGATGGACTGACCGGTGCTCTCCTTTTGCTGACTGGCCTTTCCACGCTATTGTTCAATCAGCTTCTTGTTAAATATTAAATTGTTTATGAGAGTCTCACTTCATTCCAAGCCAGAGCCTGATCAACCGGCCGGGCCCCAGAGTCCAGGCCCTTGATCCTGCCCTAGCCCGTGTCAGTCTCCTCCCAAGGCCCAGGCTGTCACCTTTTCAAGTCATGGGTGCATCTCAGAGCAGAAGGGCCTTCCAATACCACCTTCTTCCTCTACCACTATGAATTCGAGTCTAGCCTGCTTTGCTTCCCACACATCTCCCCGACCAGCAAAGATCTCTGTGCCAAATTAACTACCTTCAACTTTCTTTTTTCTTCTTAAAACAAACAAACAAACAAACAAACTTCAACCTCAAAGATATATGAATAGCAATTAGAGAGAAGCCAAGAATAAGTCCACAACAGCATTTTTAAAAGGAGCCACTATGGGTACAAAGACAAAGACAAAACCGTCCCTGCCCTCAGAGAACTTTCTGTTGTAGATAAGTGCACAGAAGATGTGTTTTAAAAAAAAAAAAAGGCAAAGCAAATGCAGGAAGTGTATCCAGGGTGTCCCAAAAGGCCTGGTGTAGTAAGCATTAAGAGCTTAAAGTGCACTAAGACTTTTGGGATACCCTGTATCTCTCTCCCCCTCTCCATCACCCTCCTTGTCTCTCCCTGTCTTTCCTTCCCTTTCTCTCTCTCCTCTCTCCCTTCTTCTTTCTCTCCTTCTCTCTCTCCCTCTCTCTCTTTCTGCCCTTCTCTCTCTCTCCCTTCTTTCTCATTAAACATATGTATCCATGTAAAACAAAAGTAAACCTTGCCTGTCAGAGACTATCTGAAACTTAAATACCACAAGTCAAAACTGTCTATTAGTTGGAAGCAAATATTTTAAATTTTTGACTATACAAACAGATAAATCCCAAACAGCCTGAGTCGTGTGGAGCAAGAGGAACAAGAGCGCTGGCGGCCCAGGGTCCAGTCCCTCAGGAAGCTGGAGCTGGGTCTTCCGGAAGGCACAGGGAGCTCAGCCTCCATGCTCAGTGGGGTCAGGTGGGTAAAAGGCCTTTATCTCTAGAGCGGGATGGAGGAAAGCTTTCAGGGCTCTCTCAGGAGACTGAGATAGGAAAGGGAGACAAACACAAAACAATATACTACAGATCATGCTTTTACTTATGAGACCCTTTTCTCAGAGGGCTCTGGATTCCGCCCCCCCCCCCCCAAGTACACACACACACACAGACACAGACACACACCCAGAACTGGCTGTGTATTTTTTTTAAACCCTTTTGAGGTTCAAAGATTTCCAGGTCGTTTCTTTTTCCCTCTGATGCACTGCTGCAATTCTCAGGCCTGCCAAGGGTCAGATGCAGCCGGACAGGAATCTTGGGTGCTCAAAGGGATTTCCAGTGGGAAGGGAAGAAATGGAGCTTTTAAAAAATGTCTTCTTCTCCCCTTCCTGCCCAGCTCCTGGCAATAAGGAAGCCTGGTCTTGTGCAAACACCAGGCCAATGCTGCAACTCTGGGGAGGCTCAAATAGCCCCTTCTCAGGGTGGGAGCCAAAAACAACGCCTTTGAGGGATCTCCCATCCCAAGTCTTTAGGCGTGCCATTAAACAGCTCACAGGGGCTGAAAACACCACTTTTGGTTCCCCAGAATGCACAGTTAAGCTCTTTTGGAGATAAGAACTTTCAGAAGGATAACAAAAAAGTGCCTCAGTACTGTATTTCTAAGGCTCTGGACAGACAGGGGCAGGGGGCTCTCTCTTTCCAAGTCCCTTCCCTGCCCCGGCCATCAAAGGCTGCTTTCTCTGCTATTTTTAGGGAAATTATTTTAACTAGGAAAATAATTATAGAAACGTGTACTGGAAGTGATGAGTCATCAAAAGGACAGGAAATAGGAAACTTTTATGTCCTTAAAGGTACAGCAAACAGATGCGGCTCCGTGCCACACAAGCCTGCCTTTCATATTTGACTGGGGGAAGCCATACTTAAGTATGGTATGTATAGCAAAATAATTATAGGATGCTTAGGCCCAGTCAAAATTCCAAGTTCTTTGTAGCCAAGGTCCCTAGAGTCCCCTGGATGGAAAAGTACAAAAATGAAAGACAAGTCAGCACACTGCAGTGAAGGATTTTAATTTTAAATTAAATTGAATTTAAAATTAATTTTAATTTTAAAATGATGATAATTTTTCTGCCTTCTTCCTAAGTGACAAGTAAGACCCCACCAAGTAAATACTTTGGGACCCACATTGTGAAAGTGATTTGAAACCTACTATAAATGAATTATCGTTACAATTATGTGTCCTGATTAAAGGTTCAGAGGACAGTTTAACCAAAAACTGTCATAATGGTAGATTCAACGATAAATCCAATGTATCTGGTGGGGAATTATGGGCACAGAACACAGCAGACGCTGCCGGACTTGGTCGATGTGTTAGTTTTACAGACTGCTTCTTCTAGGTTTCTTTTTTCTTTCTTGTTCTAAGCGATGGCTTTCTGGGTGAGGGACAGGGCATGAAACAGAGGCATGAAGGTGACATAAAAACATTAATTTCTCTTTTTTTACATGAAAAGAAATTGTAAATGAATATGTGAAAATAAAATGAATGTTCACTTTCTTAAAAGACGCAGTGTATTTGGCATGAATTTGGATAAAGTGCTAGTTAAGCCATTCATGTCAAAATGACCCACGGCAAAAATGGCCCCAAATCAAGATAGGCACTTGTCTCAGGTATCGTTCTAAAGGGATGCCAGCAGATTTCCACATCTGATTTATTTTCATAATTTTGTGTTTAGAGTTTTCATAATTATAGGTAGAATAAAACTTCATATTTTACAATTATAATTATATACTATAAATTGTAATCTGGAGCTTTTTTGGACATTGTAATTATTATAAACACTTTATGAATAAATCTAAGAAAATGTGGTAAGTACCATACTATATCCTGACTACCCAATACCTATATTTTAAAGCACAAAATCTGTTCACCATTCATTAATTGTCCCTAGCAGGCTGGTTTTATCCATTCACTACTGGCCTCCTTCATCTGGTCTACCTGGGGTCACTAAGATCACCACTTCCCAGGCCCAGCCTTCTGGACTGGACTTACATTCCTTTCCATCGTATAATCTTTATGTGAGAGGGAAAGAGAGCCTGCCTTGCCTAGGGGTACTTGTGTATGGAGAGGGGGGAGGGAAGAGAGAGGGAAGCAAATGGGTGGTTATATTTTGTGACCAAACACAGACTCTGTCATATAACATGAGGTTATTATTCATGGCATACAGAAAATATACTCAAACCATCTGCAGACTATTTCTTCATCAATGTCTCTTATAGATTCAGTTCTTGAGGGAAAAAAGCCCGACAGGCAAGGACATTGGCAACTTTCAACCTAGGAAGGTTAGTTTGGTGGCTATTTAGGGGGGAAATAGGTTTTCTTCCAGGGAAAATCTGGGAGGAAAAAATTCTCCCCAGGCTAATGTTCTCTGGGAAGCATGTAGTATTTTGGTGTGATTCAATATTTTCTTTCATCGGAGGTTCAGAAATTCAGCCCACATGTTAACAGTAATGTCAGCAGCCTGCTGTATGTGTTAAGCACAGTGTCCCTTAGCTAGCTACTATTTTCTGGGATGGAGCAAAGAGGTGGCTCAGGAGCCCTGCTTGAAGCAGGGATTCCTGGGCCCTTGCGGGAGCCTGAGGAACTTGGCTGGAATGCTTGAGGGCCCACTGCAGCAGCCAGAGCAGAAAGGCACATCGTTCGGGGGGAATGGTGGTCAAGGCTGCCTAGGGCTTCATTTTGGGAGAGAAATTCTGTGTTCTTATATGTCGTGCGATTGCCATGCCTTTGCCGGACTCTCCCAATCAAGCTAATTAGCTGTGCGTCCTCTAGGAGCAGAGGGAAAGCCTGGAAGTAGGATGACCCTCCAAGCAGGAGGGGCGTCTTTAAGTGGAGAAGGCAGCTCCATGCCTCTACCCCAGCCACGCCGATCATCTGAAACCCAGAAATCGTCTTACACAACAACTGTTCTGGCAAAGCCCCCAATGTTCCAACAAATATGAAACTGTGCTCGCCATTTGTCTAAGGAATCTCTAAGCATTAATAAACATGAAGAAGAACACTTCTCCCTCCCACTCTCAATGACAGCCCCAAACAAAGACCAGCTGTATTCATCAATGGGTCCTTGTTCTGTGCATAAAGGCTAATTACATTTTACTTCAAGCCTACACATGGAAAACTTTACTGTTTCCATCTTGTCACATTCAGCTCCCGATAGACAAGCTGACAAACAGCGACGGTGGTGTACAATGGGCTTGGGGGGCTGTTAACAGCTTCAATGCCTTCGACAGGGGTCCTCTGCTGAGTAACGGTGGCCCAGGACGGTCACCCCAAAGGCAGCCCCTGCCTTCTCCTTCTCAGGAAGGGCCGTCCTTGTGGGCTGTGGGGCTGCTGGGGTTAATCCCCACGGCTGTCCACAGATTTCAGAAACACTCAGCAAACTCTGTTACATAAGCAAGCATCCAAGCTTTCCACCTGAGAGCAGATGACTTCAGAAATCTCCAAAAGAAGGATGAAGAAATACTTTTTGAAACCTTCAATGTCAGCCTGAAATGCTTTAAGACAGCCTGTGAAAAGGCCTGCCTCAGGAGGTAGAGAGTTTGAGAGAACCACGGAGCTCACCAAAGCTTGCTTAATCTAATGCTGAGCTGGGAGGTAGGAAAGGCCAGAGCAGACGCAGGAGGGAGAGGCCAGATGTGTAGACAAAGTGCTGGCAAAGGCCTCAGAAACCACCGAGGTCCAGGGCCAGCACCTGGGTAATAAGGATTCAAATTCGGGGCCCTGGACTCTTTCCACTGAGCTATGCTCTCTTAAGCAATAGTCTTTGACCAAAACAAAACCAAGATAACAAACCCTCCAAACTTGAAGCTTTTTTTCACAGAAGACCTCTCTGCAAACAATTTTACCAGCAGGTCAACCGGTCTGCCCCACAGCAGATTTGCTGTGGTTTCTTTTTTGGATGGCAGAGGCCTGATTTAGGATTTCACTTCTGGGAAGGCGGGAGGGTGGTGGGGGAGGGATTCTTGGTATGGAAAGTCCTTCTACCAATACAGCCAGGCGAGTCCTTGGCTCCTTGTAACTTATGGAACTGAAGAGCATGTGGCCCAGAGTCACTGGGGACCTCCCCAGGGTCACAGACAGCACATGCCAGAGACAAGATTTAAATTCAGGTCCTTATGACTCCAAGGCCAGCTCTCTCTCCTCTATACCACGGTGCCTCTCACTCAGAACGTTTATGAGCTAGGAAATCAAAGTCTTTTTAAACCTGGCCAACCACTGCACACTAGGAAGGAGATTCTGCTGCCAAAAACACGCATGTGCTGCATTCCCAAAGGTGATGCACACACCTGGAGGTGGGAACTTCAGGAACACCACCTACTCTCCATGAGTGGAGATGGCAGATAGTGTGCTGAATTAGGGAAAAAAAAAAAAGACTGCTCAGCCTCCTTAGGCGATCTCCTTCTAGGTACAGCACAAATGGATGTGTCCATTAAATTCCAACATGCAATCTCACCACAACTGCACAAGAGCCTCCCCTAGTTGGAGAGATGGCGTCACCGGAAGGCCGCGTGGCCGGGCCGGGACAACGCTCCTAACACCAGTAACACAACCAGGCTACTCCATAGTCTGACTCTGGCTTGGTGATGTGCAAAGGTGCCCTGATGCCCCGGGGAGGCCTAACACAGAAATGGCAGCACTCTGACTGTCCTCAAGACCGAAGAGCCTGGCAGGGGCCCCGCTTACATACACTCTTGGCAGAAGCTTGGACTCCCTGCATTTTCTCTGCCTCCTCAGCCATCAGGCCAGGCCAGGACCTCCATGATAGTGATGCTCACCCAAAGAGAACTAGGGAAAAGTCACTCTAGCCACACAAGGAAAGACAGAGAGCAAACAAACGCTCGGGCAGCTCTCTAGGATGAAAATACAGAGCACAGTTCTACAATGCACCTGTGTACAGCAGGTGCCTAATAAATGCTGCTAGGTGGGTTCTAGCAGAGCTCTGGGCACCCACCAGTGGGCTGGCAGCTCTTAATGGAGCTCTGATAAGGGGACAAGGAGCAAAGGATCCCCAAACTAGAGGTGGGGGGCCCTCTGAGGCCATCAAATGCTACCCCCTCCTGCTGCAGATGAAGAAAGTGAGGCCCAGGAAAGGGTGACTTTAGAGGAGCTGGAAGGGACCTCGGAGGTCACCCAGGGCAGCCCCAGTGCTGACCCAGGAGGAAAGCAGGGGATCTGTTAAAGGTCAGAGCAGGATGGCTGTGCTTGGGGGTGGGCTCAGCAACGCTCCCTCACTTACAGGCTATGAAACAGCAGGGACAATGGGGCAGGAAAAAGCAAGATTTACAATGGAGTAAATGAAGAAACAAATGAAAGTGCAAACGCCCTTCTGGCCGCGCTGCTGCTGCTCCCGCTGCAGCTGCCTCTGGGCCTGCCCAGAGACTGCAGGAGCCAAAAAGAGGGCACACAACCAAGTAGTGCTAGGACCATCACCTCCGCCAAAGCAGAAATGGAAACTCTTCCCTCCCGCTTTCCCCACAATGGTCTAATTAAAAAAGGGTCAGCACAATAGAAACGAACAAGCATGTACGGGTAACGCGACGCGGTAAGAGTCGCTTGAGGACAAAAGACGAGAGGAAGCCGACAGTAAATTCTTGGCACTTAATCTTCCTATCTCCTTGTAATATGTTAGGTGGATGAAAAGAGGATGGAAAAGTGTACAAGTAGGAATATGAGAGTATTTCAAATTGTGGGGGTGTTTTGGGTAGGGGGTAGGGCAATTTAAAAACATGGCCAGCGGCAGACTTTTGTGATAGGCTTGAGGGGATACTGTCAGACACTTGTGAGAATACCAGGAGATTGGAAAATTAAGTGAGCAAGGTAAATGACCACCCAGGCATGCCTTAGAAGCAAAAATCTATTATCTGAGCTTTTGTAAAAATGGCAGGCGATCTGATAGGCCTGTTCTAGTGATTTACCATTAAATAAGATGGAGACAGAGATACAGACACACAACACATATGTAACATGTATGTGTATGCACAACCACATACATCTGTGTATATACATATGTGTGTATGTACATATATGTGCATATATATGTCTATTAAAATTATTAATTACTTGAAAACTGTTCAGACTCAGAGAAATACAAATTACAGCAACTTTAAGGGACAATCTCTTCTTTTCTTCCTCAACTTTGGATTGGATTAGGCTCCCTGGTGGGCCAGTGCAGACCTGGAATTTCTGACCTTAGAGTCTTGGGGAGCTGCTTGGGGCCCTGACAGGGGCAGGGTCTTGTCCAGGGTCACATGGCTAGGATAGGTCAGAAGCAGGGCTAGAACCCAGGTCTTCCTGACTAAAGGCACCTCATATCTACTAGATTAGCAAATAGGTCAGTGCTGGCAGGGCTATGCCTGGGGGAAACAGGCACATCATTATGCTTGTTGAGTAAATTGGAAAGCAATTCATCCATTGGCAGATACTGATTAAGGGCTTACTGTGTGCTGGACACTGGGCTAAGAGATGCCACCTTTTTTCTAAGACCATCCAGCAAGAGAGAAAAAGGGTTAACAAATCCATCGTTCCCCTGGGACCCAAAGAATCACACTAGTAGGACCAGACCCAAGGGATGTGACTGAAAGGGGGGAAAGACCTGATTGTACAAAATCTTTACAGCTGCTTAATTTTTTAAAGTGAAAAGATGAAAATACATTATATGGCCAGTGATGAGGGAATGCTGAAGAAATGATGATATATGGATGAAATGGAATAATCTCGTGCTAGGTTAAAAAAACCCAACATAAAAAATACAAAGACATGTGCCAAGACCTGCGCAGGGAAGAGAGAACAATGATGGGAATGGCTCGTGTTCACTCAGGGCTTTAAGAGAAGCAAAGAGCTTCACAAACGTTATTTTGCTTGACCCTCACAACTCTGGGAAGCAGGTCCCTTTATTATTCCCATTTAAATGAGGCTGAGGGATGTTAAATTTTCTCAAGGTTTGGTCTGGAGTCCGGAAGATGCCATGTGGTCACTGCCCGACTATATCATGAAAATAAAATGACAACGCTTTCCGAGGAGACTGACAGAGACAACTGGAAAGCCAGAAGGTCAGGGCTCTAATGGGTTAGCGCAGGGGTCAAAGTAGGGCAGCAAGGTAAGAACGGATTTTGTATTTTGCAAGAGTTTTACTGTATTTAAAAATGTTAAAGACCTTTCTTGCTCCCTGATTTATTAAGACAAAACCACCAAAAATCCAGGTAGCTGAACTGTGCCCCTGTGTCAAGAGGCAAGCTAGGGGTCAATGGTTCAGGGCGAGGGGTCAGCTCCAGCACCAATCTGTCTTGAGCAGCTACTGTATCCCCTCTTAAACTCCCCATTACCACTCTATATGTTTATAGGTGTAAATGTTGCCTCCCCCATCAGATGATAAACCTTCTGAGGGCAGGGCAGTTTCCCAGCACAGTAACTAACACACAATTCGTAATTAACAAATGCTTCTTGTTTGATACTAAACAGGCTCTCTGGGGACAGAGACAGGTCTGTTTCTGGCTTTGTAACCTTGTATCAATGTCTTACACACAGTAGGCACTTAAATGTTTGTTGAATGGAAACAAGTTATTGCTATTCTTATTACATTTTATTTTTATCTAAATATAAGTATCAAATGTAAATAGTTTAAGGTTTTGTTAAAGAAGAATACTTTGTAAACCTCAACCAACTATATAAACAGAACTTGTGAAAAGTCTGATGAATTTATTTCTAAATAGCAGAGGTGCAGTAAAAAAACGACTGGGGCATCAGATAGTCTGATAAAAGAATAAAGGACTGATTTTTTTTTAAACAAAAAGTCAACAAAGTTCTCTAAGATAGCCCTCCCACAGTTACAAGAATAAAGATTAAACAGAGAGAGAAAAAACCCTGAACATAAAACCCTGGGGCTTTGTCAGCTGCTCAGGCAGAAGAGATAAAAAAAATATAGAAAACGGGGAACTTTAAGGGAAGCCCCCGAAAATGGGCACACTGACCTGAGCCAAGTGATGAGCATTGCTGTGGGAGACGGGACAACAGGCCGGGCCAAGCCGCTGGAGGAGACGGGAGGATTCCACCCCATGCAGTGGCCAGCCATGGCTGATGCCAGCGGGAGTCGAGAGGTGCAAGGGGGCCTCTGTTCTGGGATGTGGCCAACGTGAGAGTTGTTGTACTTGACCAAGGGTGTCTGATACACCCCCCACCCCAACACACTCAGTGGGGCTGGGGGAGGTCGGAAGGAGGGATAGCAGATGTTTGGTCTTTGAAAAACAGTAAAATTTAATTTAAAACTGACCACTAATTGGACACACCTTATGGAAAATCTATTATTTTCTCAAAGTATTATGGACACGGAGAAAAGCCGCAAGATTTTTACTCCAAGAACTAATCAGAGAAGACTCATGGTCCAGGAAGGGGGATACTGCCCTGGGGCTCCTCAAATATGGTTCTTCAGCAGAATGTAAACTCCCTTGAGCAAAGTGATCTTTCTCCCTCCCTCCGTCCTTCCCTTTCTTTCCTTCCTTCCTTCCTTCCCTCCCTTTCCTTCCTTCCTTCCTCAAATAATCATCACCTGAAGAAGCATTTGACAGGGATAGTGACTGAACCTGTGTTCAATGGTATAGAGAGCTCCCAGGGGAGGAAATTCCCTCTACCAGCACAGGTTGCCACCTTCTCTATAACACATAAGCCTCTGAGAGTGGTCCAGAGCATTGAGAGGTTAAGGGTCATACAGCCAGTATGTGTCAGGCAGGCCTTGAACTCAGGTCTTCCTTTGTGCACTACTTGGCAGATATTAAGTGCTTAAGAAATTTTCATTTATTCATTCTAGGCCAGCTTTCTATCCACTATAGCCTGTCGCCCCTTGTTATAGAACAGGCACTTTATTAGCGCCTGAAGACGCTAATAAATGATTTTCATTCTAGTTCTGGCCCTAACTTACTGGCTAGCTGTTAGTGAGCCAGTCCATGCA
This sequence comes from Pseudocheirus occidentalis, assembly GCA_028646575.1. Lineage (NCBI taxonomy): Eukaryota > Metazoa > Chordata > Mammalia > Diprotodontia > Pseudocheiridae > Pseudocheirus > Pseudocheirus occidentalis. The sequence continues at coordinate 376,011,646 of CM053593.1, forward strand.
CATCTATTAAATACCTGCTGTGTGCTAGGCCCTGAGGATACGCAGAGTGACTTTCTGTCTGACAGGGGAGACAACAGACAAACAACTCTGTACAGATGAGTGTCCGTCTGACAAAAGGGAGTGACCCCCAAAGGGCAACTAGGGAGGGCTTCCTGGAGCAGGCAGGATTTTAGCTGGGTCTGGAGGAATCCAAAAGGGTTTGGTTTCATGATTTTCACTGCCTATTCTAGCCCTCCAATTCTCTGACTCATCGATTCTATATAATGTGCTTAATTAACCAGCAAAGCCAATATTCAAATGAGGTGCTAACAGATTCATCTAAATTCTAAAAATTAAGTACAAATAATCTGAACACAACTCACACAGGCAATCTGATTGCGGCTGCCAGGATGATATCGAAACAATCTGACCGGGAAACGTGCACACAGAAACGCAGACGTGTCACCTCTGCCCAGGGGACTCAGTTCAGCTGGGCTATCTTGTTACTTCCCTGCTCCCAGGACAGTCACAACCCCCTCTCCCACCTCTAAGCCTTTGCTCCAGCTGTGCCCCCTGCCTAAAATGCCCTTCCTTTTGAATCTCTGCCTCTTAGAACCCTTCTTCAAAGTTCACTTCAAATACCTCTACCTATGTCAGGCCTTTCCTGATTCTCCCAGTTGCAGATGAAATTACTCTGTGAAATTACTCAGTCTCTGTTTTGTTGAGATTGTCTCTCCCCAAGGGCAGGGCCTGCTTGGTCATCCTTCCCATCCCCAGAGCCTAGCAACAGGCCTGGCCCACAGCAAGCACTTAGAAAGTGATGGTGGAACAATGGAATTCCATTCAACGAGCATGTCACAACCATCTCTTCTAGGTGTTGGGTGCCTGCCAGGTCCTGGAGACAATGCAGACACAGAAGGAAGAAAGACATCCAAGCCATCCCAGCAGGAAGGAGCGCCAACGCCTGGACACACCAGGAAAGGCTGGGGTAGGAGATGGCTGTCAGGTGAGAGCAGCGGGTCCCTTGGGGTGGAAGGAGAAGGTTGTCCGGCTGGAGCCAGACTGTGAAGGGGCTTGCCAGCAGAAGAGTGACCTTTCTGTTGGATCCTTAAGGCAACAGGGAGCCCCGAAGGCCTCCTGAGGAGGAGAGTGACCCGGCCAGAGCCATACTTTAGCAATGTTGAGTCGGCACCTGCGCGGAGGGTGGTGTGAGAAGGCGAGAGCCTGGAGGCAGAAGAACATTGGAGGCTTCTGTGGCAGCCAAATGAGGTGGCCGGGCCTAAACCAGGGGGTGGCTGTTGGCCGCAGAGCATGGGGCCAACGGGGGTGAGATGAGCTATGGGCTGTGACTGCCTAAGGGTGAGTGAATGAGTGCCCGCTGCTAAGCTCCGCCCCGGCACACAACGACAAAGACTAACACACTCCCAGCGTCTAACTGAGGTAAAACAATACGGAGGCAGACAAATGGATAAATATAAAATACCCCCACGTGAGGGGGCTTTGCCTCAGATCCTCACGCCCCCAGGTGGGGATGGGCCACTGTGTGCGCACAAAGGAAGACTATGCTCATTCTAAGGCATCTTCCCCTGGATGGAATCACAGAAGGATTCTTTCTCCTGAGCAGAGGCCCACTGCTAGACACAGAACAGGAAACCGAGAAAAACGTGATCGACTCAAACTCAGGATCGCAGTGGCTTAGACTCAGAGACGCAAGGGGAGCCCCCTCCCCCCTCCCCCTATGTTCTTATAAAGAACTGAGGCTTTCTGAGGAAGACCGCGGTGCTGGAGGCAGAGGAAAAGGGCTCCGGTCCTGCCTCCGACACTGACCACGTGGGTACCCTTCCTCATTTGTAAGATGAATGTGTCTGTCGTGTGAGGTCCCTTCCAGCTCCGGACCTCATGTGCTCTTTGCCAAATAAAACAAGGCACATCTGAACACATCATAGGCAACTTTCAGCGTCTGACCCTTTCCTGGAATGGTCAGGCTGGACCAAGACCATCCACTCAACCACCACGGGATTGAGGTACCTTCATGAACATCCCCAGCCCTAATAATAGGCAGGCTGGGTCATCTCGGCATCACCAGCCAAAAGCCTGCTCGCCCAGGCGATGCTCCCACCCTTCAAGCCCAAGAGAACAAGTACGGGACCCAAGGCAGGAGAGGAGAGCCAGAGGCAGGCGCGAGGCTTATCATCCCTAACAGGAGACGTGCAGGAGAAAGCAGAATTTTTGTAAAAACTTACTTGGCGGTAGTTTCTTCATCATATTTGGTCTTCAGGTCAAATAATTCTGTTCGAGTTTTCTCCAGGGCTAAAAGGCAGAACACAAACAAATACAGTCTAGAATAGTGGCTTCTCAACTTGTCAGTTCAAATACAAACTCCTCTTTCCCCTTCACCGTGTGTTCCACCTGCCGAGTAATACACAGGACTTTGCTGTTTTGTTAATAAATTATGTTTCTGGGGTGCTTTTTTGGGGGGGCTGAGTGGTAGTGGGAAGTTTTGCACGGCTTCATAAAGGTCTTTCCAGATTGCTTGATAGTCTCCATATTTTTTGACCATAAAGGTATCATAGCATTCCATTACATCCACGTATCACAATTCATTCATCATCCCTAGTGGTTAGATATCGAGAGCTTGCTTCCAGTTTTTCATAAACTACACAAAATGCTCTTATAGGTAGCCTTTTATTTTTGATAACCCCCCTCTTTCAGGGCAAAGTCATAAAAACAGAATTCATTATCAGGTGGAAAGGCATGATTACGTCTATAACTCTTGCTTCTCTGTCACATCAGACTCTAAGAAACTCAAGGTGTAGTGAGTGTACCTGTCTGACCACAGCCCTGCCAGCACTGAGCTTTCACAACTGCTTATTTCTGCTAAGCTGACAGGTAAGGCAGTGTTTCCAGGATCCTTTGCATTTCTTTAATAATGATCATTTTTTCAAATACTTATTAGTAACTTGTATTTCCTTTCTTGAAAACTGCACATATCTTCTGATAATTTATATGCTGTCAACTAGGAGCTGCCTTTATAAATTTAAAATATTTTTAAAATATATTTTTGATGTTAAAGCTTTATCTATATTTCCCATAAGTATTTTGCAATTACTTTTTCTTTTAAAAATTGAGTATTTTTGTTGTATAGGATTTACCTTTTAATGTAAACAAGCACATTTATCTTTTCTCTAATAATTCCTTTCATATGAGGAACAGAAAAAGCTATCCTTCCTCATAATTTAACATAAGAACATCATTCCACTTCCTTCCATATTTTTGATGGTTCTTACCTTATACTTATGTCTACTGTCCAGCTGGAATCTACTGAGTTACATGGTGTGAAATGGACATCTAAACACATTTCCCACCAGATTGCAAATCAAATTTTCCAAGTACATTTTTTGAATATTGGATCCCATTTTAATGAACCTTTTTCTCACATTATTTAAGTCAATCAGTCACTAATTCTGAATATATATTGAATGTCTAGAGTATTTATTCTCTTATATTGAGTGATTTCTCTATTTCCCCCTAATATCAGATAATATTGATAAGAAATGCTTTGTAATATATTTTCAAGTCTAGTCATGCAGTCACCTTTATTAGCTTTTTTTCCCCAAGTCTATCCCTTAACAGTCTTGCCTACTTTTTTTTTTTTTTTTACCAAGGAAATTATGATTTTAGCCAGCACTACAGAGAAAACTCGTGGTATTTTGCCTGACATTGTATTAAATATGTACATTTAGGGAGTATTGTCCCTCTGACTATATATAATCCTACTTATCCTTGAACATCTAATTAATTAGGCCTTCCATTTTTGAGGAAAATTGATGAAGAAGGGACTAGGAATCCTGATGGAGCCTTAGAAGGGGTGATGGAAATCAGAGCATTTTATGAACTGAAATTCACTTAACTTAAATATAGTTACAAAGCAAGTCTAGTTGTATTGGCACTTAGTATATAATTCATTATTTATCATATTTTAAAAATAAAGTATGAAAAAAATTGGAGAGAATTTCTTCAGACTGTTAAAGGCTTGCTATGAGTGGTTTCTTGAAATCTAATTCATAGCAACAGGAGTTTTGTTGCCACAGGTAACACATTATCAAATCATTTTGGTAGATAATTTGGAACAATTCATGACAATGTACAAAATGATTCATACCCTTTCATTTGGGGACCCCATTCCTGACTGAGTTTATATGCAGAGAGAGAGAGAGAGGGAGAGAGAGAGAAAGGGAGAGACAGAGAGACAGAGGGAGAGAGAGACGAGGGGGAGAAAGAAAGAGACAGAGAGGGAGAGAGACAGAGATAGAGAAAGAGAAAGAGAGGGAGGGAGGGAGAGAGAGAGACAGAGAGAGATCGGGGGAGGGAGAGAGAGGGAGAGGGAATGCATTATCTACACAAAAATACTGAGAGTAGCTTTATTTGAAAAGGCAAAACTGGAAATGAATCATGTAGCTAATGATGGGGAAAGGCTTTACCAAATGGGCCTGGATGGATGTTATGGAATAAATACTGTTATGCTGCATGAAATGACAACTAGAAAAAACTCCGATCAATATGGAAAGACATGCTATGAAGCGATGCAGAAGGGGTCAGGATGAACAAGGACCAGCCTGGAGGACCAGTCTGGATCTGTGAATACGGACAACCCTGAGGCAGCGGCTGCGGGCCCGCTCGAGCCCCCAGGATGCTGTGGGCAGCACAGTGGCATCACAGCTCCTAGTCAAGCTCTGCCCCCCTGTTAGGGCTGAGCCTTTGTACAGGCAGCGGTGGTGGTGACGCTGAGTTCTACCTGTTTGACATTCGCGTCCCGCCTGCTGGGCCGCAGAGGCTCTGCACCAGTTGTCTCTCTGGGTCCTCAGAACCAGTCTGTGGGGTGCCCATTTACAGGTATTATTGTCCCCTTTTACACACAGGAAGACCGAGGCTCAGAGAGGCTGGAGGACTCGTCCGTGGTCACAAAGCCAATGGAGGCAGGATCTGAACCCAGGTCTTCCTGATATCACCACATCTGCTCCCTCTACTGGAGGCCTCCCTCGGCAGCAGCCTCTTCAGGGATTTAGCCACAGAGTCAGTGGAACAAGGGCAGAGAGAATCAAATTGCTCCCGGGGAAGGAGGGGCTGCCCCACCTCTGTATTAACAGCTCAACTGGACCTTTACTTGAAATGCCTACAATTCCATCTGACAGACACACGTGAAGCTTCTTTGTGCCAGGCACAGAGGGGCAGTGTCTTCCCACTAGGAGCTGATGGTCCCCACAGCAGATATAACATGCGATCAAGCAGCTGGGCACATCCCAAGTATGCTGAGAGGAAGAATGGGCCACAGCAGAAGGCAGGGACTTGATCGAGGCACTGAGGAGGGGCCGCAACAGGTCTCTGATCAGTTCATACCACATACATGCCAAGGGGGAATGGGCACCAGTGGGAAGTGTGGGCACACCCATCCTGCCAAGGGACATGGGCCATGAACTTTCTATCTGACTTTTCACAGCAACTCCCCGAAGTTGGGTGAAGGGGAGGATTGATGCCAAGGCCTCCCACCGGCAGGAGAGGACGCAGTGGTCATCACTTCTACTCTTCTCCCAGATCCCCCACTAGAGCACCAGTCCAAGTGAAATAAAAGAGCCAACCTGTTTGCAAAGTTTGGACTTTATGCTCTGCTTCCTCCAGCTTGGAGGCGGTAGACATCTGTGTTTCTTGAAACTTTCTGAAAAAAGGAAGAGAATAAAGCCAAATTGGTGATCGCGTTTACCAAGCTGAATGCATGGTGTGCTTGTGAGAGGCAGTGATCGGCTATCTCAACTGCAATCATGCAGCTGGCAACGGCCACGAGAAACCTGCAGGAAATCGGCAAACCCTCCCAATGTCTCTGCTATTGGGAGGCCTGCTCATTAATTATTTTAACAATGCACGTGCTTTATGACACCAACTGTGCCAGCCAAGGCACGAGGCAACTTAGCTATGTAGGGAGCCCAAACCAAACTAGGCCTAGATTTAAAAACGTGCTTCTGTGCCCACTGTCATCTCAAGCAGGCAATGGGAGAATGAACGAGAGTGACCCAGGGAAGGAAGCTGGGGCTGCAGGCCTGCATGGAAGAGGTGGCTGCTCCATCACGGGTGAAAATGGCTCCTTAGTAGGATGGCTTGTCTGACTCCTGAGCCAAGACCTGGAGGGATTTCCATAATCCACTCCCCCTGCCCTGCAATCTCAGCACTCCTCCTTCCACATCTGGGGTGACTGCTCCAAAACAGTCTAGTTCAGACAACACATTATGGGCTCTGTAATTGTGATGGAGAGAGCAGAGACCCAGTGGTGGAAAGGCCAGGAGGGTCAAGGGTCACTGGGACCAAGCCCCCCCCCATTTTACAGAGGAGGAAGACGAGGCAGGGTCAGAAATCTAACTCAAGTCCTCAGATTTCCAGCCCAGGGATCCCCAGAACTTTTAACCTCCAGCCTGCCCATTTTTATATATTATCACCTTTGCTGATTTCCTGGGGATAAAACGGAAAGTTGTTTTGATTGGCATTTTCTATTAATGACTTAAAGCTCCCTTCTCTTCTTTGGAGAGGTGGGGGGCCACAGGTAGGTAACCATACAATGTCATGCTTTTCAGATAGGTTTGTTGCTGAACTGGCTCCTCCCCCTTATTATTATTATTATTATTATTTCTTCTTTTTTTTAAAACAACGTATGGTTCTTATAAGAGTTCTCTCATCAAGCTGTTCCCTAGACAGTCTTTCACTGACATATATGCTGACCCAATGTCAGAACAAGGGAGGGGACCATTAGGAGACACTCCAACTCCCTTTCCCTTCAGTTTCTTTCCTTCCTTCCTTCCCTCCCTCCCTCTCTCCCTCCCTTCCTTCCTTCTTCCTTCCCCCCTCTCCCTTCCTTCCTTTCTTTCTCCCTCCTTCCTTCCTTCCTTTCTGTAGAAAGAGGTCTAGACCTGTGTTTCCACTGGCATGGGTATCTTCTGGTGTTCCCATCTCCATGACATGCTTCTGGCCTTCACAACAGATGATGTCCCAAGGACACAGAATTCTGAATACCTTCATGTGGAATAAGGTCCAAGAAAAACTGTGATCTGGCCAAAGTATCCACTTGCCTCCTGGTTGTAATTTAGGTTTCTAGGGAACAGACTCAGTGGGAAATGGACCCTTCAATCTGGACTTCCAGGAGAATCACTGCATTTTCTCAGGGAGCTGAACTCTGGCTTCTACCACACACATACATATGCAGTTCCCTGTAATGGGCTGGGTGTCAGTCTTAATCTAATTATGTATTTTCTTTTTAATCAAGTAGTTAAAAATATTTTATGTCATTCAATTGAATTAAGGGCAGTTTGGGATTTGTGCAAGTGTTTTTTTTTTTTTAAATGCAAATTTACATAACTTTCTGCAGCTTCTACAATTTAGCTCTTTTGCTCTGTGGAAATATAAATATCCACTCCATTAAATCAGGGGGTTTTAACATTTCTGCATCATAGCCCCTTTGGCATTGGGGAGGCCTATGGATCTCCTCCTTAGAATTATGACAGATCACAAAGGAATACAATTACATTGAAATGTAGGCATCTAATAAATTCATTGATGCCCCCCCCTCCAGGCTAGGAATCCTAGCTCATTATATGATCACGTTTAAAAACAATTTCCCCTTCCTCCTTTCATCTGTGAGTGGGTGAGGAAACATGGGTCAAAGTCAGCACATCGAATGCAAGCAAACCCTGCCCCCCCACCAGACCCACCTCCATCAGCTTAAGTGACTAACTCACCCCAGGCCCAGAACTAACTCTATTAGCTTCCGGAAAGGCTGAGCATTAATGCAAACAGGCACAAAGTAGAAGACGGTCCTATCCTGTTCTGAGCCGGGCACATGTGAGTGAACTGGGCTCTGATTTACTGGAAGAGAAATGTCATCAAAATTCAGAGGGCAACCTCAGTCCCAGAGCTTACTACAATGAATTAACTACCAGGAAACTGCTATTCTCCCAATTTCCTCCGACAGTTATTTCAATTTATGGTGGAATTGTGGGAAAATGTGGCCAAGACCCATGCCCTTCAGGCCCAGGAGATGGGATTACCTCATCGGCAAAGAGAAAAAGACCTGACTATTGGTACCATGCTTTGTAGGCCTCCCCCAAAAAGAAGAAAGGGAGGCAAGGGAAGGCCTTGGAAGCTCTCGCAGGATTTTCATTCACCACCTGGTCTGATTTCTCCAGACTCACTTTCACAGCCATCTTGCTGAGTATCAAAGTTGGCCGGCAAATGACTCTGTACCAAAAACTGGAGAGAGCCTACAGCTGGGCAGCTACCCTCCCTGGCCCAAGAAGGAGCCTGCTGGTAACAGCAAGTAGGAGACCAGGCCCCCTCCTCTCTTAGGTGCATGCACGCATGTTTGTCCCCCCCCCCCCCACTGATGCACACTCCTGTGCACACATACACGCCGAGGCACGCTCCTGTGTGCACACACACACATGCTGACGCATGCCCCTGTGCACACACAAGCGGAGGCACACCCCTGTGCACACCCACATACTGACAAACTCCATTGAGCACGCACACACGCTGACAAATCCCCTGTGTGCGTGCATACACATACCGATGACCTCCCATGCACACTCACCTCTCCTTCTCTGCAAAGTCATTTTGTAACTTCTGTTCCTTTTCGTGAGCTATGTTCTCTGCTTGGTTCTTCAGGGTCTGCTCATATTCCCGGATTTTCTCTTTAAGTGCTTTGATCGTGACCTCTAGAAAGGGGAGGGGAAAGCTCCAGTCAGAGACTTGGTGGTGGTTGTCCTGCAGCTCTGCAGGCTCTAGAGCCAGCCTGAGGCCTGAGGCTGGAGGCCTGTAGCCTGTGCCCGCTGCACTGGAAACCCTCCTTCTCTAACTCTGACACAAAATCAATGGCTATGAGTCCCTTTGGAGACCTTTTACTCCCTCAATGTTAAATTGAACTTTAAGCGTTTAGGTTGAACAGGATCAATGGATTTTGCTGGGAAGCAGAATGAAGGTTTCTCTAACACAAGCAGAGGGAAAAAAAATCAATGGTAAAATATAATCTCATCCCATCGATGAGTCTTAAATTAGCCCCCTCTGGAGGGAAGATTAATAGAGTCCGAGCTGGGGCTTCACCCCATGCCCAGCTGGGTCCTAATTTTATGCTCAAGAAGAAAGCAGCAGGGCTTGGGCAATGCTGGATTCCTTTTTCTGAATGTGGGCAACACTGCGGAGGTGCAACCAGGCTCCCCCTGTGCTCCCCAGTAACAGTGAGCATGGTGGCATAAGAAGACCCAACGGCAAGATGCCCAGCCAAGACACAAGGGTGGGTAGGGCCGGCACTGCGGAATGGAAACACCAAGTGTCTCGTAAGAGAAGCTGGAGAAAGAGGAAACTATGGCTGGAAGGAGAAACCTTGGCGAATTCCACTTCTCCCAGGCCAGGGAGCTGGTCAGGAAGGTCTGGTGTGGCCTGCCCCTAAAGCGGGCCGTCCCAGAACGGGAAATGTAGCACCAGCAATTCCACATTTATACCTTCCATTAGAGCAATCTGGAATGTGGACTTGACAAGCAATGCAAGCTTAGCCCACGAACGCAGAATGTTCATCCAATGATCACAGACTGAGAGCTGGAAGGGAACTCCTCTGACAGGTGAGGAAACTGGGGTCTGGAAAGGCGGGAGTGGCTTGCCCAGAGTCTCACCGGCAGGATCCTCAGATCAGAGACTGAAGGTGAGAAAGACCTTAAAAGCCACACAGGAGAGAAAACTGAGGCCCACAGAGCTCCCATGACTTTCCCAAGGTCGTCCAACCACTACGTGTTTGAGGTGGGATCTGAACTCAGCCCCTCCTGACAACAAGCCCAGACATCATTTGCCCTGCCACCTTGCTCCCCCCCACAGGACAATCTAAGGTGAGGTCTATGATCTCCTAAATCTCATATCTGTAGACAAAGGTTAACTCCAAGGTTAAAGCTGGGTCTGGGTTCTAAATAGGAACCTTCTACTGACTTCTCCCGGATGTGTAAAAGCGGCCCATTTGAGCTGTTCAAGTAACCAGTCCACAGGACATCAAAATTTTGAGCCAAATGACTACATAATTAATAGTCATAGCTCTTCAATGATAAAAGCTATAGCCTTTCTTGGCCCAAAGAGCTTCATCTTCATTTTCAATGATAAAAGCTATAGCCTTTCTTGGCCCAAGTTTTACTTACAAGAAAAAATATCTGAGAATTTCTGGGGGAAAGAAATGGGAGTTGGATATTTCCCATTTTGGGGGGTATTTTTGGCATGTGGATATGTACTGGGTCCCAAAGAGGATCTTCTCTGAAATTGCCATCCTGGTTCTGACATGTCTGTGACAGACGCAGCCCTATGAGTGCCTCGAGGGAAGCGGGCCATGCCCACCTTTTACATAATGGGTCCTGCGCTGCCACAGACGCCCCTGTCTCTACCGCCTTTGGGGGCCCTGTTGGCATCACCTCCAATTTTGATTTACGTACTTGTGAGACTTCACTGGAGAAAACCAGTGGAACCTATCAAGGTACATCTGACACGTCTGTACTTTGGTTTGAGAAAGCTGCCTGAGATGACAAGATTGAGTGCCTTCCTCACCACCCAGCCTATCCCATGAACAGAAGTCTTCCTGCCTGAGGCTGGCTCTCTACATCTCACAGCCTCAGATAAATGCGTACAGTATAATAAGGAAGCAGGGAGTGCTAATGGGTCCCCACCAGTGGTGGCACATGAACTGATCCATGAAGGAGACAAGGAATTCTAAGGGTGGAGGCAAGGAGAGAAGGTATTCAAGGAGAAATATGTTCCTAGAACAGCAAACAGAATGGGTGGGCAGGAACGTTCCGTGTGTCAAAGGGAAAGAATTTAACCCTTTGCACTCCGCTGTCCCCTCTCAGGGGACATCGGAATTCTAGCATATTACTCGGATGTCCCCTCTCAAGCACTAAAACAGTTGCATACAGAAAGAATAATACTATGCTTCTTGCGTGGAAAGATAAAAGA
>CM053593.1:376023143-376060448 GCA_028646575.1 Pseudocheirus occidentalis
TGTTTTCTTCAGTCAATTTTTGTGTTTTGTTTTCCAAGCTACTGACTTTTTTCATAATACTCTTTCGTAACTCTCATTTCTTTTCCCAATTTTTCTCCTACTGCTCTTACTTGATTTTTAAAAACCTTTTTGAGCTCTTCTAAGAGGATTTTTTGGGCTTGAGATCAATTCATGTCTTCCCTTGAGGCTTTGCATGTGGCCATTTGGACACGTCCTCTTCTGTGTTTGTATTTTTGATCTTCCCTATCACCATAGTAGCCTTTTACAGTCAAGGCTCTTTTTTGGTTTTTGCTCATTTTAAAAAGGTGAGCTCTGTTCCTGGGTTATAGAAGCATGTCCCAAGCTTCTTGCACTGGTGCCAGGGGCCTGGTCACTAGTTTCTGTAATAGGGCCTGCGGGACTGGCGGGTTGCCCAGTGGGCTAGGCTGGCCCAGCCTAGTCATGCCTATTGTGCTCTGGGTTCCAGGGCTGGCAGTTTGCCTGCTGCTCTGGGGCTGGAGGCCTCACAGCTGGTTTGCTATAGCACTGCCTGCTGAGCCAGGGCCTCAGTACCACGAGTGCTGATTTGTGCTGTGGCTAAAAGCCTCCTGCTGGTTTGCCCAGACACCACCTCTGCTGAGGTATGCCTGCCTTTTATCCATGTAAGACAAACCTTTCCTGAAGTCCTTCTAAGTTATCTTGGGCTGGAAAATTGTTTCACTCCATCTTTCTGTGGATTCTGTCACTCTAGAATTCTTTTAAAGGCTTAATTTAACATTGTTTCTGAGGGAAACTGGGCAGAGCTCAGGTAATTTCCTGGTTTCTCTCCGCCATCTTGGCAAGTAGCTTTCTAAATGAGAAAATGTCTTAGGAGAAACATAAAAAAAACTATGGTTTAGATGAGAATAGGTTTTAAATATAAAATCTGCAATAGGCTCCTACTCTGTTCCCAGTGTTTTCAGGGGAAATTAGAAGGCCTGGGTTTAAATCTTGCATGACCTTGTCGCAGTGGCACGCCACATAATGTCCACATGGCATCACTTCCCCCATGTGAAATGAAGGAGATGAACCAGAAGTCCCAGAGTCCCTTCTGGCTCACTCTCTATGACTCTATGAAGCAGAGGAAGGTTGAGAAGCCAGAGCTCCCCAACTCAGAGGCCTGCTCGCTCTCTAACAGGCCTTGCTGCCAATATGCACAATAAACATCCAATTTATTGTCTGCAGATAAGGTGCAATGAAAAGTGAACAATTTGCTCACTAAGTAAAAACTACCCCAATTATAAAGCCTTCCCCTTCCCTCCTTTGAACAGCAAACAATATGGTTTCTTCCCATTTAAAATTGCAGGTCCACTTCTGCCTTTGAAAACATGGAGAAGATATTAGCAATCAGTCAGAAGCTGTGAATCAGAGACTTTATCACAGGAGGAAATGGCGAAACAGGGCTAAAGAAAGGTGATCCCGTCTCAGAAGCAAGAAAGGAAGAGAGAAGGAGGGAGACAGAAAGATTAAAGGGAGGGGAAAGAGAGAGGAAAAAGAGAGGGAGAAGGAAAGAAAAGGGGGCGGGAAAGAAGAAGAGGAGAAAGGTATGGATATTGAAAGAAGAAGGGAGAGAGACACAGAAAAAGGCAGAAATGGTAAAGTGAGAGAGCAGAGAGGGAAGGAGGAGAAGGGGACAGGGGGAGAGGGAAAGAAGAAAAGAGAGAGACAGTAAAAGGAAGGGAGAGAGAGGAGGTTAAGAGGGGGGAGAAGAGTACTGGGGGGCATGAGAGAGCGGGGGAGCAAAATGGGGGGGTGGAGGGAGGAAAGAACAAGAACACCCAAACCAGGAATGATATAGAAGCAATATTGAAATGTAGTTATTATAAACACGTGGGTTTTCCAGATTACTGATAACTTGTGTCTGGAATGGTTGCCACGTGTTGCCAGGGAGGGTAACTACCTCTCCCTGGGGGCTGAGGAGAGGCTTGCAGAGAGGTAAATGACATTCAGAGCCTGGTGGTCAGGGGTGGGCTGCGGGTGGGCACTAAGAGCATCCAAACCCATAGAGCTGGGCAGCGCCTCTCCCTGGAGCTGCCATCAGTGAACCTGGAAGACCGTGACTCCTTCAATCTCTCCGATCCCCTGGGAGGGAGGGAAAGATTCTGCTGGGTTGAAATCAGATACTGGCTCACTTATGTTTTTTTTTTTTTTCAAGTGGGAAACATCTCTGTTCTTCAGGCTCTTTTGATGCTCTGAAGCCCACCTCAGAGCAGTCCACTTTTATTCGGAGCCCAGTAAGCATCCAAGACTCACATGCCTTTGGTCTTCTAAAAGGCCAGAACGAAGCCAGAGGCCAGGCCTCTTGACTCCCCACCCCTTGGGCTAACTTAGGGAGCTCAGGTATCACTGGCTCCCTCGCTCGCCTCCCACTCCCACTCCACTGCAGCATCAAAGACAGCCCAGAACTTGGCCACATTCTGCTTCCCTGAGGTCTGTGACTCATTCATTCAAAAGCCATCCAAAAGAGTAGGGCACAAGCAGTGCAGACTTCATTCAACCTGCCTCCTCCGTCATCAACAAAATATTAAGAAAAGTGAAGAATTTTGAAGAGGTTGGGTACAGAGAGAGAAATAAGAAGAAAAAAACAGAGAGGGGGTGAAACAGAGAGGGGAAAAAGAAAGGGGAGAAAGATCAGAAACAAGAGGGGGAGAGGGAAGTGGGGAGATGAGAAGAAGGAGAAAAATAAGGGAAGAAAGAGAGTGGAGAAGAAAAGGAAAAGGAAGAAATCCTTTTATTCCTCTAGGTCAGAGGCTTATAAACTTCTTTGCATCATGGATTCCTCTGACAGCCTGGTGGAGCCAATGGTTGCCCTTTTCGGAATAACAATTTTAAATGTACAGGAGGACAGACAGGAAACCAATTACATTGAGACAGTTCTCTACACACATATATACATAGAGCACACATCACATAATATACACACCTGCATTAATTACACATTACATTAATTACACGTGTGCGTGTGTCTGTCTTGTGAACCTTAGGTCCCAACTTTGTGATCTAGAAGAATAAAGCTGGCCATCGGATGCCACTCTTGGAAGATGGTGAATAGAGGAGTAACTGTCCTAATTTTTCATTTTTGGCTTTTGCCAGAGAAAGACAAACAGCCATAAACATTTTTTTTTACTTAGTCACATTAGGTTTGCCATTGTACATGTAACCACTTCTACAAATGGATTCTAGACTCCTAGAATCATCAGTCAAGATTATCTAGGCTAATCCTCCCCCTTTACAAAAGAGGAAACTGAGTCCCAAAGAGGGAAAGCAAGGTGCTTTCCCTGTTGAACAGAGAAATCCACAGAATCCTCCTCCAGCATGCTTCCTCCCTTCCCTCCTCCCTCGACCCTCATCTAAGCCGTTTCCCCACTGCCCATGAAAATGGAGCTGGCTCGGCACACGTGCGGCTCCCAGGACTTGGCACAATTGGATGAATATGAAACGTCCACACAGGCACATAAATCCCGATAAAAGGGACGCCAAAGCCAACCCTGCTCCTTGGTCACTTGACTTGGCCAGAATGCTCTGGCCTTCACCCTCAATCAATGGAGAGAACGTCAGTCTCGTCAAGCCTGGCTCAGCTTGGGCACGTGCTGTCCCCCAAACCAAATAAACCATTTAGAGGAAAGTCATCTCCCACAATGGCTGTGCCAGTTCCCATTTACAAACATTTACCCCAACGGGAAGAAACACCACTTGTTCCCTGGCCGTCCAAACCAGATTACTATGATGGTGGGTGGGTGGATACATGGTCAAGGTACCTTGGCTTCTCTTGGGCAGTTTTCGGCAAATGCTCAGACACTGACCAAGAATTTTCCAGTAAAGCTGAGCTACAGGTGACTTCATCTGAACAAACCACCTGACTTCAAAATCTAACTACTGCACACCTGAGCTTAAGCCCCTCATTCTCAAGTCTCTTGGTTCAGGATTTTAGGCTGCTCCATTGTTTGGAAGCTCACCCTCTTAAGGCCAAAGAAATAGGCTGAACTCAGCACTGAGAGATCTCTGGGGAGAGTTAGGCCATACTATATCATTGAAAAGTCTTTCATGACCTAGAGGGGGTTAGGCCCTCAGAGGTCATCCCACGATCCCTCTATATTTGGAGAAATGAAGGCTCTGGGAACCTGGGTGACTTGTTCCCGGTCACCGGGGTGGTGTCAAGGGCAGGATATGAATCCAGGTCCTCCGACCTTCCAGAAACAGCCCTCCTGCTGCTGCCCCACGGAGCCTTAATTTATAAATCCATTTCATCTGCAACTTAATGTATGGCAGCCTGGGGTATAACAGAGAGCTACCCTAAGAGCCAATGAGACTTAGGGTCATGTCCCACTTCTGACACATATTGACTAATCAGCTTGCCTCTCTGGGCCCTAGGAAACTTTCTAACCTGGGATCTGGCACTATTAGGCATGACTAAACTGCCCAACGGGTCTATGACCTTGGTCTATGACCCCAAAAAAGTTGAGACCCCCCTACAGACCAAGAGCTACAGAGAAGGTACTGACACGTACTGGTAGAGGGACTTTCCTCACCTGGGAGTTCTCTCACTAAGCTCAAAGGTCCACTCTTTCTCCTATTACAAAAGTGAGCCACTGCCTTGTCACAAAGGATCCCTTTCTCATCTGCTGGTTCCCCTTCCCAACAGCTAAGAGGTATCTGATACAACCTGCTTCTTTTCTAGTGAACTCTAAAACTGGCTATCCTTATAATAAGGCATTGAGGCTCAACTAAATTCCAGCCCCCTCTTGTAAGGACTGTCTGGAATGATCTGCCACGGCCCCCCCCCCCTCACCAAGCTCCCCTCTGCCTCTGAGAGGGCTCCCGGCCCATCAGATTCACTTATTTCTGTGCCCCTGGGGCCCCTTCATTGTCCCCAGAACCTTGTTCCCTCCATGACCTGACTGATAATGTTCTGACTGCCCCCCTTGGCCAGTCCCTTTCACTGCTCTGTATGTGTTCATTCAAGTGCCTGATATTCCCTGGTATTTAGCCACTGGTCTCTTTTGATAAGGTCAGTTGGACCCCTGCTCTGGGGTCTACATATGTTATATCCTTTGGAGGGGTCCACTCTTTTCTGTTAGATCTGACCAACCACAAGCTTGAGGCACAGAGCCTATAATGAGCTAGGGATGATGAGAAAACAGCAATGCTCCCCATTGGCTCCTTTCCCAGGGTGGGTTCAGCATCCAGTTTGCTACCCTTGGGCTGTGGAAAGGAAGAAGGAGCTGGATTTGAGACTTCTCTCTGCTGGGCAAACCCCCTCAACTGATGCAGGCTGGCTAAATCCTTCTTCTTTCTTCTGGATTTCTCCAGAACGCGGACAGTCTGCACCATATGCCATCACCTTACTCACACATTTCTCTGTGTTTCACATCTGTCTCTTCTCCCCCACTAGAGTCATCGGCTCTTTGAGGGCAGAGCCCATATTGTCTGCTTTGGACTCTCCCTCCTCCTCCTCCTCCTCCTCCTCCTCCTCCTCCTTCTCCTCCTCCCCAAACCCTGTGAAATAAATGTTCTTCTAGAAGAGTGAAGGAGGGGATCACAAAGTCCCTTGTAGAATCTTTTTAATTCTAGGAGCTCCTTGAGAGATTATCTTTCCTTGTACTATATAAAACCTAGGAACGTTAACTCCTATTCTGTGGAGGCAGAAGATCTGAATTCAAGTCCTAGGTAAAGTTGTGTGATCCTGGGCAAGCCGCTTTGTGTCTCAGTTTCCTCATCTTGGTATAGTGCTTAGAACAGCGGACTTGGACTTAGGAAGACCCGAGTTCAAATCCTGCCTCAGACACTGCCTAGCTATTTGGCTCTGAGCAAGTCACTTGGCTTCCACTTGCTTTTTTGGACAAAGGGGATAATCACGAGATTAAATTTAGTTCAAAGGGCTGCCGTAAGGGTCAGAGGAGATATAATGTGAAAAACACTTTGAAAGATGTAAACATGATATATACATGTTGGTTATTACTATAATGACTATTACCAACCTCATAATTATTAGGGATGTGGTGCTGAACTTAGAATCTGGAAACCTGAGTGCAAATCCTACCTCGGACACGAAACCTGAGTGCAAATCCTACCTCGGACACTAACTGTACAACTCTGGGCAAATCACTATCAGTCTCAGTGTGTTCATCTGTAAAATGGGGGTAACAACAGGGTTATCTTGAAGGTCAAATGAGGTCACAAATGTAAGATGCTTTGCATGCCTTCCCATGCTATGGAAATAAATGTTAACTGCTAAGAGTATCTATAAAATGAGGGTGTCCCCAGTGACCATGGAAATTACCCAGTTTTCCAGAACAACATCCACCCACATTAGAAGCCTTACACAGCCGAAGGATTATTGCTTACAAGTCGTGGGATCCTGGGTGAGTCACGACCATCCTGGACCTCAGGTTTCTCACGGATACAATAAGGGGAATACCACAGAACAGAGATGGGAAGAGGCTCTTCCCACATTTGCAAAGGCGGGGGGCCGTGTGAGTGGACTGCCACACATAATGTTAGATTTTTTTTTCAATATGTGGGTTCGTTTTGTTGAATCCCAACCCCACCCTGGTCTCTTTTATTCTCTGTCACAAGGGATGGCACTCCAGGAGAGATGGGGGAGAGACACATCGGGAAATGTAAGCAACAGAAAACAAAACCTACCAATTAGATTGGATTTTAAAAAAATGACGAGGAGGCTCCTTCCGGCTCTAATTCTATGACCTGGTCTCCCGTTCCTATTTCCCCAGCTTTTCCCTTCCCATCAATAACATGAAATTCACAGTGTTTCGGTCTTTAATAAGTAATGTATTTAATTCTACTTTACAGATCTGAGATAGGAGGCAATGTTCTGCATGAATGTCCTTCTGGCTGGGTTCCACTGGAATACCGAAAATGCAGACAAACATGATATAAACCTCAAGCTGCATTTTCTTCTTCTCCAACTTATTTAAACAAAAGGCCCCTCAGGTCCCTCTCTGGAGCAGATGGCTGATCTGTCCTCCTGCACTCTGACGTCAGCAAGGCTGGAACCACCCAAACTCTCAAAATCCCTCATACACATGAAGTCTTGGAGCCTCATCACATATGCACAAGGCAGACAAGCCTTCTACAGATGGGAAGATAACGGAGATGAGACAGCACTCAGTGAAACAAAGCAGGCACTCGCCCCCATTAGCAGAAGGCCCGACGCGGCCCAGGCTTGTAGCATTCCACCGAACCTAGGATCCTGGGCCAGGAGCTCAGCTGTTTAGCTCAGCCTTGCGAGTCAACACTGCTGGCTTCACCTCCAGCTCGTCCAAAGAAGGCCTAAGCACTCTCTAGGGCAAAACCCCCCGTGTCTTTTCAGGGACCATGAAGGAGGCTGGCCACTCTAAGATGAGCAAGCCTGGCCTGTATGGCGACCACCCGCTCACCGAACGATGCTAGACGGCTTTGTAAACTAGGGGGCAGTCCAAATCTTCCGAAGAAGTGAGGAATCTTTCTGAAAATACTTCTCCTTTTTTTGTGGATAGAAAAAAGGAGGGACAAAAATGATTACTCCCTGCAGGAAAAAAAAAATCCCACAAGCAGCTGAAAGAAAATAGCCCCCTTTTAAATGACAGCTCAATTCAGAAACTGCACTGGGGAAAATGTGTGTATAAAACTCAATTACATATTTGAAAAGGGGGCGTGAGATGTTTGGAAAAACAAGTGCTAATGGCCTCAGCCTCAGCAAACCCCAAACAAGCTAACCTTTTCAAAAAAGAGTTAAAACACACACACAACTCAATAAAATACACACATTACAGAATGACGCATACTCGCCTGGCTTCTTTCTCCTTTACAATAGGACCTTTTGAGCCCTAATATGGCCCCAGAGCACCCTTTAATAGCAAAACAAAAATAGCGAATCAAAGGAACACAGCAACCTTTTCAAACAGAAAGCTGCCAGGAGCTATATTTATCAAAGCCAATCTGTCCGCCTCGATTGGACTTTTCCTGCAAATTCTCTCTACCTGAGTTAGAGCAGGCACAGCCTGGGCTTTAGAAACTCCTCAGTCTGCATGATGCAGGAATGAATGCAGGTGGGACTGAATGCATTTTAGGGAGAAATTTCAAACTGAGGGGCTAGGCACATTCCCCTGAAGAAAAACGGAATCTTTTTCTCAGGATCCCAGACTGAGCTTTTGTTAGGAATTCCAGGGCCAATGACTCTAATCTCTTCCCTTTAGAGATGAAAAACTGGGGCCTCCTGTGGGTGAAGAGGCACAGGGCTGAGATTTAAGCAGATCTTCCTAACACTGAACCCATTTTATCCACCAAAGGGCAATGAAACTGATTTTGCAAACAGGTATCAGGTGGGAACAAAATAATGGACAGGAGAAGTATGGACACTAATATTGCCTTTGCTGCCAATGCTAAGGCTCTGACTGCAGACAGAGATAAGATGGAAGACCCAAGCATCATGCAAAAGGCTGGAGAAAATGGGAAAAGCAACATGGCAATATTTAAAGTCAAATGTGCGTCCAAGATATCCAAGGGAAATGGATGATTCTGAGAACAGAAAGCAACCAAGCCAAACCAGGCAGGGACAGCAGCTACTTCCCTCCAACCTCCTTCACCCGAGGGGGATTTGTACCCACCCCAGATGGACAAAACTGGGGGTGGCGAGGGGAAAATCTGCTGCTAAGGAGGCCACAAGACCTGGAGTCTGGCCTGGCCTAGAGAGAGAGCGCTGGTGGACACACTGCACAGGCAGCCGGGCTCTGTTTTTGTCTTACTGAACTTGCTTCAGTCATGACTAAGATGTTTGTGTGGGAAATAACAAGTGGCTGGCATGCATGTATAATTCTAATGGGATAGCTCAGGCATAGTAATGCTAATTAGGCTTCCTTGTTCACCACCTGCAAGACGTCTTAAACACCCCCTGGCCTAGCCAGCTCCTCTACAGCTGGTCCTCAAAGCAAGAACCTGCCCAGCAGCAGCAGCAGCAGCAGTAGCATCCCCTACTCAGGAGGGCGGTGTGGGTGTGACCTTGAGGGAAGGGAATCAAGTTCCCCTCCCGTCCTTTTTGGTTTTTCCCAAGTGGAAAGTCCAAGGCTTGTCTTTGTGTTTCCAAAGGTAAATAATCTCCCCCCACAAACTGAATTCATTTCTTAGAAAATCAAAGAGGCATCTTCATTGATGCCAGGATCATTCATTTCAGGCTAGAAGAAGCCTCAGAAGTTGACTAAACCCAATCCCCTCATTTTACAGATGTTGAATCAGAAGGTCAGAGATGTGAAGCCACTGGCCCATGGGCATCAGAGGTGGGATCTGAACCCAAGTCTGGCTGATCCCCAGTCCCACACACTATCCACAGACATTTTGCTAGAAACTGTTTACTTTGCTAATTGGGCAGAGAGGCAGGTATAGAGGGAGAAACATTGCCTGGAGTTACCTTAGGAGGACAATCCAAAGCCTCCTTTATACCTGTGTCTTAACTGAAGAGAAAAATACTAGAAGGTGAACAGGCTTAACTCTCAACAGGCTGCTTTCTCCCCCACTCATGTCTCCTTCTCTTTGGTTCATTCTCAGTTTTGATCAATAATGGAACCTCCTAGAATGGTGGTTCTTAAAAGTTTTCTGTTCATGGCACAGAAGAATCCAGTCTGGAGGGGTATGTTCTCACAGGTAGTTGCAAGAGTAAGTTCCTTACAATTGGTGACACCCCCCACTGAGAATCATGGTCCCTACAGTGATGGCAGTGTCTACACGGCACTCAAACAAGGCAACAGGGACTCTGTTTCTGTCCCCCACTCATCACACTTTACCTTGTATTACAGTTCTCTGTTTGGCTCTTATCCTCAAATCAGTTGATTATGTACCTGCTGTGAGCAGAGGCCCACCCCCAAGGAGTTTCCATCCCAATGGCATGGGATTCCAAGGCAGGGGGCTCCCTCAGTACCTGGCCCAGTGCTTGGCACATAAACTGAATTGGCCACAGTTAGTTTGGTGAAAGTAGGGGATCTGTAAGCCTTGATGGAGAGAGGCACTAATCAACGCATGATAGGGGACAATAAGAGAGTGTTCTTTCTCTTACAAGCTTATTGAATGAATGAATAAATAAGCATTTATTAATCATTCTGTGCCAGGCCCTGCACTAGGTCTGGAGAGTCAACTTACAAAGAATGACAATTTCTGCCCTCAAGGAGCTGACATTCTGACAGACGGAGAGAATCCACAGAAGGGAGTGGTGACTAGTGTTGGAATCTTGGTTGGGAGAGGTCAAGGGGATGATGAGTTAGGCCGTGACTGGCTATATTTCCTTCTATACTACAAGGATGGAGGGGAACTGGGCCAAGTTTTTGGCTTAGATGAGTATTTTTTGTAAATGCAGATGATGAGTGTCCCATCCCATCCACCTAGGCCTCTGCTCCTTCCCCACCACCTGAAAGGTCAAGAGTGAACCGCACTGTTTCCTGCAGTTGGCCAGGAAGAAAACCCCCAAGGAACAGATGCCACAGAGAACCCCTGGCTCTCTCCAATCGAGCCTGCCGGCTTACCTGGGACATCAATTAATCTCTTATAGACATTCAAGAAGGCGGCCTCTGCTTCTTTGCTTCTTTTACTCAGTGCATCAATCTAAAGGGGGCAAAGAAAAACAGTTCAGAGTCTGCAGCGTGTCACCGCGAAATCACAAGGCCACGATTCACAAATCAACCAGCGACAGCGCCCGCTACCCCTGCAGCCACAGCGTGCTACACACCTCCTCATAGGGATAATAATAATAATAATAATAATAATAATAATAATAATAATAATAATAATAGCTATATTAGTAATAAAAATAAGGTGGATGTTGTTCAGTCACATCTGACTCTTTGCAACCCATTTTGGGGGTTTTCTTGGCAAAGACACTGGAGTGGTCTGCATTTCCTTCTCCAGTTCATTTTACAGATGAGGAAACTGAGGCAAACAGGGTTAAGTGACTTGCCCAGGGTCACACAGCTAGTGTTTGATTCTGGATTTGAACTCGGGTTTTCCTGACTCCAGGACAGTTCCACCCAGCTAACAGTGCCAGGCACTGGGTTAAACACCTTTACAATTATTGTAATCTTTTGATCCTCCCAACAAACCAGGGAGGAAGGTGCTGTTCTTACTCCATTTCAGAGACAAAGGAACTGAGGCAAACAGAGGTCAAGTGACTTGTCCAGAGTCATTCAGCTAGTATCTGAGGTAAAATTTGAACTCGGGTCTTCCTCAGTCCAGGATCCCTGTGTTATGCACTGCACCACACAGCTGCCAAAACGTCTACAGTCAAACACAATTTAAAGAGTCCTTCGTGTCTAGGAGTGAGTTCTCCACCAGCTTAGAGTAATTCTGGGAGCTGGGAAGGTAAGGATGCGTAGCGGTCTGATGCTGTGCATGCTGTGCAGTGACTTAGCTGCAGGCTGGCTGCAAGCAGAAAGCCATGCATGGAGGGGACAGCACAACGACCCTGGAGTCAGAAGAATCCTGGGAGACCCTGGCAAGGGGCTCCCCTTCTCTGGGCCTCAGTGGCTTCAGCAGTAAAATGAGAGCTATGGACGCTAGCGACGCTCCCCCCCCCCCAGCTTTAAATGCTATGATCTTATGAACAGGTGCCATAAAGGCCAGGGACCGGCCCATCGGACTGACAGCTGGGACCGGGCCACTGGGACCGGGCCACTCAGACCGGACCAGGCTTCTCTTCTGGCCTCAGCCTTGTCTTTTTTTCCTTCTCTTTTGGATTCCATCGTCTTGAAGGATCCTTCCAGCTATAAATCTCTGTGACTCCTGGGTCATCATCCCAACTCCCTCTAGGCCCACAGAGATGGAAGGGGCCCAGAGGCTACCTGGCCAACTGTCCCGTTTGACACTGATAAGTGTGGCCCAGTTCTACAGCTAGAAGGGGTCCCACAGACCATCTAGTTCAGCCCCCTCATTTAGAAGGGAAATGGCCTACCCAAGGTCAACTAACAAGTGTCAGAGGAAGTTTTCCGGTTTCACACCCGCAGGAAACTGAGGCAGAGAGCACAGTGACTTCTCTTGTGTTATATTCAACCTCAATGGCCAAACAATCCCTTCCTCTAGTGACTTTGGACAGGCTCCTTTTCATCTGCTGAGTACCAAGGTAGCTGAGTTATTCTGAAAGTAGCGGTTCTCAATTTTTTTTTTTAATAGCGGTACAGTAGAATTCTTTTCTTTAAACAAAACTTAAAAGCAATGAAAAATTTTAAAAGATACTTTAAAATCCACTATTAATGGTACTGAATAATATAATACTGACTCAGAAATTCAGACTAATTTTATCTGAAAACAGCATAGCTAAATACTCTAATATATTTAGTGAGGAGGATTTGATTTTTTGCTATCAAATGATTCAGATTTGGGAACGATATTAGATTCCTTAAACATTTTTTTACTGATGCTTTTGGCACTTAGTAAATATTTGTTGGTTGCTCGAGTGATTTGTTTTTATATCACAGTAATTTCTGGATAGGATACCCTCATATGTGTGTATACACACATCCATCCTCCAGTGAACCTTCCTTTTTGTATTAGAGCATAAGAAGGGTAAAGTAAACCATAGCAACACATACAAAGTGGGTTCCCTCCAGTCCTGGCTCAGCAGGAAGGGCAAACACTACAAACACAACTTCCTCCCACCTACACCTGTAAGTATCAAACAAGGTACACAGCCTGGGGAGTTTTCTTCAAGGACAAGGCTCAGGAAAAAGTCCACCCAGCAAAACAACAGTTAAGGAAAGTGGACAGCGGATCTACCATTCCACCCCCACAGTCCTCTGCCTCCCCAAGGTAAGAAAGAAGGTGTGAATATTCCATCTCCAGAGTGGGGCTGAGATCAGTCATTCCAACTCCACAGCCCTTAGCTGCTTTTCAACTCAGCTTTTTCCTGTCTATTGTTCTAGATACCATCTGTATGGTTGCTATGGTTCTGCTTATTTTGTCCTGTGTCAGTTCATTCAAATCTTCATACAATTCTCTGAATTTCTGTTATGCCTCCTTTTTGAGGGCACTTTACGTGCAGTGCCTATGGTACCTGTCCTACTGAGCTCCTCAGGCTCTACTCCCGGAGGGGCTCTCTGGATCAGAGGGTGTGTTATAGTTACTGTTCTCATCTTACAGTTCCAACAACAGTCCATCAGTGTTCTTATCCCCCCCACACCCTCCAACACTGCCCATGGAGACGGCTGGTGGCTCAGCGGACAAAGTCCTGGGCCTGGAGTCAGAAAGGCCTAAGGGCAAATCTGGCCTTAGACACTTAGTAGCTGTGTGTCTGTCCAGTCACTTAAGTGCAGCCTGCCTCAGTTTCCTCAACTGTAAAATGAAAATGATAATAGCATCTGCCTCCCAGGGGTGCTGGGAGGCCCAACCAAGATAATGTCTGCAGAGCGTGGAGCACAGGGCCAGGCACAAAGCAGGCACTCCATAAGCGTTTATGCCCTTCCCTTCGCCCTGGATGATCTCTGCCAGCTGGTCGGCTCGCTGTTACCATCTCTTCTGATTAGTGATTTGGACCAGTCTTTCATCTGGTTGCTGACACATTCTAATTCTTGTGAAAAGAGTTTTTAGCCTTGGAACACAATGATGGGTGGAGGAAGCTTGTTCCATGGCATGTTCGACAGCCATTTTCAACACCCCGCTTGAGAGCCTTTGAGGGGATGGCTTCAGCTCACTCCATCTCCATTTACAACAATTAAGAATTTTGTTTTAAAACCCACTGTTTTCCTTGTAAATGCTCTTGTAATTTTGCCAGAACCAAAGCATATGTGTGTGTGTGTGTGTGTGTGTGTGTGTGTGTGTGTGCGTGTGTGTGTCTGGCAACATTCCACATGAGTTTTTGGGGATTTATGTAAGTAAAGCCAAATCACAGGTAACCACTGTATGTTAATACGTTTCTTCTGGGTTTGGGGCTTTGGACTCGAACACAACCTGTGGGTATCTGTGTCACTGTCGGCATCTCAGCTATTAACGTTTCTGCTTCCCGATCTCTTCAAACTTCCCGATTTTGACCCATGATGGGAGTTTGCATAAGCCAAATTTATCACCAAGGAGGTAAACACTTTCAATGTATCTGGTGCCCTGCTTTGCCAATCACCATATTCTCAACATTGTGGGATCAGCAATAAGAAGAGAGCTGGACATTATCACTCACTCTCTCTCTGTCTCTGTCTATTTGTCTGTCTGTCTGTCTATCTGTCTCTCTCTCTCTCTCTCTCTCTCTCTCTCACACACACACACACACACACACACACACACAAAACAGAGGTAGACAGACAAGGAATTGATTGGCACCCCCCATTATTGGGCACATCCCATGACTGATCGTTGATCAATGAGAGGGCAGCTTTCTGGTCACCTCATTGATCTTCCCTGTCTCTGCAGCCTTTCCCCACTGGCTGAATATACACGCCTCAAGGCACTGCCAGTGACAGCCAAGGAATGGCTCTACCATAGGTGAGCGCCCGACATTTTGGCTCATCTCTTCCCAGGACCCTATGGCCTGCTTCCTGGAAGTCTCAGGCTGCACAGACCTGTTCGAAAAATGCCACTCGGGCGGGCCTCTAGGCCTTCAATCAAGAAACAGGCTAAGCAGCTCAGAGAGCCCTGCGTCTGTGGCCAAAGCACCTCTGATCACCAGCTGGGCCAATCACATTATTCGACTTACGTCACCAAATTGCTGAGTTTGTGGGGCACTTTTACAGGATGTGGTTGCTCCAAGCATGCAAGATTCTACATGCAGGAAGTTTGCATTTGCTCAGTAAAAGGACATGAAATTACATATTCTTTTTGTCCCCCATGCCACACGCCCCCCCTCCCTGTGCATGCGACGATCCTCTTTGTCTCCATCCTTATTAAAAAGGCATGAGGATAAATCTTAATTACAGTGTCTCTTCTCTGGACCTCAGTCAGAGCCGTACGTAAGCACCCACGATGAGCTCAGTCTGTAACCCTTCAAAGGCTAGGAAAGGATGACTCAGGCCCAAAGACCATTGGATCCTACATCCAGACAGGAAGGGACATTCAGAAGCCAAGCCTCTCATTTCACACATGGAGAAACGGGCCCAGAGGTGTCAAGATGTGGAATTTGAACCCAGGTCTTTGGGACCAGATCTGATCCTCTCCTGCACTTTAACAGACTACTTTTACAAAGCGTAGAATAATGAATCAGGAAATTCACTCCGGGTGCCCTTAATCCCCAGATGGGATCCATTCCAATCATGCAGGGACACGGCAGGTTATTTCCCAATTTACAGGTGAGAAGATTTTCTTGGAGACACACAGCAACATGGATATGAAGTATCCAAGGCCAGATTCAAACCCAGCTCACATCTCTCTTGTCAACTCCATACCTGGCCTTCTTTGCATCATACCACATGGATTGTGATAGAAATATAGGCAAAGAACAATAAAAAAGGAGATAAGTGAGGGGTCCAAACAAGGCTTTATCAGGGAAAAAAAGGAAAAGGGAAGAAAGCTTCCCCTTGGGAGAAGCAGGGAAGGCTTCCCAGAGGAAGAGGTGGCTGGGCTGAGGGTTGGAGGAAGAGAAGAAATTCCAGACTAGGAAGAGAACATGGCTTTGTGGGGCACAGAAAACACAAAGAGGGGGAACATGGGAAGTAACACTGGCAAGCCTGGGGCCTCCTCCATTTCTAAGCCTGGGCATCTGGGCTCTTCAGGCAACATCAGGATAGGCAGACATAGCGAGAAGGCCGAAGCTCTCAAGGGGCAATGTCTGGCACTTGGGGGTTTGCTTCCACCCTTTGGTCCCCCATTTTAAGAGTCTAGTGGCCTCTGGGTTCATCCTGGAGCTGGGAATAGGAAGTCCAGGCTAAAAGCATAAATAAACCACACGGCTTCTAGCAGGGAGTGGGCTTTCAGGAGGATCTCCTAACTTGGGAGTTTAAATTAGAGACGAATATTTTGCCCATTGTGCCCACCCACTCACACCCTTGAAATAGTTTCAGGGAAGCAGCAAGGATGTATATATTTATCTAATGGGAGAATTTGCCAGAGCTTAAGCAGCAACCCCCGACTCCTGTTGAGCCCTTAGGGCCAAATTTGGCCTTTTCCTGTGGATCAAATCTGTGTCTATCTTTTTAGAAGCTTCAAAATCAAGATTCAGCTAAATTAAGCAAAGGCTTTCTTTGACACAAGCTAACAAAAAAATTGAGGGATGGATGAGTTAGCATATGCTTTTTTCGAAGAGTTTGTATGTCATTAAGGCTGTACTCATAATTGAGAAGATGAAGAATATGCTTTTTCTTAATTAAAAATCAGTACCGAAATGAAATGTTCCTTCCTCAATACTTATTAGTTTTATGCATTCTGAAATGAGAATTGCAAATGTAGAAAGCTACATTTTTCTTCCCTCTGAAATGAAACGCTCTTTGGAAGCTTTCTCAGGCAGGCAAACATCACTCAGTCACAATGGATGGTGGCCCACGGCTCCTGCCGCAAAATCCCAAAGGCCAGTCCTTCCTACTTCAGCCATCCTACTGGCACCACGATAAGCGCAGCCGGCCAGTTACAGATGGGAAACTCACAGGGGGTCAGGAAGAAAACGGATACTGAAGGGAAGGGAATTTTTGAAAAACAACCATGGAGATATTGACATTTACTTAAATCAGACCTTATGTTGGATGGATGGGACAGTCTTGGACCCACAATTTCAATGGGGCAGGAAATGCTCAGTGAGGAGACTTTCTGTATCAGTGGAGACGATCCCCCTACTTTGAAACTTTACTGGAATCAAAGCTGCTTGGGGATGCAGAGAATGACAGTGGCTTTCCTGTTCACCATGACATGTTGCCTCTCATTAGTGACGGCGGGAGCCAGAAAGCTCCGAGCCCCAGACAGGAGACGGGCTGACAAAGGGTCATGCAAAGACCAGAGCTCCACAATGACCACCCAAGGCAGGCTTAGGGGCCAACCCCATCCCTGAAAGAGGGGCACGGGATGTCTGCTCAAGTCTGACGTCCCCAGTCTGAATGAAAAAAACAAACCAAAAAACAAAAACCATCTCTTCTTAGAAATGAAGCACAGTAATTACAACTTGGATAGAAGACGGGATGAGCCAATGATTCCTCCCCTGTTCAGAGGTGGGGGTTTATGGGTGTGGAACACGGCATGTCCTATTCCTATCGGCTAATGCATTGGCTTGTTTCACTGAACTGCCATTTCTCACTGATTCTTTTTTATTTCAAGAAATGACTCACCAGAGAGGGGGAAGGGATGCATTTGGAAAAGATGATATAAAAACAAAAGATATCAATAAAACTTTAAAATGTTCTTCAGCGGAGGAGGGAGACAAAAATATTTCTTTTAACTGAACAAATAAAATTAAATTTTTAAAAGAAGCAGTAGGCTACAACAGACAGGACCACTAGATATGGAGTCAGAGGAGGCAGTGGGTGGAGTGGAAAGGGAGGAGACAATGGAGCCCCAGAACCTGGGCTCAAAACCCCGCGTGGAACCCTGCAGAAGCCACATCGAACGTCCTCTTTTTCCAGGTGAGGAGCCCGCACTAGGGTTTCCTTCACCACTCAGTCTACGATCTTAGGCCATGGCCAAGCATCCTGTCCCTGCTGCCTGCTACCCACAAACACTTCCCCATCTCTGGGACTCAGTTTCCTCTGGTGTTAGATGAGGAGTCGGGGCGGTCAATCTCCCACGTTCTTTCTAACTCCGACATTCTCTGATCCTATGAAAATAAGGGAGTAAACAAAGCCATAAAATTTCAGAGCCTTGAGGGACCACAGAAATAACCTACTCAGAGCTTCCAGAAAGAGTCTGACTTGCTACCACAGCAAAAAGCTGATTTATAGGGCTGGAAATGGGAGACGGAAGAACTATTGAAACTGTTGATAATTTGCCATAGGGGACAGCACACAGGCCAGAACACAAAGGGAGAGTTCCTTAAGTCCTCTTGGCTGAGGTTTTTGGTGGCAACGGACTGGTTTCCTTTGGATGTAAGATGGCAGTTCTAAGGGAGGAAGCCTGCTAACACTGGGTCACACGTGGATTTTTCTTTTTGATGGTAAAGTAGAAAGGGGTGGGTCCATTAATAATATCTTGTCATCTATATGAAAAGCAGACTGGTCAGGCAGTCATGAAGACCCAGGATTAAGTCTTACCTCTGAGTGGCCCCGAGTCAGCTTCTTAACCTCTCAGGGGCCCCAAGTGTGCCAAGACTGTCAGATGGAAGGGAGTTTTGGGTCTGCATTAGCGACGGGAAGGTTTCACTCAGGGCTCTCCCCACATTGATAAAATCAGGTGTTAGGAGACCATCCAAGAAAAACGACAAGGAAAACTAGCCTTTCACTATTTATAAAGTGTTTGCATTTCCCCCAAAAGAATTTAAGCTCCCAGAGGGCAGCAGAGGCTTGGATTCTGTCTCTGTGTCCCCAGTGCCTGGCACATATTATATTAGACCCTTAAAAATGTTGAAGATTGGCTGGTCACATGAGCTACCTCATGGGATCCTTTGAGATAGGTAATGCAATTATCACCCACCTGTTTTACAGATGGGTAAACTAAGGCTCACAAGGAATAGAAGATCATCAGCATACAGAGCTGGAAGAGACCACAGACAGTTCCTAGAGTACAGGGCCTGCAGTTAAAAAGACCTGAGTTCAAATTCAGCCTCAGGCACTTAGTGGCTAGGTGACCCTGGTCCCTCTTCCCCAGATTTCCCCCATCCCTACCCCTACACAGACTTAGCACCAGGAAGTGGCCCCAGGCATCAGCCCGAGGACCCAAGGGCTCTCTGAGCAGAGGCCAAGGCCAAGGCCAAGGCTGACACCCGGACCCCATCTACTCATGGCTGTGGTACAGATTCTCCCTTGCCCCCTCAGAGGTAACTGGGGTGACAACATGCTTCTCCCAGGTAAGACCAGGGGCTCCCCTGGTTCTCCTTCGCTTTATGCTACCCAACAAGCTCCACTCCCCAAATGAGCCAGGCCTGGATGCTTCAACAAGTGCCTTCTGACTGGTGGAGGTCCCTGGGGCCGGCGTGGCATCATTCTGCCTTTATCACAAAGACCTGCAAAGGGAGCGGGGACACGAGGGCCTCTCACCCTGGCAGTGCCTTTATCATCTGTTTGAAAGCCACATTAAAATGAACTTTCTCATTGACCTCTGATGCCATTACTTGAGAGGCTGCCGGCAAGTCTCTTGGGGCCTCAGCTTCCCCATCTATAAAATGAAGGGGTTTGGCCTTGAAGGTTTCTAGGGCCCCTCGTGGCTCCAGATTCTCAAGATGAGCACCCCAAAATGATGACCTGAATTGAGGGGGGGGTCACGATTTCTGTCCTTCTCTGACAGGTAAGAAATGATAGTACACACTTCTTTAGACCAGGGTTGGGAGCCTGAGGCCCTGATTTAGATTTAGACCTTTAATGTCTGTACAATGCTCACCCTGCTTTCTCACGGGATCCTCAAAGCACCCGTGAGGCAGGTGCCATTCCTCCTCCCACATGGCTGAAAAGGAACTGGAGGCTTAGCGGACTGAGGGACAGGTGATCTAGGCTGGCTCAAGCCCAGCACTCGGCACCACGCTGCTCCCCCCACTCACAGAGGGAGGCTCAGAAAGGCTGGTGTCAGAGGGAGAATTAGAATTCAGGCCCTCGGACTCCTCCAAAAGGCTCGATCCACCCCACCACCCTGCCGACCAACACCAGAGGCAGCAAGTATCACACCATCTCTATCCAAGAGAGCCCATGGACAATGAGGGAGGTTACGTCGGCAGGATAAAGATTAGGAGGAAGAAACAAGGACCACCAGGTCCAAGACAAAAGTTGTCATATGCCATAAGGGCAAGGATTTCTCCCCGGGTCTGTAATTCTACATCTCGGGGGCCACAGGAGCACAGCTGGACAAGACTATGGATGCTGTCTAGTTCAAACACGGCTGCCCATTTTACAGATGAGGAAACCATGGCCCTTTGAGGTGAAATCACTTAGGATTATGGATCTAGAGCCAGATGGACCCAGGGGCCGCAGAGCTCTGCCCCTTCATTCCACAAGTGAGAAAAACGAGTTTCTTATGCGGCCTGGTTGCCCAAGGTCACTGTCTCTACAGGACATCCAGGTGTCGGTCACACGCTGATCCGTTTAGCATGGGCGGCACCTCTTCAAGCTCCAGGTGCAGAGATGCATTTCATCAAAATCTGAGGTGCTGTCCCTACTGCTGAGCACTTAAAACTCTTGTGGCTCAAGTCTACAATTTCACTAGCACAGAAAACTCCTGACGGGTAAAATCCTTCCCCGGATGCAGATCAGCACCCATTCTGCCCCTGGCGACTTGAGGGCCTGGGGCAGGGAGAGGAAGGTGGCACTTGGAGGTTAAATGGGTTGCCCAGAGACTAGGTCTCATCCAGTCACAGCCAGTGTGTGTCTGAGACAAGACTTGAACTCGTATTCCTGACTCCGAGACGGGCTCTCTCCCCATTACACCATGCAGCCTTCTCTACTAAAATAGGCCTGTTACTAAATCCAGGGTGAAATGCTTTAAAATGTCATTTGACTTACTCAGAGCTGGCGGGGAGGGGGAGAGAGAAGGCAGTACTTTTTCAGTTAAATCTGGCCCTTATGAGTCCACAGGTTAATTTTAAATGTGATTTTCCTCAAAAAAAAAATGGTAACCAGAGCTGGAATCATTCTTAATTCATAAATCCAGACCTAAAGAGGCATGAATATATTTGGATAAAAGAACTTTCTATCTACCTACAGTCCTGCCATGTTCCCCATGATTGGTCCAAAGGGACAACCTCTGATTTTTAAATACTAGCGAGCTGTATCATGTTTGTTTTTCTTCTCACTTTTTGGAGGGCAGTTGGGGTTAAGTGACTTGCCCAAGGTCACACGGCTAGTTTTTGTGTTAAGTGTCTGAGGCTGGATTTGAACTCAGGTCCTCCTGACTCCAGGACTGGTGCTCTATTCACTGCGCCACCTAGCCGCCCCCCTGTATCATGATCATGGGACAAGTTGAATTTCCAGTGGGGAGAGGGAAATGTTGTTCTTTTTCCATATGTCGCCATCAAACCCAGACCAAAGTCAAAAGAAGCCCTTAAATCCTTGGGAATGGATATGGCATACATATTGCTTCAAGCCTCCTAATGCTGCCAGTGTATGGAGCGGCCCACCAACCTTCAGCTGGGGAGGCTACCAGGTAATGACGGAGGAACAAGTGCAAACCATTAAGGGATTTCTCCAATCAATGTGCTCTGGGGCCAGAGGTCAATAAAGGCCAGCAAATCATACAGCGAAGGGATGGAATCGTTTTGTCTGCAGTCAAGGTCTGGCTGCAGGGTCTGATTTAAGGAGTCACACGGAATACCAGGAGTCAACAGAGAATCCTAAGAGTTAAGTCCAGATGAGATCAGAGCCCAGACCAAAAGTTCCCAGTTCTAATTTTATCTGAGCACGGCCATGTAAAAGAAACAGACATATTTTCTGGACAAAAACAAAAACAGCAATGACCAAGCCCGGTATTTCTCCCAGTTAGTGCATGGATACAATTCTTGGCAGAGTATTCCAGTTATGAAGAGATAGCAGCAACTTGATACGGCTGTGGAATATTATGACCCTTCCAAAGCCCACTGGAATCATAGGGAAATAAGAAACAGTAGGAAGGTTGGGGTGGGAGTGAGCCCTCCTTCTGTCTCCCAAGGTCTGTTTGCTTTTTTGTTTTTAGGGATTTCTTATGCCCAGCTCACAGTTCACACTAAAAGAACCGGCTCCACTATGTTTTTTAGCCTTGGACAGCCTACTCAGTCTCCCAAAATCTGTAATCCCTTTTCTCCAGCTGAGCTGAATATACAATTGACAGATGCCAGCGTCCAAGATTAAGTATCTCAATTTAAACACACCACGCGGCACAGCACTTAAATTTAGCAACAGTTCTCACGGAAATTGGTACCCCACCCTCCACCTGCCCACTGGCAGCCATTTGTAGGAACAGAATGTGACCCACTGATTTAGATGGATCATCAACTCTTGGGATGATTAATAATGAATAGTCATCAAGA
Source organism: Pseudocheirus occidentalis (assembly GCA_028646575.1). Taxonomy (NCBI): domain Eukaryota; kingdom Metazoa; phylum Chordata; class Mammalia; order Diprotodontia; family Pseudocheiridae; genus Pseudocheirus; species Pseudocheirus occidentalis. The sequence continues at coordinate 376,045,180 of CM053593.1, forward strand.
ACTAGAGAGTCAGAGTTGGTTATTATCTGGAGAGTGGAGGAAGCAAAGTCCCTACTGTCTAGGAATGTACATGAACAGACCCCCAGAGTCTACAGAGATCAAAGGACCACTGGACAATGGAGTGAGAACTACAAGAGGCCATGTGGTCCAAAGCCCTCATTTGACAGATGAGGGAACTGAGGCCAAGAGATTGGAAGTAATTTGTCTAAAGTCATCTAGGTACTGTGTTAATTGTGAGATCTGAACCCAGGTCCTCTGACTCCTTCAACTATTTCAGCAATTCTCAGTGTGGTCTGTAGACACCCGGGGGTCCCCAAAAATTTTCTATTTTCTTAACAATATTAAAAACCAGACGGCTAGGTGGCACAGTGAATAGAGCACTGGCCCTGGAGTCAGGAGGACCCGAGTTCAAATCCAGCCTCAGACACTTAACACAAAAACCTAGCTGTGTGACCTTGGGCAAGTCACTTAACCTCAATTGCCCTGCAAAAAAACAAAAATTAAAAATTAAAACAATATTAAAAACCAGGATTTGTCTATTAAAAACACTCTTCCTTTTTCTAGCACCTACCTGCATGGGCCAGATCCCTACGACAAATCACAACAGACTGAATGCAGAAGCTGATGAAAGAATTCAGCTGTCTTCTATTAAGGTAGACAAAGAGATCTGCAAAAATGTGTCAAACAATGCTACTTTTCTCAATATTGTATTTCTGTTTCAGTAAATAGTCATTTTTCACAAAAATATTTATGTTAACATGTGATGGATTCATGAACATTATTTAAATGAATTACAACTTTAAAAAAATGATGAGTTTCCATTTCTAATACTGTAAATAATGATATGTTCTAGCCCACATAAAGAAAGGTTCTTTGAGATCATCAATAATTGTCATGAGTATAAAGGGGTCCTCAATAATTTTTTAGAATAGCAAGGAGTCCAAAGTCTGAAAACCGTCAAGCTATACTGTGGAGGTTCCCTCCCTCCCTCCCTTATTCCCTTCCTTCCTTCCTTCCTGTTTTCTCGCTTCTCCTCCTTCAACAGTCCCAGTTTAGATGGAAGACAAAAGGAGCCAAGGGGAGAGAAGAAGAGTGAGTTATGTTTCAAATTTTCCACCCCAAAGTACCTATTCCCTGAAGGCAGGGATGGGGGATGGTATTCTTTTGGTCTTTGTGTAGCCCAGAGCTGAGCCCAGTAGGCGCTCAATAAATGCTTGTTTTGTTGACCCACTCATGGTGGATGTCAGATGGTCTACTGAATGAACGGAGTGTCATGGCTTGGTTTGGCTCTAACGAGAAAGTTGTAGGAAGGACGGGGAGGCAATGAGGGCATGAGAGGAAGGAGGAGAATTCAACTGAACTTTTTTGGGGGGGCGTGTCTCTGTCTATGTTTGGGAGGGGCCATCAGCTGAGAACCAGGAGCACCCTGGTATCTATCAGTCCTTCCTTTTTGACTCTAATACTTTCATAGGCATATAAGCAGTGCCCTCCCTTTAAAAATCTGGCCCTTGGCACCCACTTTTCTTCTGAGACAACTTTATTAGATTAATGGAGCATTGGTGATACCTAATTAACGAGATTGAGTTCTTCAATGCAAAGGGAGTTCTGCAGAAAGAAACGGCTCTCTTATCACGACACCTGCATGTAAGAATCCCACTGTCCTCAAATACGCAGGAGCCCAGGGCAGGTGTGGTGGCTTTGGCCACGGCTACTGGGGGAAGGGCCCCTGCTCAAAGATGTCAGACATCTCTGCTACGAGGCTTTCAGACTGTGTGTGAACCAGGCCAAAGAAAGGCAGGCCGGGGCAGGCTGAGGACAGAGCAGAGGGGCTTTGGCCTGGTTTCTAAGCCTGAGATGTTAAACTGCTGTGTCCATGTCTCATTTCCTGCATGGTTTGGATGAGGCCCGGGCCTAGAGACACCGTTCCAATTCAGCTGAGACGCTTTCTGGCCCTTTCTGCTCTTCCTCCCCCAAAACAGTCCTTGCCTTCATTGAGGCCTCTCGGGCACCAGAGGCCCAGGGCAGCTCAGGGGGCCGGGCCGATCAGGGATGATGACGATGGAGCTGTGAGAATCCCAAGCATCATCACTGCAGTGACGCTCGACTCATCCCATGAATCGGTGAAGGCACCAGCTCTCCAGGCTCGTCCTGTGACCACCAGGGTCTGTCAGGGGGGCAGGAGAAGAAGGCTGACTTGATCCAGAAGTTCCAGGTTCACAGCCCGCCTTCGCCACTTACTATCTTAGAGATATTGGGCAAGTCACTTAAACTTCTCTGGGCCTCAGTTTACTCATCTGTAAAACCAGGGGGTTGGTCTCAATGGCCTATGAAGTCCCTTCCAGGTGCTGGACATGGAGTTTGGAAGACTTGAGTTCAGATCCTGCCTAAGATACTTCCTGTGTGACTCTGGCCAAGTCACTAAACCCTTCCTGCCTCAGTTTCCTCCTCTATGATGTTGGGATCATAACAGCACCCACCTCCCAGGGTTGTTTGGAGGATCAAATGGATGTAAAGCAGTTTGTAAACCTAGAAGCACTCTATACATGTGAGTGATCCTATTAGCCAAGGATCCTGGGAGCAGGAGGGCCTCTGACGTCGCCTTCAGCTCCTGTATTTGTGACCCTAAAATGAGTTCCTTAAAACTCTAAGGGCAGCTTTGCTCCTTCCGCCCCCTCCTTGACCTGCGCGTGGCTCTCCGGGGCACTGGGCACCACCTCATTAACCTTCTAGCTGGCTGTGACCTGCTCCCATCTCTCCTCAACATGACCTTCCTGAACCACGTACCGAGCACAAGCCTGGCCATGCTTACGCCATTTATTTATTAAATGTAAAGTGGTAAACATTTTTTAAAGGATTTTCATCTGGCTTTCACAACTAGAAACAGACCAATTAACCAAGAAATATGCATCTCACACACACAGAGAAAGTTACACATATAGGTAGATATGCATGTGTGCGTGGGGTGGGGGGGGCAGGGGTGGTCTCTAGAGTGAATGAAACCACCAATGATGGTAGGTATAGGTCACCAGGCTCCCTTGGAACTACGAGTCTTATTAGATACTCAGCTCTGGGCACCACATCTGAGGAGGGTCCAGAGGATGGTGACCCAGAAGGGGAATGGTCTCAAGTTCATACCAGATGAGGACCAGCTGAAAGAATGGCTGGTGCAGAGGAAAGAAGGCTGTTTTCCCATCCTCAAAGGGTGGGCATGCGCAGGGGGATTCTCCTGGTTCTGCAAGGTCCCAGAGGCAGACCCATAGAGGCCAACTTCAGCTCACAGGTCCACAGAAACCTTAAAGCCTTGTGCTGCAGGGGCCAAAGGGTCCAGGTTGTGCCCTGGAGGGATGTGGCTGCGGTTGCTTGTGGAAAGGAGATCCCATCAAGAAGGCAATGGAAGCAGCCCTGAGCAGCCGGAGCCCAAGGGGCCAAATGTGACAGATCCAGGAAATAAACAGAGGCCAGGCTTGGCACCATTCAGATATATCCTCCTATCAGGTGACAAACGCAGTGAATTTCGCTGGCAGCTGAGGCCTAGGACCCAAATGCCACCGCTAGTGCTCCATGACGTCCCCGGGCCTCAGCATCCTCCTCTGTAAGACAAGGGCCTGGGCAAGCTGGCCTCTGACGGCCTTTGCAGCTTCAGCTGCAGGGTCCCAAGTCTCACCACACGGCCCAGACGCTCGGATTTTTATAAGTAGCTGGATGACCCGGAAAGAAAGCCTTCTAAGCCAGAACAAGAGTCGGTCACGTTGCTGTTGGAGGCCGTAAACAGAATCTGTCCTTCGGAGGCCTGTCTGGGCCGCTTGGCGTCTGACACCAGGGCTCTGACAGGCCAGCAAAATTAAAACAAATCGTGTTCTCGCATGCCGTGGTTCACGCGGCAAACACCCAAGAAGCCCACTGTCAGTAACCGAGAGGATGTTAGAAATAATTATCTACGGAAAATATTAGATTTGCTCTGGACTGTTCATTACCCACAATGGTTTAATAGGCCTTTTATTGAATCGCTGCAGAGCTCTGGGCCTAAATCAATGCGGTGTGAGCTCAGAATTTTGATGTATGCTGTTGACTTCCAAAACACAGAGCAATTTGTAAGCGCTTTGGCTCACTGTTGTTTTCAAAGCTTCTGCTACATCACAAGCATTTATTTCTGACCACAAAATTACATTTATTCAACAGAAAGCAGCTCAGGGTCTTTAAGAGGTTAACTTCTGGAGGGCTTGGCTGCTCTCCAGGCCCGGGCGAGGAGCTGCACTCATGTAAGGGCCGTGCACGGCGGCACCCCCGGGCTGGCCGTGATTAATAGACTGCTGAATGCACTCTTCCCCGCGTGCACACACTCCTCGTTACCGAGGTTCCATAGATCATGGACTTATCCTCCAAATATCTGACTGAAATTGAATTTGGCTTCTCTCTCAACCGTTCACTTCCTCTGTTTTGCAAGGTTATATCCTTTTCTGCATGAACAGAACCAAACCAGCTGCAACTTGGGAGAAGAAAATGTGTTTTCAATTATGAAGCTGGCCTGCATGTTGAACCACAGATCTACTGCTCCCCTAATTGAGCCGTCATGCAGCAAACCTACAGTAAGAAACTGTATTAATTAGGCCTTTGAATTGACTGCAAGGAAATTCACACACACACACACACACACACACACACACACACTCATATAACACAACAGAACCCCAAGACCCACTCGTGCCAAGCCTGGAGCAAAAGCGAGGTCCGTCCGGCCGGGAAGGGGCTGCCCAGCCAGCTCTTCTGCCTTCTCCCCTTCCCACGACAAAACAGGAGCACCAGCCGGGTGGACACAACCGAGGACCGAACACACATTTGCAAGCACCTCCTGTGGGCTGGGCATTGTACAAAGCCCTAGAGATGAAGGGCAGGCTTGTTGGGAGGCCTCCTGAGATGCATCCTGGCCTAACAGCTTTTGTCATTTAGGTGTTTCTGGCTCTGTTGGACTCTGGTGACGCCACGGGGGTTTTTTGGGCAGAGATGCTTGAGCAGTTTCCTATTTCCTTCTTCAGCTCATTCACAGACGAGGAAACTGAGGTGAGGGCAGTCAGGTTCCTTGTGTCCAAGTCACACAGGGACAAGTCTCTTATCGAACTGAATCAAACAAACTCCTATGTGCAAAGCAGAACTCTGCCCCATGGAAGAGAGAAAGCAGCTTGAGGCAGCATGCCCGCCCTGGGAGAGCTTGCAATCTAGCCGGGGAGGTGATGGTGAGTGGCCAAGTGAACTGTGGAGACAAAGGCTGTTCTCAGGGATCGTGGGAGGGAGGGTGGACTCCTGGCAGCACTGGGGGACTCCTGGCAGCACCAGGACGGGTAGGGAAGGTAACGAAGGCTGGGGTTGAGACAATGGGGAGCAGGAGCTATGTTTGAAAGGTCAGGAAACCCCAAGTGAACAGAAGCAACTGCTAAGGCAGGAGATGGGGAGCTGGGGGTGCACAGGGCAGAAGGAGCGTCACAGCTGGCACAAGTGACAGCCTTTCAGGCCTCCCCTTTCCCTGCTGGTGAAGGGTCGGGGCTGAATCATGTGGTTTCTAAGATTCCTGCCAAGTCTACACCTGTGACCCTCTGCCACAGTCACCCAGGCTCTTGGGCTCCTCCTCTCCCATCAAGTTTCTTTGACTATTTCCCCCCTTTCTTCCATCTTTCGGGATGTTTTGTCTTTACATCATCAATGTTCCCACAGACACCCTGGCCACGGGCTTGTGAATTCTATTTTCTTTTCTTATGGCACTTAACTCCCTGGGTCTCAGTTTCCTCATCTGTAAAATGAGAGGGTTATACTAGATTCAGGCCTACGACCCCGTGAGATTCGGGAGCTAAAGAGTCTGGACTTAATCCTGTAAAAACAGAATATTATTCTTAGAAGAGATTCTTGGAAATGACCTAAGACAAAGCTCCCATCAAAAGTCTATCAGAGAAGAAAGTTATCCAGGCTCTGATGAAAACAGTTCAGGAGACAGGACCTCTCCACTTCACCAAAACACTGCGTTTCTGGGCACTTCTAATTACCACAAAGTTCTTTAGCTGAAAGAGCCCCCATCTCCCTCCTAAATGTGACCCTCGGAAAGGATCCCAATAGTAGATACAGCATGATCAGTGACCCTACCATACTTATCCACCTTCCCTCTTGCCATTAACACTAGAAGGACCAGATGTGTCCATCGACATAAACATGTATTATAACTGTACTTTCAAATAAAACATTTTACCTATTTGGGTTTTCATTTTTTTACACTGGAGGAAAAAAAAAATCCAAGTCTGCGGCAGTCGATGCTCTTGGTCCTTTAGGGGAGCTTCTGGTTCTGGTCCTTTCTAGAGCCGACCCTCATTTTTCCAGAGCTGTATCACATGATATTAATACTGAGTTTGCCGGCAACTAAAACCCTAACATGTTTTATTTTCCCAATTTTCCCACTACGCTTCTATCTAATGTAACAGGCATTTCTTCAGCACCTGTTCTACGTCAGGTGCTTGGTTATAATCCCACAGATGACAGCTTTAAAAGCAGCGGTGAGAGAAGGAACTGGGAAGCTGGAAAAATCTAAATTCAAATTCTGCCCCGAGTGACCCTGGACAAGTTACTTTATTTCTCTGGTCCTCAGTTTCCCCAATTGTATGATTCTTGGCCTCTAAGCTCCCCTCACACTCTATATCAACAACCCTCGTCCTCTGAAGAACAAGACCCATGCGTCTGCTGGGATTTCGCTCCCGCTGCCAATGTCTTGTAAAACGTCAGCTTTTTGTTTGTCCCCAAGAATTTCACCTGGCTAGCTTCAGCTCACCACTTCATACATGCAAAATACTGGTTTGTTTGGAAATATCTGAAAATACCTCGGTGAAATACTGAGATAATAGTGGTGAATACTGATTCGGTCATCCAAAGTACCGGCTAGGCCTTCTAGCTTTGGGACAACTGGAAATTTGAGAACATGTGCCCTCCATCTTCACGTGCGGTAATTTAGTAGAAATGCTGAAAAGAGTAGAGCTCAGAATCAATATAGTCCTTTGTCGGGAAAGAAGACCCAGAAGCAAAGACGATGGGTCAACGATGGAGGGCCTGTGGGAAGACGGGTACGCAAATACGCCACTAGTAAAGCTGTCCATTAGGTCAACAATTCTAGAAACAAACTCAACCTTATACTGCAAAAGCAACTGAAGTGCTCGTTCCTTCAGAGCCAGTCCCCCAATACCCTATGGAAGGCAAGGGAGGTTTTCACTGATGAGAAAATACTGATAAAGCAGCACTTTTTAGAAGCCAACACTCGAGACAAAGGAGGTGCCCAAAACCTGGGGAGAGGAAGAGAAGAATGTGATAAGTGACCCCAGTGGACTGTCAGCGTGCCACAAGAAATGATGACTGGGAGGATTCCGGAGAAACCTGACGGGGTTCGTCCAAAGTGGTGCCGAGCAGAGAAAGTGGAGCCAAGAGGAGGAGACACGCGGTGATGAGAACAGAAGCGGAAAAGGAAAAAGAAAAGGCCGAGCGGAGTGAGAATTAGCCCCAGTGAACAATCCTGTATCGCGAGCACGCAGGACGTGGCGTGTGACACGGGAACAGGACGGGGCAGGCTTCGTCACGCTGTCTTCCACAGTCCCAACCTTCTCCGCACCCTCCTGTTCCGAGGAGCTCCGTGGGGCATCTGTGGGGCATTTGGCTTGCTAGCATGTCTTTCATTCTTGAGTTCCCAAAGACAGAGCTGCACTGGTGGTTCCTGAAAATACCTTTTAATTCCCTAGAATATAACTCCTTTGGGTCTTGACAATTCATTTAAAGGAAATCATGTTAGGACTGAGGGCAAAAACACTGGCTAGCCTCACTGAGTGGAACCAGGGCTGGCATCTCCCAGGCCTTCAGGACCGGCCTATTCCTGCCCCCTGCCCTCGAGCCTGAGGTCTGGGGGAAGTCTAGACTACCCCCTCCCCAGGAAGGATTCCAGTGCTGCCTGCCAAGACGACACGCCCCACCCCACCTCAAGCCCAGAGAAGGCTAACAAGGGCTGCTCCCAAGGGCCTGGCAGGCTGTCAAGAAGAGTCTCAACAACAAAATCTCGTTGGTATGACATGCTCAAAGCTTGCCCGCCATCTCCAGATGACTTGGCTCCTGCCTCATGATTCCCACCTCACCTTGGAGCTACATCTACCCATTCCAATCTGTCGGTTCTCTCAGGTCACCTCTCTGCTCTTCCTCCTGGACCCCGGCAGGCCACGATAGGGCTCCATCCCAAGGGTTCTGAGATCCTACAGCGCTACCCGTGGAGCAAACACGGCCTAGCTCACAAGTCCAACTGAGGTTCTGGATGAAACTAGAGACCCCTTTCCCGACTCAAGCTCCAAATTAATCTGAACCATGTTGGCTTCACCACCCTTGATAGCAGGGGATTTGTTGACAGAGAAGGAATGGGGCATATAGAGATTCCTTGCTATCTAATGAAAAGACCCAAACCAAAAATCTTGCCCAAAGAGCAGCCCAGGGTGGTGCAGTACACAGAGGAGGGCCTCAGACATACCCTCACGGGGTGACCCTGGGCAAGTCACTTCAGTGGTTGCCTTCTTTTAAGGGGATAATACTGATGCCTCCTTCCCAAAGCCGTCGTGAGGTCCAAAGGAAAGAACAAAAGCGAGGCGTCAGGCAGGCCTTCAGGTGCACTTGTCATCACTTCTTGCTCACCTTCTCCTCTGGAACCCACATTTTCCGATGTCCCTTTCTGTCCCGTACTATTCTCCCCAGCTTCATTTCTCCCCGAGTGAATGACCCTCTATGGTCCTGCCCCATGCAGGATGTAAGTTCCTAGGACAGGGAGCATCGTGTGGGCTGGAGCTCAGCACACAGCTGGCTCTCCATGCCCACCGCTCAATTCCAAGCCTCAGTGCACTTGGGGTTTACTAGTGCACTAGCTAGTTAGCGCTCTCCTCCAGAACACGCAGCTCCTGCCTGCTCACATCACCCTCTGCTGGTGTTTATCTGGGCCGTCCCCCAGGATCTTGGCTCTCTGGAGGGTACCCAGCCAGGTGCTCGTACAATCTGCATGGATTCCACTTTGCTAAAGTTTGGGGGAGAAGCATCTTCTCTTCTGCGGGCCTCAGTTTGCTCAAGGACTAAATGGCCTCGAAGGCCCCTTTCAACTTCAGGGCTAAGATCTAATGGCCCCTGACAAGCCCAGTGGCCTTGTCTGTGTCTGAGCCTTCATGACACGAAGAAGTTGGTCTAGACAGCTTCCCCGTCCTCCAGCCCTAGCTTACTGACCCCCTCTGCCTCAGTTTCCTGATCTGTAAAACTGGGGATTAGACCAGTCGGCCTCAAAGGTCCCTTTCGGCTCCTGACCCACGATCCTAGATTTGACCTTTCCTAGAATTCCCTCTGTCAGCTGTGGCAAATTCAAAGATGCCAAAAGGATTTTCTCCCAGAGTTGCCAATACTTCTACATAGACGAGCAATTAATTATGATACAAAACCACAAACAGAAGCAAGGAAAGGAGGAAAAGAGCCTGCTTGGGCAGCGGGAGAAGAGCTAGAGAGCCCGGGCATGGTCAGCCTGCAGGGACAGTGATCAGCATAAGCAAAGTCCCACAGGCAACTGGAGAAACAACCACCCACAAAACACTATTCAAAGGGTGGTGTCTCACAAAGAAGAGACCACTCCCCAAAGGTGTGCACTGTCACCGCCCCCAATCCCAGAGGGCCAGAGAGATGGAGGAGAATGGGCAGAGAAGAGATTCCGTACCATGAGTGCTGTGTCCATGCCGTCACAACCTCAGGAAAAGCAAGACCCCCGTGACGCAGGGCCACTGGTCAAAGGCCCAGGGATTGCAGCCAGCTGTGTGCCCCTTTCTTAGGCCAGGATCACAGATTTAAACCACCAAAGGAACTTAGTGAGGCCAGCCCCTCATTTTACAGACAGACACTGAGGCCTAGGGATGTAAATGGACAGACCAGTCTAGGGCCTGCTTCCCACTCCCTACCAAACAGCCTCTGAAGGAATTTTCACCACTGGTAAGGTGAGGCCCCACTAAGGAAGGGAAACGCTAACCACACAGGAGACACTCACAGCGCACCCGTCCAGGCTCAAGAAGCAGCCAGAGTCTCCCAGGGAGCTAGAGGCAGAGGCAGGCCCTTCATCCAAGCAGCCCCTCCTCAGGACTCCCGCTTCTCCACGAGGCAGCCACTGGACATGCTGAGGATACTCCTCTCCTGAGCAAAGGGAAGGTGGGCGTCTACCTGGACAGTGTGTTTTTAAACTGTGAAAATACCTGGCCTTTTCAAACATAGTCCTCTACCTACAGCACCACAGGAAAGACCCTCAGGAGGTTTCTAGGACCAGTGGTGGCAGTGTGGGTGAGTGGACTGTGCTGACTTTGGGCTCAAACTCTGCCTCTTCCGTCCTGTGCATCCTGGGTCACTGAATCTCCCTGGAGCCCAATCTCCTAATCTGTCGAATGACCAGGTTGGGCCTTCCGACCCTCCTTCCCTGCAGGATGCCAGGGGTCCCAAGTCATTTCATTTCTCTGGGACTCTGCTTTGTCACCTGTAAAAAGGGAGAGCTGGGCTAGAGGGCCCCTGAGATCCAGGATTCAAGACCCCATGATAAAGTTCTGTCAACCCCTCTGAACATCTGCCTGAAAGTTACTCCAAAATCGTTGCTCGTCCTGTCGACCAGGGGAAGGCAAAGGAAGAAGCTTTTATTCAGCAGCTACTACAGCCCAGGTCTCGGCAGTGTGCAGGGGGAAGGGGCTATTATTTTCCCCATTTCACAGCTGAAACAACTGAGGCCGAGAGCTTGCCCAGGGTCCCATTGCCAGGGAGCACCTCAGGCCACATTTGAACTTGGGTCTCCCTGACTCCAGGCTCAGTGCTCACCTAATGTGCTAATACAGACTTAAGCATTCTCCTCCAGGTTACCATGCCCTCTATCAAGGAGCCAGTGTTGATGAGCTTTGGGCCCAGGAAGACAATCTTCTTCCTCCAGTTTGGTAACCTGCACTCTGGATTCCAGAAACAAGATTGTGGGGCAGGTGCTGAGCGCCGGTAGAATTCTGCCGCTGATCTTTCCGTCAGTCATTTATGAAAAGTCTGAAAGAGCAGCGACAGTGTTGCTAAGAATGCAACAGGCCCGAGTGAACCCGATGGCCTTCTTGGGTAACAGGGCCAGTCCTATACAAGCTGCCTGGCATGGTTGCTCTCGGCTTCCATGAGGCACCGGGGAGCCCCGGTCTAGATGCCCCTGTGAACAATAAACAAGTGAATGAAGCATTTTTTTAAGGACTCGCCACAGCCTGGAAAAAGCAGGACAGTCTCTCCTCTCGAGGAGCTGATATTCTGTATTGTAGAGGAAGCAGAAGGAAACAGCACGTGTAAGTGAGGGTGCTTTCGAAGGCACAAGGATGGCGCACAGGCCCTTGGGGCTGCTGACTGACCTGTCATTTCCAGGAATGGCCCAGCTGCTCTGACGGGCTCAGGTCCCAGGGCTCAAGGTGAAAAGGTGGTTTGGGGACCCAGCTCTGAGTCAGTGCAGGGAGGGGCCACCCAGGGTGTCTGGGCAGGAGCTGGAGGAAGGGACAGCTAGGATGAGAAGCAAGGTTTCCCTTCCAATAAATGTAATCTCCATCCTCAGAATTTCTTAGCACTGGCAGCAGCTCTCTGGAGCCTCATCCTGCTTTTCTGCGATAGTGGCTCCAAACCTCTGGTGGTAACTCCACTGGCCTTCCCAATACCCTTACAGTCACCATTTCCAGGTGAGGCATCTCCAGGACCTTCCACGGACACACATGTTACACAGCCTCCCTTGCCATCCTGTTTACTCTGGTTCAGAGTGCCAATGTCCTCATGAAAACCTATCGCCCAGAAACGATCTTAGGGCCTGGTGCCCAGCAGAGCTCCCTAGGACCACCACCTCCCTCGATCTGGACACTTGGATTAGCGCTGCCTGCCTGAAATCCAATTAGATTTTTGGCAGCCAGACTGCCATGCTGACTCAGTGACTGCAGGAAGGTACTTGGAAAGATCATCATGGCGAGAAGTCGAGAAACAAGGTCATTTAAGGGAGAGCTGAAGGGGGGGGTCTGGAAAAGAGGAGGAAGGCACGTGCCATCTTCATAATTCTTAAGTATCTGACTGGCCGGGCTGCCAGGTGGAGGAGGGATTAGGCTCACTCTGGGGAGCTCAGAAGGCAAACCAAACTTCCTGGGAGTCATCTTGACAAAAGGAGCTGTCCTCCTAACACCTGGCGCTATTCACAAATAGGGTGAGCGGCCTCCCGCTGCAGGTAGCCTTCAGGAGTCAGGCCAAGGGAGGATAACCCAGTGAAGGGTGGGCACTGTCAAGGAGCCTGGTGCCTCTGATAGGACACTGGAAGACACAAGGCTTAAGGGACCTCCCCATACTCTGGGTCTCTGAATGAACAATAACAATATTCTTTATTATTAACAATAACATCTAGGTTTATAGCACTTTAAAGTTTACAAAGTTTATATGTAATATAAAGCTTGTAAAGTATATATACATACAAATATATATATGACTTATGTATGCGTGTATATATATGTGTGTGTGTGTGTACATACATATATACACAAACACGCACACACCCCTCATCTGATTCCAACAATATGTATCAATGTGAGGCAGGTGCTATTACCACACCCATTTTCCAGATGAGGAGCCTGAGACCTAGAGCAGGGTAACATGACTAATAAGCAACTGAGGCAGGGTTCAAATTCAGGATGGACAGTTTGCCATATGCCAAATGCCAGGGATACAAGGAGAAAGGGGTGCTCCTCCCCGCTCTCGAGAGGCTCCCACTGGAATGGGGAGGCTGCAGCGGCACGACTGATGGGAAGGCTTGGGGTCCTTAGGGTGCAGCCACAGGGCAGAAGGGAGGGATGGGTACAGGCACAAAACCTTATCTCCTCCTGCCAAGGCTGAACCACTGGCTGAGACCAAAGACTTTGGGGTTGAGAACTTTCTCTTCTGACCTCCAGGAGCGGGGGTTACAGCTGCGTCTCCAGGGCGGCTGCTCACTGGGCAGGGCAATGTCTCCCTGGCATTCATCTCCCCGACGATCTCTCATTCTAGTGCTCTGAAGGGCCACAGAGGATGCTCACAAAGCTTTAAGAACAGGGTGAGGGACAAAGACTGAACCTGAAAAGCACAAAGCCCCCAAGGGCACAAAGACTTTCGTAGGAAGACCTATCTTGTGGCCATAATTGAGGGTCTACGGCAGTGGAGAACGAACTGGGCTCCACCAGGTTACGTTTGTGTAGTCACAAAGACCATCCAAAGGGTCTGCTGCTGAATTTCATCCGAGATCTCAAAGCATATTACAACAATCTCAATGATCACTGAGGTACTATGCAGTGGCAGAGGGCTTTCAAACTTAGAATTAGTACCAAAAGCATAGCATAGAAAATAAACAAAACTCTAATCTTCTCTCTTCTGTGAATGTCCTCTGTCGGAATGATTTCCTTGGAAATCATGATATTCATCGATTACTTTATAACTGTCAGAGGGAATCACATTTTTGAATTAACTCTACGCTAAAGTTCCCCTTGGAACAGTAAAAACTCTGCCCTCAGATTGTCCGAAGAGGACTTCCTGGTAGCTAATGGCGATTGACTATTTGGTAACCAAAATAGTCTTTATCTGCAATTCTGTCTGATTAAGACAGTCAGCCACAAGACTCTCCTTCCTGGGAGCAAAAGCACCATTGGAGGTAACAGGTAGTTTGCATTCAGCTAATTGCAGGGTTCTACATTGCTGTAATGTTCTGCAGTACAGAAAATGGACCTTTATCTCAGAAGGAAATTTCAAAATAATATGGGCTTCCTAAAGCTTTCACTAAGCATTTCCTCTTCATGAAGCGTTTCAAAAGCTGGGGAGCTCTGTGTCACAACGATCCTGGCTCCCCCACAGGCTATGAGACTGGCGTCTCTACGAATGTACATGCAGAAAGAAGGAGCCAGTTCAGGGCCTGGGCAAGCTTGTATTTAGACACACACACGTATCTATATCTATATCCATCCATCCATCCATCCATCCATCCATCCATCCATCCATCCATGTAATTTCAGGTCCAAATTCTCTGTCCCTCTAACCCCTCTTCCCACATTGAGAAAGCAAAAGATAAGATACCCATCATACATATGAAGGCCAAAATATCTCCATGTTGCTAGGGGTGGGGGAGGGGGAGCCCTAAGAAAAATCGAGAAAAAATCTGCTTCGATCTGCACTCAGAGTCCATCAGTTCTCTCTGGAGGTGGATGGCATATATCACGAGTCCTCTGGAGTTGTCTTAGATCTCTGTGCTGAGGCGATCTAGCATTCTAGGGATAAGCTTGGACTATGTAAACATAAATATATTTCACGTAACCCAAATATGATGTATCTACACCAGCTGAATCTCCCAGGAAGGAGAGTTGTTCCATAGTCTCAGTACAAGTTCAGCAATGTGTGAGAATCGCCAATGTATACACACACACACACACATGCAAGATGGCTGAGAGGCAGACTGATTGATCAAGAGGCACAGGCTGAAATGGGTAATCCATGTAGGGAACCAGCAATTGCTCCCCATCTCAGAGCCTTTGAGAATTGCCGGGAGGCACTGAGAGGCCATCAGACAGTCTGTGTCAGAGCAGGCTGAGTCCAAGGCCTTATCTCTAATATACCATGTCTGCCTTTTGCTTGGAGATATTTAATTTTAATACATATACAAATAAAGCCTGGCATTACAAACTTCTAACCCGATCTAGAGTCCTAGAACTGGCAGGAAGCTGGAGTTACCAACACCATTTTATGCCAGAAGTAGAGGAACTCTCACCTCTCAAACAGTCTCAATGACGGGGAGCTCATTAGATATTGAGGCAGCCCATATCATTACTGGAGAGAGAGTGCTCCCTTTTATGGAGCCCAGGTTGGTCACAGGCTCAAATATATAAGCTCCTGAAAACTACATCTCTGACCTCAACAAGATTAGAAAATGCTTCTAGCCAGGACACTGATGCTTCAGGGGTGTGTGCTGACGGCTCCTGCAGGGGGGAGCAACCTGCGGGCATCAATGCCTTTGCCAAAGGTTTGCAATACCACATGAAAAGTCCCATGGGAGTCCCCGATTAGGGAAAAATCGGCTGGGAGGGAGGGGGAGGAATCTGTTTAAAAACAAACAGGAATTTAGGGTATGGAATGCCATTATTCATGTTAATTTTGCCAGGAGAGTGAAACACAGGAGAACAAGATCAACACAAATTTTCATG